>CM044441.1:90479224-90489530 GCA_024363595.1 Xenopus borealis
AAACACGCAGGGGTTCGCCCCGCTTCACTGGCCTTGAGTGTTTGGGTAATCTTTTCGCCTCGCACTACTATTTATCAGACATAATTTTCGTAATTTTTGTTCTTTTTACTACTTTATTTAGTTTAAATGATCAGTTCCAAGTCGGAGATTGCATTGCAATGCAAATAGTTTGTCGGACATAAGATTAAATCTGGAAGTCTATGGCCAGTTTTAGTTAGGGGCCTTGCTAAGTTATGTCAAGTTACAGACATATTTAAAGGAGTGAATGTCAGGGCAGAATCTAGGATAACCCCAAGGCACCGGGCCTGGGGAGACGGGGTAATAGTGGAATTGTTAACTATGATGGATACTTCCGGGATGTTACTGGTGTTAGTTGGAGGAAAAAGAACCATTTCCGTTTTGGAGAGGTTTAATTTAAGGTAGCATTGTGACATCCAAGTAGAGATAGCAGACAGGCAGGAGGAGACAAAAGTTAGGATTTCTGGGTTGAGATCAGGAGAGGAGAGATAGATCTGAGTAACGTCAGCGTAGAGGTGGTAGTGGAAACCATAAGAGCTGATTAATTTGCCGAGGGAGGAAGTATAGAGAGAAAATAATAAGGGTCCCAGGACAGAGCCTTGAGGAACGCCGACAGAGAGAGGTAGGGTGGGAGATGCTACTCCATTGTAGGAGACACTGAAGGAATGATCGGTGAGGTAAGAAGAAAACCAGGACAGGGCTGTGTCACGAAGGCCAAGCAAATGGAGGGACTGGAGGAGGAGAGGGCGATCTACAGTGTCAAATGCAGCTTTGAGATCAAGCAGTATTAATAGTGAGAAATTTTTGTTGGCTTTGGCTGTTAAAAGGTCATTAGTTAGACGGGTCAGAACAGTTTCAGTGGAGTGTTGTGGTTTAAAACCAGATTGTAAGGGGTCCAGCAGGTTATTGTCAGAGAGGAATGAGGTTAATCTTGTCTGATTGCTCTTCTTCCTGGATTGACCGGCATTTTCTGGCGCATGAGCAGTATGAGGGATTTGCCAGTGCGGAGCTACTGCGCATGTGCTGAAAGTCATGAAGTTTCTGAAAAAAGATATTGAAAAAAAGATCGGAAAGTTTGTGACTTTCAGACACATGCACAGTTGGAGGAATCTGCCAGTACAGAGCTACTGCGCATGTGCCCGAAAGTCACAAAGTTTCCGATTTCTTTTTTCAAAACTTTGTAACTTTCAGCACATGTGCAGGAGCTCCGCACCAGAAAATCCCTCGTACTGCACATCCAGGAAGAAGAGCGATCGAGACAAGATGGCGCCTGTGAATTTCACTGGGCAGGACCTCGAAGGAGGGGTAAGTAACAAGTTAGGGGAATTTGCCTGGGGGGGCAGGTAGGCCAGGGGGCCTAGACAGGGGAGGGGGGAGGGTTTTTTCAGATACAGGTTGAATTCTCCTATAAACACTTGTGATGAGGACAGCCATTGCTGGTGAATTTTTTAGACAGGCCTTTACTGTGTGAGGCAGGCATAAAACATAATGGTGTGATAAATCAGGACACAGACTTTATTGTAGCTGCTCTCACAGGGCTGTCAATGGTACAGATTTGAGAACTGGAAGCCTGGCTTTTCAATGGCATTTGATACGGTGTATGCATAGCACAAATGCATACAGTTTGAAGTAAGTTGTAGCGCAAGCAGTAGCGATGTGCGGGATAGCCCGATACCTGTGGGTCGGGTGGGCTTGACCAACCTTGCATCTCCATTTGTGGGTAGCGGGGTGAGCTCTTCTTCGTGCTCTGCCCGCCACCTTACACCAACTTCCGCTTTTATAGACGTGCCTGCCTGCTCGCCCTGCCCCTTTTGTGAAATCATTGGCAGGGCAGCTCTATAATAAAAGGAACCTGGAGGGAGGGTGTGTTTGGGTTTTACCCAACCTGCACATCACTATAAAGCAACTCTGTGAACTGTTCTAAACGGATACATTAGTCGATACATTTCTTATCATTTCTTTCATTAAAGGGCACCAATGACAGCCAAAAAACATATTAACAATCTGACCAGTACAACCTAAACATGTTTAATCAAACTACATATACAGTTTTTTGGGAAAATTCTCTTACGACTGTCAATCCTGTTGATAGAACTGACCAGTGTTGTTTAATTTTCAGAAAGTAATTAAAGGAACTAAGAGAAAGCACTCGATGCTTGATTACTGATAAGTGATTTATTTTCACAACATGTTTCAGGCTGCTCGCACCTTTATCAAGTGTACAGAATACAATATGGTTACAAACTTTTAAAGGTGTAGACAGGAAGTGAGGTCATATGGGGTAAGTGTTGATTTTGAGGTGCAAATCGTTCCCGTATCACAATTGTTAAATGAGCAAACATCAAGGGGCAAATTTACAAAATTCACGTGAATGGATCGAAATTCAATTGAATATAATCGAATTACGATTGTACAATCGTTTGGGATATTCGATATACAAATTTGGCCTCTTCGATCATCGAATACCGAATTATCGAATAATCGTATTCGATAACTCAAATCTAAAAATCCTTTGAATGCCTACTTTGCCAGATTGAACCTACCGAATACCAATAGAAGCCTATGGGAAGCCTATGGGAACCCCATGGGAACCCCCCCTCCCCATAGGCTTCTTTGGCTAAGTCCTGCTCGAATACCATTCCTACGATCGAACACTTGTAGGATTTAGGGGTTTATAGTACTCCTTGTAGGACTTTTCTTGAAAAAAAAAATCGCCTTCCTATATATTTATCTTTTCTTCCTATTAATAACATTGGGATCAACCATCAAAAATACTGGCCAGGCCGGTAAAATACTGGCCAGATGGTAACCCTAGTAGCAGGGCCGCTCTGGCTATGAGGCAAGGTGAGAACCTTGCCTCAGGCGGCACGTAGCGGCCAGTTACCAGGGGCGGCTAGGGTTGCCACCTTTTCTTGAAAAAAATACCAGCCTTCCTATATATTTACTTTTTTTTCCTATTAATAACATTGGGATCAGCCATCAAAAATACCGGCCAGGTGGCAACCCTAAGGGCGGCAAAAAGCCGCCTCTGGCAACTGTTTAAAAATTGGAAATGGAAAAAATGGAAATTCTTCTAGTTGCGTTCGCTGCACTAGTGATGCGACCCCTCCTCCACCCGATCCGACGCTACAAGTTAGAAGCACGGAGCGGGAGGGGGGCGGCATGGGGGCTGCTGCCTCAGGCGCCAGCAGCCCCTGAAACGCCCCTGCCTAGTAGGATTTCCAGTCCAGACCAGAGTATATTCATATAATTTGAATGTTTTTATATAAACACTTCTGTAACATGTCTGCAGGTTAAGGGGGCTGACTTAATTGATCAAAATAAGGGAACCAGGCCCAGTTTGTGGGTTCCAGGGCCGAATTTACATAGCAGGCTCCCCTAGGCCCGCTGCTTTTTGAAAAAAATACCAGCCTTCCTATATATTTATCTTTTTTCCTATTAATAAGATTGGGATCAGCCATCAAAAATACCGGCCAGGTGGCAACCCTAGTCCCCTCACTTTTATTTGCTAAAATTTTTATCATCGGGACAGAGCAATGGGAATTGGCACACGGGAAATTTACATTTCTGAACCAACGTGGATGAGGTTGGGCAGTAGGGTTGCCACCTGGCCGTTTTTTTTACCGGCCTGACCGGTATTTTCGATGGCTGATCCCAATGTTATTAATAGGAAAAAAAGCCAAATATAGTGGAAGGCCGGTATTTTTTTAAAGAAAAGGTGGCAACCCTATTGGGCAGCATGCTGCACGCTAAAATGCGGCTGCCCTAAGCCTAGGTGGCCTCTCCACAAATCCAGGCCTGGAGGGTTCTGACAAATGCCAGAGGGGCTGCTGTAATACTATAGACAGTCACTATTTATTGGGCTGTTTGGACCTACTTGTACTTGGAATGCCAGAGTCTATTTTGACTCCCAGGCCACACATGATGAATTTACACTTTCTAAAGAATTTCCCGTATCTGTCTGTAAATCTCTGATAAGAAGGCTGGAGAGTATGGCCGCTCTGTGGGCCGGGAAAGGAGACTGATGCGGGGGAACAATACTACTCAGTGAAACGCATAAATATTTTAGCACTGAGCAACTTGAATCACTTGGGAGTTGGCTGGGATATGTTTCTGTAGCTCATTGCGACATATGTTTATCGCAGTCGAGCAGGAACCCACCCAGCGGTGACAAACCGCGCACCGGCGCATTTCGGCTTTACTGTTTGACCTTGGTGTGTTTGGAGCGTCCGAGCAGCAGGTGGCGCTGTAATCTCCTTGAGCGGCTGTCACGGTTGTTGTTAAGGCGAGAGCTGCAGGCCTGGCTCTGGCTCTTTAGCAGGTAATGAACTTGCACGGGGGGATTCACTACTGTTGCACGTCCAACAAACAGGGTGGAGGCGAGCGGAGCTTCAACCACAGGCCTCCAGAGAAATCGGAACTGCGGTTAAACCCCACCCTTCGTTGCAGTAGGTTTGCTCGTGGTGTGTACTGTGTAAGTCTGTGTAGGGGGATTTAAACTACCGAAAGCGCTGTGCAGAGTACAAAGAGTCATTCCTGGTGCTCTACTTACAGCACATGCTGCTCCTCCTCACTGTTCTCCGAATGGGACTGATGACAAATGTTTCGCATGCTCGCTTTGCGGCTGTCGCGCCAGATAAATATATGTATTGATCAGGCACGTGCTTCCTGTAGCTTTTAGGGGCTTTTATTTACTTTCTGCTTCATTCAAATGACTTTACTTTTAGTTACTCGCAGATGAAGTTATGTTTTGGGAATATCCGGCTGTATTTAGATGCCTGGCTAATATATTGTATTTGTATGCCTAAAGCAGTCATCCCCAACCAGTGGCTCACAAGCAATATGCTGATCACCACCAGCCACTTGGATGTTGCTCTCAGTGGCCTCAAACAGGTGCTTATTTTTTTATTCAAGCTTTAGTTGCATAAAATCTAGGTGTATAACCAACAGAGCCTCTTGTAGGCTGCCTGCAGGGCCGCCATCATGGGAGGATGGGGGGACAAGTGTCCCGGGCTGGGCCTGAAGGGGGGGCGGCAGTGCTGCACTTTTTGAAGAGCTGGGCCCCCCTTAGGAGAGCCGCCGCCAAAGCCATGCCGCTCCTTCCGATGTCGAAGTCCTGAAGCGGCAGAAAGACTGAAGTCATGAAGGAGCCAACACTGAAGTTCTTAAGTGGCGAAAAGTAACAGTCACTAAAGTAGCCGACACTTAAGTCCTGAAGCGGTGAAAATACCCAATGTCACGAAAACCGCTATAATGGAAGTCCTGAAGCCATGAGTTAATTCTACTGACACCAATGTGGGTTTTTTTAATCCCCTGGCCACCAATGTTTTATTTTAATACTCTATAGCCCCCTGCCACCAATTAAAAAAAAAATATTTTATGGGGCCCCAATTTTTTTTTAACTTGTAAGGGGGCCCCCCTGCCACCAATGATTTTTTTAAAACAAAAAAAATTTCTGGGGCTCCAAATTTTTTTTAACTTGTATTGGGGGTGGGAGGGGGGCGCTGCCACCAATGGTTTTTTAAAAAAATATTTTCTGGCGCCCCAATTTTTTTAACTTGTAAGGGGGACCCTAGCGCAAAGGTTTTTTTTTTTTTTTTTATTAATTTGGGGCCCCAATTTTTTTTTTACTTATAAGGGAGCCCTGACCATCAATAGCTTTTTATAACTTGTGTGTGGGGGGGTAAACTTTTTTTAGCGCTCATGTCTGTGTGGGGTTTTAACTGTGGTGTGGAGTGGGTGGGATCTAGGGCTGGGATGGGCGGGGCCCAGGGAACCACAAAAATGTTGTTGTATGGGGCCCCATGATTTCTAATGGCGGCCCTGGCAGCCAGTCCACATGGGGACTACCAAACTTCAAATCAGAGCACTTATTTGGCATTCCCATGGACTTTTTTTATTATTGTGTTGCTCCCCAACTCTTTTTACATTTGAATGTGGCTCATGCTTAAAACAGGTTGGGTACCCCTGGCCTAAAGGTCAATGTAGAAGTTGGTGTAAAATAGTTCAAGCATTTCTATTAGTGATATGTGAGTTAAATAAAACCCAACTCACACTTGACCCCATCCTACAAAACCTTAACTAGCACCCAACCGTAAACTGCAAAACCTTAACCTACAAAATAGGTCTGGACTCCACTCATTTCTATATTGTTTGGTGTCTGCGCAGATCCTACTGTGCATGTGCCTACCTAGCATGGATGCAATTTATATCAGGGATTGGGGAGAAAATGGCAGCACTGCACTTTATGCAAAAAAAAAAGTAGAAAAAAGATTCAACAAGGGTACCCTCCAGCATTTTAAGTGTTTGCTCCCTCTTAATTTACACCACTTCAAAACTAGAAAACAGATTTAAATCAGTGGGTTAAATACAAGTCACACAGTTTCTGTGGTGAGTTTTATATTTTATTGTTTTTTTTTTTTATGTTAAGCCATATTTTTACATTTGGCTACATGTTTACATACTGTTATCACCTGAGATCTTAAGTGCCTTACTGTGGCGTTAAAGTAACAATGTATAGTGTCGTTCAGAATAATGCTATGACATGGTATTCTAGAATTGTTTGATTTTGGTTTGTTACCTAAGGTAACAAATTTTAAGAATCGTCAGTATCTTCAGTTTTATTTACTAGACGTTTGTAATCTTGGTGGGTAACAGAATGCTTATTATACTGTTGCCAGGGTTGCTTTGCTGCAAACTATAGAAAAATCTAAATTAGGGTAAAAATTTAATTATTTTGGGTTTATGGGAACAAAAAAGGTGTAGGTTTTGGAAAATTGGAAAATCTTCAAATTCAGTTTGGACTGCCATTTATAGCAGTGATGAACTTCTGTAACATCTTAGGAATTGCTTCACGTGATGCTTTCTTTGTTCCCATCTTAAAGCTAGCAATAGTTGCAGAACAACTAGTTAATGCCTGTCCTTTCATTACTGGTTAAAAGATGTCCTTAGAATAATTGTGGATGATGAGTTTGTGATGCCTTATAATTGTGCCAGACGGTTCTATAGCAGTTGAGTTAGCCAGAGGGGAGTTCAGTTGTCAGCACTTTTCAGATGCTTACGGTCCCAAGCTCACGTAGCAGTCTGTGAAAAGCTCCCACCCTGGCACTAGAGCACAACAGGTTCGACTCACAGCAAGCATTCATTCTCTATTCTGTTCGCTCTTGTTTGCTTCCATATGCTCGTCTGCTGCTGCTTTGACTGTTCTGCTATTTTCTGCCGGTAAGGTTTTAGGAATCCTCATCCATCTTCTAACTAAATACCTCATGTATGCAATTTTTTGAATGAATGTTCATTGGAACTGTTGGGTCGGTAAATAAAAAAAAAAAATACTTTTCCCTAAAATACTGGGGAAATGTAGAAAGTGCAGCAGCAAACGGCAAACATCATTTGTATTGTTTTAGGTGCAGATGATGTACAGCAACCAAGGATTTTTCTTTCGCCATTCAGAGCAAACCTAGTTTTGGACTAATGTGTGCTAATATGCAAACAATGTTTTTTTGTTTTCTGTGTCTCTTCTTTTTTGCCTGTTTTCTGTTTCATTTAGCTGATAAATGTGTTGTGGAGTTTGGGAAATGTTTTTTAATATTTCACTTATAGCATAAATTATGAAAACGTACAATTTTGAAACAGATTGCTGTTAGCAGAAGGTGTCATCTTTCCATTCTTTTGTTTCAGCTTTAAAAATTTGGCCTAATGATTCTTTTATCGTTCCACACCAGAAGACTGGTGAGCCACGCTTACTGTGGACTGAAACCAGCCTCCCAAAAAAAGGGCATAACTCTGGAAATGACACGCCCAAGTTCTAGTAAGTGATGGGGTACATGCACAACTCAAGTGCTTTGGAGGGGTCTGATTTATTCTGAGAGGTGCTAAATTGCAGTATATAGCATGTCAGTCCACTTTTAAGGTGGCCATACACGGGCAGATAAAAGCTGCCGACAGACTGTGTCGGCAGCTTATCTGCCCGTGTGGGGGACCCTCCGACGGGCTTTCCCGATCGATATCCCGTCGGATCGCGGCCGCATCTGTTCGTTGATGCGGTCCCGCGATCCGACCGCCCGTTCTGATCCGAGCGTGGGGCCCTAGGGCCCACGATCGGATCAGCCCGATATCGCCCACCTCAAGGTGGGCATATCGGGGAGAGATCCGCTCGTTTGGCAACATCGCCAAACGAGCGGATCTCTTCGTGTATGGCCACCTTAAGTAGGGAATGAAAGACAAAATCTGATTGGTAGTGACATGGGAATCTTTCCCATGTTCTAGTAATGATATAGCACTGGAAATGGCATGCCCAAATTCTAGTAAGTGATGGGGTACATGCAGAGTTCAAGTGTTTTGGAGGAAGATATTTTATTGTTATAGGTGCTAAATAGCAGTTATCTATATCTTTGGTCAGTCTGCTACAAGTATATCCATACATGAGCAGATTTTGTTAGATCTTATGGTCTAACTATCATGTTAATGAATGATTCACCATATCTGTTGTGTAGGCTGCAAGATCTCACATATTAAAGGGGGTCTGTCAGTTCTTTTGTTTACTTTCGCAAAAGGCATGTGCAGTTATTGATCGTTTGATGACGATTCTTTGACTGTTCCATCCACTGACTGATTTCATAATTTCACAATGAAAAATGTAATGTCCAATTGACTGCTGGGATGATTTTGTCAGAACAATACAATTGTTTGCACCCCATCAATGTAACATAGTAGACAATGTCATTGAACTGTGCTACAATCAGTCATTTTACACAGTGAAATCTTCACACGTATGGCCACCCTTAGAGGATGAAAGACAATATGTGATTGGTAGTGGCATAAGAATTCTGCAATTTAGCATCTGCTGTATTTAAATTTACTCTGCTACATGTTCAGTTACAAAAACCATATCATTAAGGAAAAACTGGTATTAGCCTCTGGTACGGCTCTACTGGGAAAGATAGTTGGTGACAGATGTGTGAGCAGAAGTGACGGAAGCTTATTGAGTAAAGAGATTACTAATCCTTAAAAGACATATAAGCTTGTCCTGAGGCTGAAGTTTATAAACAAACTCTTAAATTAGTTGCCAGACTAGATGTTATACATTATCAAACGGTCTGTAATAGCTATATCTTCACATTGAAGCACATTTAGGGGCAGAAATACGAGCAGATTCGGAGAGATTAGTCGCCCGCCGACATCTCCTCTTCTTCGGGGCGACTAATCTCCCCGAACTGCCTTCCTTGTGAAGCGACTTTGGAAAACAAAGCAATCCGGCCCGGCATTTTACATTCTAGTCGGTGATAAGGCAGGGGAAAGCAGATTGGGGAGATAAGCTGCCCCGAAGAAGAGGAGATTTATTGCCCGGCGACTAATCTCCCCGAATCAGCCCATGTGTCTGTGTCCAAAGAGACAATTTGCAATAGCCCACCCTATTGTAACTGCTGTGTTAAGACTTTTCTCTCTGCCTACACAGTAGGGCTCATTTACGAAAAGAGCAGTAGATTGCTTTAGTTCATTAACCCATTGCTATCACTATATAGCTTTCATTAGTCAGCTAGAAAAAAAGAAGCAAATGTTATTAAACAAGTCCCATTTTCTCCCCTTGCTGGTCATTCTTAATTCAGTATTCTGTTTTTAATGTTATATATACATATATAAATATGTAATATATATATTTTTTTAAAGATCTGGCTGATTTCAGAGAAGCCTTTGCAAAAGCGAAGCACATTGCAGTGATTACCGGTGCTGGAGTCAGCGCAGAGAGTGGCGTGCCAACATTCAGAGGAGCTGGAGGATACTGGAGGAAATGGCAAGCACAGGTGTACAGTTATGATCTTATAAACCCAGTGCAGAACATAGATACTAAAGCTAAATATAACATTACTTCACATGGAGAAATGTACCTTATTTACACACAGGGTCTGTGTTAGTTATTATTTTTTAGCATATACCATAGAATACCAGGCCATTAAATTATTATGTTTATACATATATTGTCAGGATTCATATGTGGTAGCCCACAACTATAAACTCATAATGTGCTGTCTGTTTGAAACTAAAGTATATAACACTTTTATTGTTGATGCCTTTGATTAAAAAACAAATAATTCACAACCATACACAGGGTTTGGGTTACTGGTTTTTAGCTCACTAAGAAGTAAATTTGGATCCAGATTCACCATGCCATCCTTAAACAGAAGCTCCAGGGTGAGGTAGTTATGGTCTGGCTACAATTTATTGCTTTACCTACAGTGGTGTGAAAAACTATTTGCCCCCTTCCTGATTTCTTATGCTTTTGCATGTTTGT
>CM044441.1:90500546-90542065 GCA_024363595.1 Xenopus borealis
ATAAGGATATTATAAGTTACCGAGGAGTTTCATGACCAAATAAAAACACGAGGCCGAAGGGACTGATGTTAAATATTGTATAATCACAGTAATTCAGTGGTGCTGTACAGGTATGGGACCCATTATCCAAAATGCTTGGGACCTGGGGTTCTCCAGATAAGGGATCTTTCTGTAATTTGGTTGTCTACTAGAAGTACTGTTTTATTATTACAGAGAAAAGAAATAATTTAAAAAATTTTGGATTATATGGATAAAGTGGAGTCTATGGGAGATCCATAAGTCAGAGCTTTCTGGATAACGGATCATATACCTGTATAAATTATAATGACAGCTTATCTACATAGGTGTCAAGAAAACGGCTGCAGTGGTCTTCTGCGTCCTAATGTTGTTTGGTTTGGAGAAACCTTGGATTCAAATCTCCTTGGAGAAGTGGAAAAAGAACTTGAAATTTGTGACCTCTGTGTGGTGGTATGTATTACTATGCCAGGAAATAAACGTGAAGACTGCACACATCAACCTTCTGGGCTTCTTTTTTATTTTAGCTTTTTGACATAACATAACAGACACATATAAGACAATCATAGATTCATAGTCAGTTGCGACATTATCGGTACATAATATACACATTTTGGGTTCACAAACAATAGTATACAAGCACATTGATTAAGTAACCCAATATTCCTATGTGGTCCTACCCCGTGATCGTTGGTTCAGGTGCTATTCTGTACTATTGTTCTTAGACAATTGGGGGCAGATTCACTAAAGGGCAAGGTGACTAACGCTAGCGAATATTTGCCACCGTGACAGCATTTTATTACTACGCCGATTTACCAACGAGCGCAGGCGCCCATTTGCAAGAGAAGGATATGTACGCTAGCAGGTGAATTTTCGCTCTGGCAAATGGACGTAACTCGGCAAATTCACTAAGATGAGGATTTTACTGAACATTATCTTTTTCGCCAGACTTGCCTTCACCAGCTCTGATCTGGTGAAGTGCATTGGAGTGCATAGAACATCCTCAATCTTCAGTTACTTACTATACATGTTCATAAAACGCTGGAGTATTTTCAATTTTTCAGGATGTTAGACTGCAAAAGGCATAAAAGACATTTTCGGGCATTTTCCCCCATACATTTTCTACCATATGGCACTTTATTAACACTTAAAACAACTCTATCGACTTTATTAAGGTTCCCTTGGCATATCTAGTTATTATTGTAAATGTAATGTATTAGATGCATCATGTATAAATAGCTCCATTCCACTTTAAATTGCCTGTCGTATGCATATTAGCCTGAGCACAAGAACTATAGCGAAGTTGCACTAGCCAGAATTGAACACTAGCGCAGCTGTGCTTTGATTTGCTCATTCTGCTGAAGTAAAGCTAGAGAAAATTCACCAACGTTCAGCTCCCTGGACGTAATTTAGCACTTTAGTGGATTAGCATTGTCTCAGCAAATTTTCCCTGGCAGAGTGTTGCGATGGCTGCATAATTGCACTCTTTAGTGAATTTGCCCCTTGCAGTGGTGGGAAAAGACATCTACAACAATGTTAGCCTGGTATCCTTTGGATTGAGGACCCTTCCATAGCCTCTAGCTATTCTCACCATTCAGTCATATTTCTGGGGGCATCCTCTTGCAGTATAGGTGAGTTGTATCAAGGGTAGTGATATTTTTATCAGGTTTAGCCAGCCATTAATTGTGGGGGGCTGGGGGACATCCAGTTCAGGAGAGTACACTTCCTGGCATGGGGAAACATTATCTACTATGCCTAGAAGACCTTGGGGGTTAACCGAGTAGGTAGTGCTGTTTTGTCCTAGATATAGGTGAAAACCTGGGCCTAGTAGGCTTAGATTCGGGGACACCGCCAAATAAGATGTAAGTTGTTTGCCTCTGGGGCTGTAAATTTGGGGCAATGGGAGTCTAGCCTGTTCATATGAAAAAGTCAGTGGTTTCTGTGCAGATTTTAAAATGGTTTTGTCTATCTCTAGTTGAGACTATGTAGTCATAGGCCGTCAGTCGCCTCTTTCCATTCATTGTCTCTGGGGTTCCTTATGTTCTTCTTAAATAGTTTATCCTAGAACTCAAATTAAAACTAGAATTCAGCTTTCAGACCCAATAATTGGTAATAGTGAACCATGAGCACCTCTTTTTAACTTCCATTGTGCATTATAGGAGGAAATATTTTTGTTATGTCATGAAGACCCATACTAAACTACATAGACAATTTTGGGCTCATAGGATAATAATCCCTGATACCCCTGGTACTGTAGAATTTTAATATAGCTGTGTGCTATTTTGCAACTAATTTAGCAAAAATATGGAATAGGCTTCAATAGTATGCTGCAATACCAATACATTGTAAAAAACCTTTTGCCCACCAGTTATAGCTGTAGTCACTGTTCTACATTAACTGTATACACTGATAGCAAAAAGGAAAAGCAAGTGCCTCAGCTATTTATTTTCTGTGTTTTATACAGGTTGGAACTTCGTCAGTTGTGTATCCTGCGGCAATGTTTGCTCCTCAAGTGGCTGCTAGAGGAGTGCCTGTAGCTGAGTTTAACATGGAAAATACTCCAGCTACCACAAGCTTTACGTAAGGCAATCTGGTCATATACATTCATTTTAGAATTTGACATCATCCCATTCTTGTAAAAGGGAAATCATTTCTGAGTGGTGTTCCAAGGCCTCTTATAAATCATTCTTTTTTTCTTTTCATTATTCATATTAAATAGTTATCTGATCCTGCTCTTCTAATAGTATAGGGGCATCAAACTCCGTAATAGAGCAGGACAACTTAATTTATAAATATGCTCCTTTTTCCAACATCCCAGATGAGCTGAAACTTTCCTATCCTTGAACAGTTTGAGGTTAACATTTTAGTGGCTTGGGTACATTTCTCTCAAATTACTTTTCTATAAACAGATCTTATTGGGCAGATTAATTGCATCTCCATTGCCACTTGCTACAAAAATACAAATCCTGTCCGATTTAAAGGGGTTGCTCACCTAGTATGATATAGAAAGTGACTATTCGCCATTTGTTTTTATTTTTTTATTAAATATGGTTTTTAAGTTATTTAGAGTTTTATTCAGCAGCTCTCCTGTTTGCATTTTGGTTGCAAGGGTCCAAATTACCATAGAAACCATGCTTTGCTTTATATAAGAGACTAGACTATTAATAGGAGAGGGCCTGGATAGAAAGATGAGTATTACAAAGTAGAACTGGATACAGGATCTCGCACACCCTGGAAATCTGTAGAGACGCCTGGTGCACAGAGGTAGAGGCTCGGCCACCTCATAAACAGCAGCAACAGAAGAAATTCCAATGGCACACAGGTCTGTATGAATACTTCAAAGATTTATTGTGCGGAGTGCAGATGCAACGTTTCGGAGAACAAACTCCTTTGTCAAACAAACTCCTTTGCTTGACAAAGGAGTTTGTTCTCCGAAACGTTGCATCTGCACTCCGCACAATAAATCTTTGAAGTATTCATACAGACCTGTGTGCCATTGGAATTTCTTCTGTTGCTGAGTATTACAAAGTACCATAACAATATATTTGTAGATTTACAGAACATTTGTTTTTAGATAGGCTGAAACATCTCTTAGCCTTAGAGTTACATTTCTTTTCACTGTGAAATTTGCTTTATATCATTTGGTCTTTTCTAATAGAATTGTTTTATCATTTCATTATATTATGTATTTATAAAGTCTATATACTTACAAATTTCTAGTAAAATTAGGTGTACAGTATCTCAGATCACAATGGGGTGCAAAATGCAACATAACAACAAAACAAATTTTTTTTTTCAGGTTTCATTTTCAGGGGCCCTGTGGAACAACTCTGCCACCCGCACTAGCACGCCATGAGACGGAGCTGATTTCTTGAATTTAACACTGTATGCAAGGAGCACATGTTTCCAAGTCATTACTGTATATTTGGTGTATGAACAAAGGTCTTTACTATAGGAAGACAAATGTAGAATGGAGCAGCAATCTTGCAAGCAATCCCTTCAAAGTGTTGTTGAGAAGGATAATATTTGTCATGTAATAATCCTTGTGGTTGCTGAGAATATTCTCCCCTCGCACTATAGAAGATAATTTGCACTATAAGTGTATCAGCTGATTGTGTGTTTAAATATGGAATCAGCCTAATTGTAAACCAGCAGCCTTGCTGGTTGTTGTTCTGCTTTATTATATCTGTTACATAAAATTATTTTCTGTATATCAAAAAAACAATAAAAAAAAAAAAGCCACTGGGCATTTTAAAGCTAAGAACAAGCTAAGAACAAGCTACAGGAGGAACAGTCACATGTAGAGTTTATATGATTGCTTTATAGTGAGGAAACAACATCCACTTACTGAATTTGACTATTCTTTTTCATGCCAGTCAGAAACTTCTCCACTGCAAAACAATCCAGTTGTCCTGTTTTGCTAATTCATTCTCTGAATGCAATTTTCTTTAATTTAATAAACATGGAAACATTTGTGTGCAGATGTATTGTTATTCCGGTGTTGCAGAAAGTTTAAATCTGCCTGGGTGGACTGCACTGCTTTTCTCTTATAGACTTGTGGGCCCAAACTATGTTGCTCTTAATGCTCTGTGGGATGTACACTAGCTGTGGGACATGTAGCATGTGGTGCCCCAGGATCTACGCAAACGATGCCATTGCTTTGCAGTGAAACTCAAAAATGTGGTACACTGCCAGGGTCTGCCTGAGCTGGTGGAACACTGGAGAAAATCTGGTGGGTCCTATCAGTGCTGCCCTCAGACCTCCCTACTGACCCCCAGTTATTAGCAGGAATAAAGGTTGGCACAGGCGGAGTGGAGGGGTGTTGCAGCTGGGGGATACTTTTGAGGTGCCTAATATGTCTTTGCCACTTGGGCAGTAGCCCTGGTGGGCCCTGTGTCCCCCCAGTCAGACCCTGTACTCTTCTAACTTTCCCACCATGAGCTCTGTATAACAAATCCCTTCCCTTAAACAGCACAATATTCTTCAAAGGGTGTATCTGCAGATTTTTTAGTAGCAACTTCTGTTGCTTCAACCAGAAAATAATGTAAGCAAGTGGGTTGAATGACTTTGAGAATTGAAACAATCACATATTGGGAATTCTTTGCAAATATTGTCTCTTTTCTAGGCTCTTATTGACAGACTTTCTTTTGGGTTTCAAAACTTTGAAATACAGTGATGCAGTTTTGAACTGGTCTGCCCATGTAAAACTGAACTGGCAACCAGTGCTGTCATCAAAGGAGTACTGGGTAATGAAGTTGGCTGCCCTAAGAGACCTAAGGATGCAAGTGAGAGTTGCAATGGGGTGAGGCCTGTGTTGGGATGGGTGGGCATAATGAGGAGTACAGAGTAACATGAATGGATCTGGAGCATGGCTGTGTACAAGTGGGCAAGTGTTCATTGTGGCCCTATTCTACTTGTTTGCAGGGTCCTCTGTCCAGTGACCCATATTACCAATGGGTAGGGTTGCCACCTTTTTCCAAAAATGTTACCGGCCGGCAGGGGGCGTGGCAAAAAGGGGCGTGATGTGACGCAAAAAGGGGTGGAGCCACAGCGATCGATGGAAGAAGACGCGAGAAAGGTAAGTTTTCGGGGGATTTAAGGCAAGGCAAGGGCCTTTTTTAAGGGGTATTACAAATTTACCGGCAGCTACATTGCCGGTAAATTTGTAATACCGGCCCCGGCCTTGGCTGGTGTTTTAACGGCTAGGCCGGTAAAATACCGGCTGGGTGGCAACCCTACCAATGGGCCAATAATTAGAGGCCCCTTGGGGAGCAGGACTATGTTCATGTTGTTTCAGTGGCCTCATTAATTCCCTGTTAGAAACGTGTCCTATTCCTTGAGCTCTTACTGAAAGAGAGGGTGCCAATTTAACTTTCTTCCCCTCATTCTATAGAGCAGTGATCCCCAACCAGTGGCTTGTGAGCAACGTTGCTTTCCAGCCCTTTAGATGTTGCTGCCAGTGTATTGCCAAGCAGAGCCTCCTGTAGGCTGCACCTCATTAGGGCTACCAATAGCCAACCACAGCTCTTATCTGGCACCCCAAGGGACTGTTTCATGCTTGTTTTGCTCTCCAACTTAATTGACTGATTGGCTTATTATTAATTCATTAATAAAATACATTTATAGAATCAAGGGAATTCTGCCAAAGCTGCAGATTCAAGAGCATGCCTTGAGCTATGACGCATGGTGCCATTACTGAAATTGACCAGTAGAGGCCGCTGTTATAGCAGCTATCTATACTTTACTGTGAGCGGTCAGTAGAGGCCGCTGTGATACAAGTTGCCTATCCTTTACTGTGAGCGGTCAGTAGAGGCCGCTGTGATTTTGCGCTGTAACAGTATGGAAGCATTTCCTGTTCCGGTTGTTGCGAGAAGTAGCACACGGCTGCGGGAAGAGAAGTGCAGCATGTTTCCTGATAGTGAGGATGAGGAGGCCCCTGAAGAATTTACTTTCCAGAGCGCCAGGAATCAGGCGGTGGATACAGCGAGGAAAGAGCGACAGGCTGCTAAAAGGTGAATACATTTCCATTTAGTAGCGTGTAATAGTGTATCCTGCTGCAGTCTGTGCCGGCTGTGTATGCAGCTACTCTCCCCTAAGCACTGATGTCACTCACTGCCAAGCTGCATCTGTAGCATAGAAACTAAGTGTAGCTTATTTATTCCTTTTACTCGCCAGTATCATGATGATTTCAACCAGCTTTGGGCTCTAATACTGTGACACAGCGTGTGCCGAGATGCAAGACACAGCCAGGCTGAATGAGACTTTATCTGTAGTTTATTATTGGTTTATATGGGAGTTTGCAGGGTTACTTACAAACAGCAAGGGCTACTTACAATTACAATTGAAAGAGGAACCTAGATTAAGATCGGTGGGTGTGATCTCTTTAGATTGTGACTAAAAATGTCGAGTGTATATAAAGAAGAACACTATTTTGGTCAGATCGGTGTGTTCCATTCAGCTCTAGATGATGTTGTTGAAGTGCAATTCCCAGCCATAACCAAAGTTTGTATACGGGGACTGCAGGATACACAGTGGCATGTAGTTTAGGGTTGCCACCTGTTCTGGTGACTAGAGCTGGCCATACAAGTAACAATTACGATCTTTCTCGGAAAACATTTTTCCAAGAAAGATCGTTCGTTTCTACACACACGTGTAGAGCTGAATCGTTAAATATACAGGTAGAAACAATAGAATTCTACTTGTATCTGACGATTCAGCACTAACAATGGCCGATGTTAAGGCTGCTTTCAAAGGCATCCGATCAAAATTTTCTGTCCAGCCCGATCAACCAGCCGACCCGATATCTAAATCTTCTGATAATATTGGTCGTCTCATTTCCCACCATACACTCACAGAATATGGTACGGAAATTATTTTTGTACAATATTATCTGTGCATCTATGGTCACTTTAAACCAGAACAAAGCATTGGAGACAGGGCCATGACTTTGGGGCGGGGCATTGATTTTGGGGTGGATGTGATGACATCAGAGGCGGGCGCAAAGATGTTGAAGGTGTTATGATGCATGTCGGGGTTATTGCATCACTTGGATGCAGCTGACTGGATTTCTTTTTACAGTTAACAACTACACAGAATTTTAACCAAAAGTTCTTGTAAATCCTCCTTTGATCCGACTCTGGAACACTCGTTCTCCCCGAGTGTGAAACAATACCATCCAAAATCCAGGAATTTTTTCAATCAACGTTCTGTCCGGTTTTTAGCCTTGTAAAACCCCAAACAATAATTTGGTCACTGAATGAATGAAAAACATTTAGCACTTCAACGTGGTAGAAACAACAAAGCGAATCAAATGGAATTTCTGTATTTCAGCAATGTATTTGAGAGGAATGCAAATCTTCTTACTCATGTATTTCAGAGCTTTCTAGTTAACGGAGATCTGTGTAATATAATAGCATAGTAGTGTAATAGAATAATTATCTCATACCTGTAGTTTAAGGAATGGGTTTATGAATCTGGCAGAATATAGATAGAAATTCAGTTGCCACCTGTGTGGTTTTGAACTGGATAGCTCAATTTTCAGTTCAAAATTCCCTGTCTAGTATAAAAAATTGAGATCACACAGGTGGCAAACCCAATTTCTATCTATATTCTGCCAGATTCATAAACCCATTCCTTAAATTCCAGGTATGAGATAATTATTCTATTACACTACTATGCTATTATATTATACAGATCTCTGTTAAAGGGGTTGTTCACCTTTGAGTTAACTTTTAGTATAATGTAGAGAGTGATATTCTGAGACAATTTGCTATTGGTTTTCATTTTTTATTGTTTGTGGTTTTATAGTTATTTAGCTTTTTATTCAGCAGCTCTTTATTTTGCAGTGTCAGCAATTTGGTTTCTAGGGTACAAATTACCCTAGCAACCCTGCATTGATTTGAATAAGAGACTGGAATATGAATAGGAGAGGGACTGAATAGAATGATAAGTAATAAAAAGTAGCAATAACAATACATTTGTAGCCTTACAGAGCATTTGTTTTTAGATGGTGTCAGTGACCCCCATTTGAAAGCTGCAAATAAACAGAAGAAAATTGCAAATCATTAAAAAACTATGAAAAATAAATAATGAAGACCAATTGAAAAGTTTCTTAGAATTGGCCCTTCTACAACATACTAAAAATTAACTTGAAGGTGAACCACCCCTTTAACTAGAAAGCTCTGAAATACATGACTAAGAAGATTTTCATTCATCTGAAATACATTGCCGAAATACAGAAACGCCAATTTAGAAAATAGCATTTCTTATTTCTGTTTGATTTGCTTTGTTGTTTCTACCACGTTGAAGTGTTAAATCTTCATTCATTGACCAAATTATTGCTCGGGTTTCACGAGGCTGAAAACCGAACAGAAAGTTGAGACCCGAACAGGACTTAGGTTTGTGTCAAAACTGAACAGTTGGCAACCCTAGTGGTTAATCCAAGTGACAAGTGATTAGACGGTTGCTCAGCAATTTTGTTTTGTCATAGACCAATAAGATGTAAAGACCATAAAAATATTTTTCATCATCAGGGCAAAGGATCTTTTGAAAGAAAAGAGGAAACTCAAGCAAGAGCTCTTTACAGAGCAAAAGGTACAATATATATATATATTTATGTTGTATTAACTTGACTGGACATTTTCTCCCATTTTTAATCTACAAAACTCTGAGCCAGCCATGTATAATGGTGGTAACTTTAGTTGCTTTTGTATGTATGTATATTTTTATTTGTATAGCGCTCCTTGAGGGCAAAGCACTGTACAGCAACAATAAATTAGTAAAAAACAAGGGATCACTGCATTAATAAGTAACAATAAGTGCATTATTATAAATACAGTTTGCATAAATATAAAATATAATTACACAGTGTTGAGGAGACAAGATGATGGAGGACCCTACCCCTTGGGGCTTACAGTCTAAATGGGAGGGTAACTTACGGACACAATTTGGAGGGGTAATAAAGTGCTTTTTACAGTGGGTGAAACTGTCGTACAAGTGCCAGTTCAGGTGTTATCCAGGTGCTCTTTAAGTATGTAACCTGAGCATGGAATAATGATGCATATATTCCTATCCTAAGTATTTCAGTAAGGTCAGGTAGAATAAATGTATCCACAGATATTATCATATCTATTGCATTGTGTTGCTGACTAATCCTGCACTTTTTTCTTGTTTCAGAGGAAAAAGCTGCTTGATGAGGACATCCTGCAGACTGTATCTGCTCTTCCAGAGAAACAGTAATATGTCTTGTAGCTTTTTACCGTATTACATTTGTTTTTTTTTAATATCCTTTATTTTGATGTGTATCAGCAATCACTCAAATTAGGACCCACCCAACAGGCTCTGGTGGGTGGGGATGTAACAGGTCCCTACTAAGCATCATCTGCACTCCAGGGTTTCTTTTTTTTTTTTTTTTAATTAGTTGTTAATGCAGCTACTAAGTAAATGGACGAATACCAACTATGAACTTTGTGTCTTCCCCAGGGATGCGATATCCAAAGGCGAAGGTGTTGCACAGGATAAAGGTAATTGTGTTCCTTATTATGCAGCCATTGTACTGAATGGCAATCCGTTCAAATGCAGAATTGACTGCCATTCAGTAGAATTTGCTCTCATCAGATTAGCTGTAGTTCTGATTGTAGTTATAATCTGGTTTTATGCTAAATACAACAGTGTTCCATTGGTTTACTGATTTTAGCCATCCCATCAATGATCATTTCTTTCCTATTTAGGATTGCTTTAACATAGCCATAGACACACAGATTTATCCTTGTATCCAACAAAAGATCAGATGCTACAATCTCCCCACCTACCACTAACTACTTTTCAGATTAAATAAAGTAATAAGAACTAATCCGACTATGTACAACAATTGTAAAAAAGTTATGTCCAACAAATAGTTGTGACAGTCTCCCACTGATCTCTTCAGAGAGATAATCGGTATCCAACAGAAATCTTCTAACCTGTCTGATCGACTAAACAACCAGTCGTCATGTTGGGATGGAAATCGTACGAAATGAAGATTAGTGTAACACTATCTTTGCATCTATGGCCATCTTAAAGAACAAGTAAACCTTTTTTTTTTCTATCTGTAAATTTGCTCTAAACTGCCCCCCAGATTAATGTACCTTAGTCCCTGCTGCAAGTCTGCTCTGGTTTCTGTGTTATCAGCAGCTTGTTTCCCCTTCTTCCTGGTGCAGAGTGAAGCCCCGCCCCATAGCTTACTGAGCTGACCTTATATCTTGGACTAGTCCAGGAGATCATTTGCATACTATGACATAGCAGAGACCAGTGTGTGCAGCAACTTTTGCTTGGGGAAACTAGCTTACTAATGCACTCACTGGCTCCCTCTTCCTCTCTATTGTGTAACAGCAGCAAATGGACTGCTCAGTAAACTAAGGGGCTGGGCTTCACTCTGCACCAGGAAGAAGGGGAAACAAGCTGCTGATAACACAGAAACCAGAGCAGACTTGCAGCAGGGACTAAGGTACATTAATCTGGGGGGCTGTTTAGAGCAAATTTACAGAAAGAAAAACATTTACTTTTCCTTTAACAGCTGATGGTAAAACAATAAGATATGTTCTTACATTTGACAGGAGGTGCACGAATAAATCAAAAGATGAAAAAGAAGCCCCGAAAAAGGGAACTAAAGCCTAAAATCAGGTACTAAAATGAATGATGAACATTGGTACACCGCTTAAGAAGTGTAATTGTATTCCCTCAAAATGCACGTGTCCATTACTTGTATAATGTTATCCTTATATTCAGACTCTCAAAGATTTGCCCTTTGTGTTTAGAGAATACAAACCGCTTCTTATTTTTGCCTTCCGTTTTGCATTTGTTTACTGAACATGAGCTTGCAAGTACATGTGCGTTGGAATATTAAGTATATAGAATAGTGATGGTCTTCCATATGCAGATACACAATAAGTAACTCAGGGAAACCTCTTGGCATTGGAACAGAATAAGCTTCTAGTGTTGCAGGGTCTAGTATATTTCTTAAGTACACTAGACCCTACTACTGGACTCTTTCCAGCTTTAAAATGAAGGTCACTGACCCCAGCTAAAAAAAAAACAACATACTCTGTACTGCTACAAATGTATTGCTGCTGCATGGTTTCTAGGGTAATTTGGACCCTTGCAACCAGATTGTTGAAATTGCAAACTGGTGAACTACTGACTGAAAAGCTTAATAACTTAAAAACCCACACATAATAGAACATTGCAATTATATAAAAGTATATTTAAAGGAACAGTTGAGTGTAAAAATAAAAACTGGATAAGTAGGCTTTGCAAAAAATCTTAATATAGCAAAAATGTAATGTATAAAGGCTGGAGTGACTGGATGTTTAAAGTGGACCCGTCACCCAGACACAAAAATCTGTATAATAAAAGTCCTTTTCAAATGAAACATGAAATCCAATTTAAAAATTTTATTAAAGCATTCATAGCTGTTTTAAGCTCATTTTAAAATCTCAGCTGTCAATCAAATATTGTCTGCCACTCCATAGAGGTGGGGCAGATAACTACTTCCACTTTCCATTCAGCACTTCCTAGATGCCACTGCTCCCCACACTTTCCCCCAGTTCTCTTAACCATTTAATTGTGTAGCCAGGACATGGGGATAGACATTGGGTCCCCCATTCTGGTGCACAAACAAGATTCTGAGATGATGCAAGGCTTGCCTTAATAACAGTGTCCACAAAATGGCTCCTGCCTGCTTGCTATAATTATGAATTCCCAGACTGAAGAAAACAAGATTAAAATAATTTATAAAGTGTAATTAATTTTCATTTTGCTTGACTTATGTGACAAAATAAGATTTTGAATATTTTTTTGGGTGACAGGTCCACTTTAATATAATAGCCTGAATACAACTTCCTGCTTTTCAGCTCTTTAACTTTGAGTTACTCAGCAACTTGAAGGGGGGGCACATGGGACATAACTGTTCAGTGAGTTTGCAATTGATCCTCAGCATTCAGCTCAGATTCAGAAGCAACAGTTGTAGCCCTCCCTCAAGTCACTGATTGGTTACTGCCTGGTCACCAGGGTAACCAGTCAGTGGAAGACAAGAGAGCTGAAAAGCAGGAAGTTGGATTCTGGCTATTATGTGAGACATCCAGTCACTCCAGCCTTTATACATTACATTTTTGGCTGACTAACTATATTAGAAACAGCCTATCTATTTACCCAGTTTTTATTTTTATACTGAACCATTCCTTTAAAAGTGAACACTCAAACATTGAAAGGTGAGAGGTGGTCATGGCAAATACATGATAAACATATCACTTAAGATTGGTTTCAACTGAGGGCCAGTCATGTAGAAGAAGCAATCCCCTACTTTACCCCATCACAGTTAGAAGTAACAATCCAGTAGTAAGAAACCTGTAGAGGTTACGTGTTCTCCATCTGATTTCACTGTGCAGAGCTGAATATACTATTCCTCAAAATGATCTACATGCAGTCCCTGCATACATAGTGTAGGATCACAATGAATTTTATTTGTATTTTTCTTATTTGAGATTTGTTCAATGCATGATATTTTTTTTTAGGTTTCTGAAAACTGCTTTCACTTTATTTTTTTAAACATATGAATGTCATTGCATCTTTCTTCCTGTCAGTCTGCAAGAAAACTATAAAGTGGTGCACCTGGGAGATTACAGCCACAAGAATTTGCAACAGAAAAAAGCAAAGGATTTTATCCAGAATGTGTTATACGGGCGAGTAAAGAACAGAACTACAGGTACGCTCCCAAGTCTATTTACAATTGTTCTTCATATGTGAATCTTCAAGTAAGAACTAGGTGTGAAGCATCAGGTTGTATTGTGGATTATAGGTGGAGAATTTGGTGTGATAGAGCTGGGATCCCCAATGGCTTTTTTTACCCGTGTGCCGCATTTGGATGGAAAAAGAGTTGGGGAGAAAAATAATTATTAAAAAAGTTCTGGGTGGTGCAAAATAAGGACTGTAATTGGTAGACCCTATGTGGACTGCAAGTTTGGCACAGTTCTTATGCCTCCAAACAATGAATTAAAAAATAAGCACCTGCTTTGAGACAACTGGGTGCAACAACAGGTCCGGAACTAGAGGTAGGCAGAGTAGGCGGCCGCCTAGGGTGCAGTCATTTAAAAGGGAAATAATGGGTTTTTTTTTTTAATTCTTTAAGTTTTTAACTTCGCCCCTGTCTCCAGCTTCTTCTCTACTTCAGTCCCCACCTCCCTCTTACTTGCCCTTTGCCTGGCACAGATCTGGGGCAATATTTTTGCAGCTGCTCTGGCACAGGTACAGACTTAGGGTGCAATGGCTGATAGAACAGGTACAGACTTGGGGGGCAATGGCTGGTACAGACTTGTGGCACAGATACATACTTAGGGGGCAATGCTTGTGGCACAAGTACAGACTTAGGAGGCAATGGCTGGTGGCACAGGTACAGACTTGGGGGGCAATGCTGCTGGCACAGATACAGATTGGGGTTAAAATTTTGGGTGCTACTGGCTGGCATAGGTACAGATTGGGAGCAATATTTTGGGTGCTACTGGCTGGCACAGATACAGATTGGGGACAATATTTTGGGTGCTACTGGCTGGCACAGATACAGATTGGGAGCAATATTTTGGGTGCTGCTGACACAGGTACAGATTAGGGGCTGGCTGGCACACTTATAGTTTGATTCATTAATGTATTATAAGGTTTCTTTATTTAAGAAAAAGTGAATAGATGGGAAATGGTCATACATAACAGGGGTGGGGGGCTGATTGGACCCCTTGCCTAGGGTGCCAAACTACTTTGGCCCGGCCCTGGCGTAACATATTGCTCATTAACCACTGGTTGGCTTGGGTGTCCGCAGGATGGGGCAAGAAGGGGCAGTTGCCCCACCCTGATTTCTACAGCTAGTTACAAGAAATTGTTTGTAGAGTTAATGCCCAATAACACAAATATACATTCCACTCCAATGCAAGCCTTAATTAGGTTATCTGCATTGTCATGAAAAGGTTCATATTCAGTGACATATTGGCTTACTTGCCTCCCTTGGAAAATGTTCTGCAGACAGCAATGCTGGTTGGGCTTCACCGGAGAGCTTGTATTCTGTGTATTGATTGTGCTGCTGTAGGTTACACGCATCTTCATGTAACTGTAGATGGTTTTTTTTTACCCTAAACATGTCAGATTGTTCCTTTTCTGATCCTTTTTTTTTTTTTTAATTAAAAACTTCTCTAAGTTGCAACGGTTACATTTTTTTAGCTAGAAATGTTGTACATTATGTTTTGTGCTTCTGTACCAGCCCAAGGCAACCACAGCCCTTTAGCAGTAAAGATCTGTGTCTCCAAAGATGCCCCAGTAGCTCCCCATCTTCTTTTCTGCTGATTCACTGATTCACATGCTCTGTGCTGCTGTCCGATACTGAGCTTAGGGACCCACTCACAATATACAGTACATATAGAATACAAGTATAAGGCTGATTAGTAATGAATATGGATAATTACTACATGACAGTACAGAAACCAGAGTAATTGGCATTGGAATATAATAATTAACCTGGGCCTGTAGCATCAGCTTTTATATTACAGGCCAACCTCATTTTCTGCTTTTGTGACGACCCCTAAACTCAGCTTCTCAACAGCTGCTCAGAGCCCACTAAGCATGTGAGTGTCGCAGACACTTTCCAAGATGGTGACTCCCTGTGACAAGTTTGAAGTCCTGGATCATTGCTGCTATTGACAAGCTGAAACTTTAGGCTGGTGCAATAAGTTCAGTATAGAAAGTCATTTTTAGCCACATTCATTTTTAGGATCTAGTTCTCCTTTAATAATAAAATGGTACCTTGTAATCGCAAATACACTGCTTGTATCCATATTGGCAGCACAACTATCTCATTAGGTTTATTTAACGTTTAAATACATTTTTTTTAATATAGTTAAAGGCATGGTCATCTAAAACATGGCAAAAAAATCTTATTTGGGGAAATCCCCAGTCCCAGGCATTATGGGTCATATTATCCATATCAACTATAAAAACTCTACAAGAAACTTACAGATTATATGATTTACACAAGTCCATGACTGCTAACTTCTGTAATTGTATCCCCTTGCGCTACTTTCTTTCTACGTTTCTGCCCTTAGCACCTGCTAATCCGATTCCTAACCTAGAGATACCCTTTTTGACTTCTGGAAATATTATTATGCTACGGGAATGGGCCCGATAATCCAGAATACTTGGGACCTGGGGTTTTCCAGATAACGGATCTTTCTGTAATTTGGCTCTGCATGCCTTACGTCTACTAGAAAATCATTTAAACATTGAATAAACCCAATAGGCTGGTTTTGTTTCCAGTAAGGTTTAATAATCTCCGCTACTGTTTTTTTATTACAGAGAAAAAGTTTTTTTGTTTTTTTTAAATTTGAATTATTTGATTATAATGGGAGTCTATGGGAGGCGGCCTTTCCGTAATTCAGAGCTTTCTTGATAATAGGTTACCGGATATCGGATCCTATATCTGTACTGACTTTATTCAGTTTAACCTTGTAGATAAACGGTGTGTTGTCTATATTATATATATATATATATATACATGCATTTCTCTCTGCAGCCAATGAATTTCTTTCTGTCGCAAGCAAAAAAAGTGTGGTGAAGAAGCCTGCCTTTCACTTTACCGACCAGAGCTGGGGTATGTATTGGGCACCAGATGTGCGGCCACTCGAGGAGGTTCATCTGTGTAATTTGTGGATGTGATTGCAGTTGTGATGTCATGTGATGTCACACTTCTAGTTGCTGTGCATTGTGACCTTGCTATCGTCTGTGCTTTTATTATCGCCCCGATACTTGTCTTAACGGCAATATGTTTTCACTTTAGGCGAGGCTGAAAAAAAGAAATCCGAAAAGTTCAATCTTCTTTGGAGAGACCGAAAGAAACTCTGAATAAGGGATTGTGCTTAAACATGTAAATACTGAAAAGCTTCCTTTCCTTCCCATGCTTTTCTACTGGACATTGTGACGCTGCAACACGTGGATATTCTATTTCAGAAGAGGTTCTTTATGGAAAGAACAAGCACATCTTTTTGTTATCATGGATCACCGACGACTGCTACATTTACTTCTGTTGTCTGAAAATAGTTGTGCTGTCTGCCAACCTGAAGTGTTCCCCGGTCTGTACAGATAAGCAGTTTAGCCAAGTACAGCAGATGGACCTTCTTACCTATAATGAGAATGTTTTGGGTGTAATCTCCCTCTAAGGATTTCGGCTGCTTTATGACATTTTAGTCTGAGCTGCAGAATAGCTGCGGGGGAGGGGGGGGTCTTTGTAATAAACAATTGGCCCACATCAGTGTTTCTTTGTTTAGTGTCTCAATACACTGTGGTTGATATTGTCCATTTCCAAGGTAATAAAATTCTATATCCATCTGTCAATCTCTGTATTTTGTTTATATTCCCTTAGGGCAGGGGTCCCCAACCTTTTTTGGTCCGGGGACCGGTGTCAAGGCAAAATTTTTATGGACCGGGGGGGTTGGCATCTAATTCAGCGTGATTCAGGCTGGGCTCGGCGGCCCAGTCAAGGACTATCTGTAGCCCAGCGGTTTGGAACCCCTGCCTTATGGGGCATGCCTACTAAATGCTGTAATTCTGTTGGATAGGGATAATGAAAATGAGCAGGAAACCATAAACAGAGGTGTTCTGCTTCAGCCTATGCTATTCTGTTTGGGCCGAACACTAGGGGACTCCCAGGTTACACCTTTGTGATATTAGCAGTGTAAAAATTGCCATTAACATGAAATCTTTAAAAAAAAAAAAATCCCCCAAAGATAAGAAGTAGAAATTCTGTTTGTCATATGTTTTCATTTAACGGGGAAGTAAAGTCTAATCTAGAATAAGGCTAGAAATTCTGTATTTTGTATACAAGTATGGGGCCTGGGGCTTGCCAGATAACTGGTCTTTCCGTAATTTGGATCTTCTCACCTTAAAGGGAGAATGAAACCCCCCAGGCGCTAACTCCCACACCCTATAGGCCCCCCGGCCTATTGCCCCTAAGTCCCTACTTACCCCTCCCTCTTGGTGCCCTCCAGCGTAGTTCACAGGATCCATCTTCTTCTTCCTGGATCGAGCGCCGTCGGCGGCGGATGCACAGTAGGACACATTTGCCGGTTGGTCCTACTGCGTATGCGCCCAAAGTGTTCTGATTGCGATTTCTTCATGAAATCGGAAGACTTCATGAACTTCGGAGTTTCACTTCATGAAATCAAAAGACTTTGTGAACTTTAAAATTTTGGATTATATCATTATAATGGATTCTATGGGAGACGGCCTTTCCGTAATTCGGAACTTTCTGAATAACTGGTTTCCGGAAAATGGGTCCCATACCTGCACCACAAGCTTAATGAAACAAATGATGTTGGCCACGGGGGCTGTCATCAATCATTAAATTTGTTAAACATCTTTGCATGACCAAGACTGCACACATGCTCAGTGTGATCTGGGCTGCTTAGGGATTGTCATAAATGAACAAAACAGTCAAATATCTGCTGGAAGCTGATACAAGACTGATTAATAATCAGACTATACAGACTGCACTGGGTCCTGTGTTGTTATGTAATCTAATGTGGCTTTTATAGTTTTTGTATTGTTTAATAGAAACTTTCTCCAACTCTGCAGAACCAGTGGCTGCAGTAAAATAATCCTCCAAATAGAATTCCAATTTATCCGTTTCACTCTGGCTCCATGATCTTTGTCCCTGCAGCTGGAGTTGGAAAGGGTAAAGGGGATGTAAATACAAAAATAAAATCCTATACAAATTTCTACACAGTCACCAACTGCTCTACAGGGAAACAAACAAAGCTGCTGGGGTTCTGCATGGCTGGGAAGTAAGGCAGGGGCTCTCCCTGCTGTTCATAAGTGATCGTTTCCCTGCCCAGCAGTTAGGGACCACCTGACAATTCCTATATGCAGCAGTAAACGAAGGAGAGAATTTCACTGAATACAGTCCGGTTTCTTATAAAAATGGTACACATTTTTTTATTAAAATATATAGGAGATAGATTTCTTTTTCGTTAAATAAAGTAAAAATTGGATTTTTTTTGCCTTTAGATGCTGTTTAAAGAGGAAATTCACATCCCCTTTAAATATCTGCAACCCTAATTTGGCTACACCCTATTAGTATTTGTACAGTTTTTACTGTTTCATAGCAAAATAATTCTGTAATACTGTAATAACACTGGGATGAGCCTGTTCCCCCAAATAAACTAAAGTGGTACCAGAAACGACATGGTTGGGTTGATGACACTTGGAAATGGAAGCAACTGAAAGGGCATGTTCATTAAATGACTGGGAAAGGGGGGGGCTAAAGATGGAAGGTAAATGAAATGTAAAATTGCTCAGCGTTAAGAGACATAAGAATGTACCAGTGAACTCTTTATAGCAGAATTGTGCTGTAGAAGTAGTGTTTGTGGTTACTTTATTGAAAACTTCTGCAACAACCCTCCTTTCCCAGCCTGTGTAGGGAATCCAGCAGCACACTGCATTTGAGCTATTTCCAGGTTCAGGGTATATGAAATCTTGAAAAAAAAATTTTTTAACTGGAAAATGCCCTCGGAAACTAGAATTTTTCAGGTAGAAATCAACTCGGCCTTTGGTAATGAGCCCCTAAGTAACAATTACTTAGAAAAGCCACCCTATCAGCAAATAATGATCAACATGACCTATGGGCAATAGTACATTAATATTTGGTAGTTTTTTTTTTGTGTCCGTATCACTTCAAAGCAAGGCTCACCATTAAAGGGGAAGTTCATCTTTAAATCACCTTTCCAAAATAAATTTGGAATGCACCGAATCCAGGATTCAGACTTTTTCCAGCAGGATTCGCCCGAATCCTTCTGCCGAGCCAAACATATGCAAATTCGGGGCGGAGAGGGAAATTGCATCATTTTTTGTCATAAAACAAGGAAGTAAAAAGGTTTTCCCCTTCCCACCTCTAATTTCCATATGCAAATTAGGATTGGGATTCAGCTGAATCTTTTGCAAAGGATTCCGAACTAGTGAACTCCTTTGAACACGTGCTTCCAGCATTTCTGGACGAGGAAAAGGGAAAACAATAAAAAAGCCACACTGACTGCTGTGTCCAGAATTAAACTTTAATTTGCAGATTAATTTACGTACAGTTACATTTTTATTGCAACTTTTTATTTTTGCACTTAAAAATTAAAGGATACAAACATGAAATTAAGACACTTTTTTTTTTTTAAAGACTAAATATTTGGTTGTTTCTACAAAGAATTAACCACGTCTCCCTATTTAATATAATGGAAAGTTATCTATGTTATAACAAAGAGAAAAGTTCTTCGCATCTTATCAAATAGGGCCCTGCTGTGCTGCCAACATACAGCAGAGACGGACTGGGCTGTCGGACCTGTTGCTTTAAGGGCGATACACTCCTACACATCGAGCTGAGTGATAAAGAGAAAAACGCCTCCTGGCCGCTCTGTGGGCCCTTAAAGGATAAGTAAACCTTTAAAGTGATTGAATGCAGAATTTACAAGTGCTATTTTAAGCATTTTTGCAATTTACATTCATTAGTTATTTTCTTTTTATTCCAAGATATTAAGGGAAACATTTACTGTTAAGATGAATTAATTTTGTTCCAACAGCAACGCCTGTCAGGAGGCTGGTCTGATTTTATTTTGCTTAGGAAAACAAATTAGAAACCTTTCTCAAATCTTTCCTAACCATAAGAACATCATCTTTCTTTCTCCTGACAACTTCCTCGACTACTTGGTGTTTAGACTGTTTGAAAACTGACCAGCAGGTTGCGCTGTTGGAACAAAATTCATTCATATTAAAGGGATACTGCATCGGTTAATAGTGCTGCTCCAGAAGAATCCTGCATTGAAATCCATTTCTCAAAAGAGCAAACAGATTTTTTTAGATTTCATTTTGAAATCTGACATGGGGCTAGACATATTGTCAATTTCCCATCTGCCCCAAGTCATGTGACTTGTGCTCTAATAAACTTCAATCTCTTTACTGCTGTACTGAAAGTTGGAGTGATATCACCCCTCCCTTCCCCCCCCCCCCCCCCCCCCCCCCCCCCCCCCCCCCCCCCCCAGCAGCCTAACAACAGAACAATGGGAAGGTAACCAGAAAACAGCTTCCTAACACAAGATAACAGCTGCCTGGTAGATCTAAGAACAGCACTCAATAGTAAAAACCCATGTCCCACTGCGTACTATTCAGTTACATTGAGAAGGAAAAACAACAGCCTGCCAGTAAGCAGTTCCCTCTTAAAGTGCTGGCACAAGTCACATGACCGGGGCAGCTGGGAAATTGACAAAATTGCTAGCCCCATGTCAGATTTCAAAACTGAATTAAAAAAAATCTGCTCTTTTGAGAAATGGATTTCAGTGCAGAAGTCTACTGGAGCAGCACTTTTAACCGATGGGTTTTGAAAAAAACATGTTTTCCCATGACAGGATCCCTTTAAAAATACATGTATCCCATAATATCTTGGAATAAAAAGAAAATAAATAATGAATGTAAATAGCAAAAGTGATTAGAATAGCCCGCTCATCAATTTTATAGTCACTTATTTAAAAGGTTTACTAATCCTTTAAGTACAAGGCTGTCTTGGCAATGGTGAGCGAGTGGCAGCCCGTATGGCGGAGGGAAGAAAACACGTAAGCTAGCTATATCAAACACACTGTAGGACCCTCAGCTTCTGCTGCCGCCCCTGCAATAGGCCACTCCTTCAGATGCTCACAGCAGAAGTAGGATCTTGGAGAAGTCCCACCGTATTCCGACGGTTCACTTTGAAACGCAATAGAATTACCAGAAGCAATATGGGGGTGATCTCTATGTATCAGCCTTGCCATGTTAACATACACAATTGCATCATTTGCAGCCAGGCTCGGTAAGGGTTTCAAGAACAGTATGTGATTTCTCATCTGTAATCACAGTGCGTGCAGGTTCACAACAATCATATAATATTACAGCCACTAGAGATTCGGAAATGAAGGACTACATCAAAATCTCTTAAGGATATAAAAAAGAAAAGAAAAAAAGAAACAAACTGCAACTCTGTATCCTCGCTACTGCACGGCTATGCAGTGAATGAAAGGATCTATGCACCCACATATCAAAAACTCCAAACACCCCTCCCCCTCTTTTTTTTTTCATTTTTAAAACTCACATTACTGAACATGTTCCAGAGTCCGGTCGCTGGGAAAATGCTCAACACTGGTGAGTTTCATTCAAATCAACTTATTGCTGTTATGCCAGAATAGAAGGGCATAACAATATGAGCCACCTTTTTTTTTTTTTTTTTTAGAAACAAAAGAAGAAAAAGCGCCTAAAGTTCAGGAAAGAAACGTGCCTGGTAGAAATGAGATGATTAAATAATAATAATAATTAAAAAAACCCTAAATGCAAAGTAAAGGGGTACTAAGTGTCCTACTTTATTCCCATACTGCATAAATCTGGTTAGACTGCATAGCTAGTGTAAATAATCCGCCACCCTGGCAAATGCACACGAACCAATGCCGCACTGAGCCATCATCTCCAGACACTGGGAGGCCTGTTCTAATGCCAGGGAAAGTGGGGGCTGCTTTGGCAAATTGTGGATATCTGGGGGGACAAAGAAGAGAAAAGGTATTAGCCATGAAATAATGTAACAACACACACCAGTAATAAAGGGCTACATGGCTCACAGCCCAGGCAATGCATTATACCCCTGTACCACACACAGAACAAGGTCAAGTAGATCAGAGAGCTAAACCTAATTACACATTTTTATAGATTTCATGACATTTGCAGTTTCTAGACTGCACAGAACTGTATGTAACTGGACTCTCCCTGCTGTACTGCCTACAAGTTTTAAGCCTTAGCACTAGCATTCTTTTGGCTGGCTGGTCTGCAATAGGATCAGAGTAGATACAGACTAGCGTCTTTGTGTCTGTCTCCGTGTGTGTGTCTGTTCCTGTCTCCGTGTGTGTGTGTGTCTGTTCGTCTCCGTGTGTGTGTGTCTGTTCGTCTCCGTGTGTGTGTGTCTGTTCGTCTCCGTGTGTGTTTGTGTCTGTTCGTCTCCGTGTGTGTTTGTGTCTGTTCGTCTCCGTGTGTGTTTGTGTCTGTTCGTCTCCGTGTGTGTTTGTGTCTGTTCGTCTCCGTGTGTGTTTGTGTCTGTTCGTCTCCATGTGTGTTTGTGTCCGTTCGTCTCCGTGTGTGTTTGTGTCCGTTCGTCTCCGTGTGTGTTTGTGTCTGTTCGTCTCCGTGTGTGTTTGTGTCTGTTCGTCTCCGTGTGTGTTTGTGTCTGTCTGTTCGTCTCCGTGTGTGCGTCTGTCTGTGCGTCTCCGTGTGTGCGTCTGTCTGTTCGTCTCCGTGTGTGCGTCTGCCTGTTCGTCTCCGTGTGTCTGTTCGTCTCTGTGTGTCTGCCTGTTCGTCTCCGGGTGTGTGCCTGTCCAGCCACCCGTCTGTGTGTCCCCGTCTGTCTGTGTATGTGTGTGTCCGTCTCCATGTGTATCTGTCTTCATGTGTACATTAATGGATCATTATATCCTTAACATGCATTTTCAGCAGGGTGGGGGATTGCAATGAGGTTTGCTCTTGGTTTTGTGTTGTCCTGACAAAGAAGAGAGGAATGGATAGCAAAACCGATTTCCTTTCTCAGATCTGCTAAGAAGAAATAGCATCGGTATTCAACTGCAATAGTTGAATACTGATGCAAAACATGTTGGTGCATGATTCCATGTACCCTTAGAGGTTATTTCAGTGGCTGTAAGTTTAACAAATAGATTTGCATACACGACAAAAGCCATTGAAGTAGAGTGAGCCTTACCTAGTATTGCACTATTTAGTGAGGAGCACACATGCTCTCTCTGGATGGGGTCAAGCTGGTACCCAACTGGGCTATTCCAGGGATCAGAATATGCTAGTAAACTAAAAGCATCCTGTTCAGAATAGAAAATAAAGGAGAAATATAAGATTATGTTTAATGGCACAATTGCTTCAGTGCTGTAAAGTGACATTTAGAAGCGTTACGGGAGATTTCTGATCAACAAACTTCATGTTAGGATCTTTAAACTGCAGGAGAGTGGCAATTTTTAGGAAGTGAACCAAGAGTAAAGATGGCTGTGGCCCAGGATTAAAACAATTCTAGGGCTAGATCTGGGCTGGTGCAGGAACTTCAAAGACTGCACAATAGTACCATGGGAAACATGGTTGCACCCCCAAGTAGGGATGCACCCAATCCACTATTTTGGATTCGGTCACAACCCTGAATCCTTCATGAAAGATTTATCCAAATAGCAAACCAATTCTTAATTTGCATAGGGAAAAAGCAGTAAAAAACCTTTTTGATAAAAAGTTACACGATTTCCCAGATTTGGTGCATCCCTATCCTTAATTGAACTGACCTTAAAACCAGTAATAAAAGACGGGGGAATAGTGGGATAACAGATCATAGTCCAAATACCTTAAGCATGTTTTTGTTGGTTGCATTTTTGCCACGTTCTCTCCTTAGTTGCTCACTCATGGCTTGTAGCTCTCTCCCAAAGCAAATCATTCTCTCAACGGCGGCTTGGCTGCCTCCACACAGCTGACGTCGGCCATGAGAGGTATCAACTTCTGAAACCACAAGTAAAAAATCAGCCTTATGTCACAGTATGTTTACCTCGTAAACAAACAGACTTCTCCAGGCCCATTCCTATTACAAATCAGGATATTGCCCACAATGCATCTTGTGATGTGTGGGGGGGGGGGGGGGGGGGGGGGGGGAGGGGAACCATAATAATATTTAATATCTAAAGCACCAACAAATTGCTGTAAAAATGCAGTGTATGTGCCAAATTCGATTTCCAGGTAACAGCAGTTATAATTATATCCAAATAAAGTCATCGCACCTATATGGCATTGTCTGTATAACATGATGCTGAGGCCTATGGCACAAAAGTATCAGGAGTCCTGCGGTGATGGAGTATTACTGTCCAATGTCAGCCGACTTCCTAAACAACGTAACCAAGTGTGCAGCACCACATTCAGAGTCCAGACAGGCTGTGGTCACACTGTTGTAGGCTATATTGTATGTAGGTGTCAAATGGCACAATTGGACTTTACCTTCAGACATATGAATTAGGTCCACAAGCTGCAACAAATCACCAAACGCCTAGCATGGTGGCATAATAGCTAGTACTGTTGCCTTGCAGCTCTGGGGTCCTATATTTGGTTCTAGCCAGGGTTCTAACTACAAGTAGTGCCTATATTCCCCTGTATCTATGTGGGTTTCTTCCAGGTACACTGGTGTTCTTCAATACAGGCAGGTTAATTGGCTTCTGATGAAATTGTCCCTCATGTGTGTGAATGTCATAGAGACCTCAAATTATAAACTCTGCTGAGGAAGAATCTGATGTAGAGTCACTGTAAAGTACTGCAGAATATTTTGGTGCAATATAACAATAACCAGGAACTGCTTCTGTACCAGTCCAACATGTAATTTATACTATGTATGGTTTACTTCACTGCAGCGTCGCTGGTAGATGAATGAAATAAGACGTGATAAATTAAGAGTTAAAAACAATGCAGACCCATCTCAGTGTCACATTCTTCCAGTTCAGGCTCATGCCTTGAGCTGCCATTGAGGAAGCCATTGGACGTGGATGCTGAAAAGCCATTGGAATAATGATCAGTCTCCATTTCTACATCATTGCTGAAGGAAAAAAGAAAAAAAAGCACAAAAGACAAAGTGTCATACTTCATAGAGATTTATCTTGCTTGTTTAGTTCATAATTTAGAACAGTGATTTTTAACCTATGGGTAAGAACTCGAGCTTCAGCCCCAGTGCTGCATCCTTCTGCAACAGACATTAGTAATTAAAAGGAGAAGGGCAATTATCTACCAATTCTTGGGTCCTGAGGTGGAATTCCTGCAATGTTGGCCCCATTTAAAAAAAAGGTTAAGCAACCCTGATCTAGAGACATATACAAGGTATAATAGTGTTATGTTGCAATTAAAACTTACTTTCATTTATATATGGGTAAAGAAATGCTCAGCTGGTAAATATACTGAGGATTTTATCATTCACAAGAGGTTTCATGGCCATATCGTAATATGCTTCAAGCCTATGCCCTGGCAAATTTACTGCAAATGCCAATACTCACTGTGCCTCAGTTCAAAGCCACTGGGCATACAAAGTGCTTGCTGTGCTCACCATAACCGTTGCAGCAACCAAAATATACAAATCCTAAATGTTTTATAAAGTGGGTTTACACAAGTGGAAGATCTTCAATACTGTTAGACTAAGATTCCAAGCACACAGCTTTTTTGTGTTTGGATATGTGGGTGGTATTTCAGTAATAAGTAGGGACCATCCCTTCCTGATATATTATATAAATATATATTGGGGATGAAAGCTCCCAAATAAACACAGAAGGGAAAACTAAACTGTAGGCATTTGTTTTTCTGCCTCCAGCAAAGAAAAAGTAATATAAGTAACAAACATTGCTGTTAGGTGCAGTTTGCTGCATTGATGATGGATATTTGTATGATGCATCCATAGCAGGAGAATGATCCAATGCCAGGAATGCTCAGCTGACTAAAGCCGGTCTATGTTTATGGTATGAACCTAATAAATGGAATTGGAAATAATTTAGGGAATCCAATTCCACACAGAACTAATCTCACCAGAGTTAATAAAAAAAAACACTATACCGAAGTGCCATAAACAGGAAGCCACTGCAGAGATTTTTGTGCTCTAAAATTAACCCAGCAAAAGATCTCATTAAAGAAGGGGATAACTGAAACCATTCATTTGAGAGAGGGAGGTGATTATGCAGAAAGCCTCTTCATGTACTGAAATACTCTTCAACAGCTCAGCCATAACGGATTTCATTGTTCAAATCTTTAACTGGATAGTATCATCCCTTATATAGTATTAATGCTGGTCCACTCTAATTATACCCCTATGCAACCACATGCATGTTATAATGTAGTGTGTTGGTTTATTGTTCCTTAAATTCATGCAGCAGTTTTGTCTGAGAAGGCAAGACTGCCCCCGCTTTCCCCTTTTCCCCCTCAGCAGTAAGTGTAAACTGTACAGGGAAAGGTCTGTGTATGAGAAGGCCAGTACACAGTGTTCTCTCCTCTGTTATCATTGTTATATTTTATGCCTGTGCTTGGCAGAAGCAGGAATTTCTAGTGGCCAGGCTGCCAATATGACACCCACCATGTGAAGCAGGAGAGCTGCTTAGCTTCTACTGCAGCCATAGCCTTTAGACGGCACACTTTGTACCTGACCTCAGAGGAGAGGATGAGGGAAACAAAATGGTGCATCACTGCACAGCCCCAGGGAACATATTGCAGCATTTCCTGTTACAGAGCCATTCATCGGGGAGCAGAGGATACTGCAAAGATGAGGTGCAGAGAAGAGAGAAGCCTGTTTTCTGGGCAGAAGCCTGGGAAATGAAAAGTAAGCACATAGGGGAGGTGGCATGCATGTGGCAGAATGAGTGGGGCTGTGGTTCAGTGCACTTGTCGGTGCCGGGTAGAAAGCCTGCAGTATACAGACGATGGTTTCTCACCTGGAGTAGCTGTTAAGCTGATGTGACAGTGTCATGTTTATGCTGTTAAGTTCAGTTACATTTAGGTTAGAAGACTGGGATTTGCTATGACAATGCGTCTGGTGAGCCTTGTTTGATATTATTCCATTGCTGCAGTTGCTATCAGAGCCTAAGGGAGAGATACAGACACATCTCAGTTCAACTTTTTATTTCAAATAACTATGTGCTAACGTTAGCTATGCCATAATCATTAAAGCCATTGCTAGTTCTCAGGCTCTAATTTAACAGGTATGATACTAATACTAGTAAATGCTCTAAAAAAAACATTTTTTTTATAGAATGTTCATAGTCTGGCACCATTTCAAGAAAAGGATGATATTTTATTTCGACATTGTGCCAATTACTAGACCTGCGGAGTTGGAAGCAATTTTGGATATCTAGAGAGTTGGAGTCGCCAAAAATTTACTGAAAATAATCAAATCAGATTTAAGAGCTTCTGTGAAGCAGGATATGGCAGAAACAATTCTGTTTCTGAGAACAATACTACAGCTATTCTACAGCCATATGCCAGGTTCAATTAATACATCAATTGTAGGTTTTCCAGTTGTTTTGGTTTATATAATTTAACTTTGATTCTGGTTTAGAATTACCAAAGGATGTGATTAATATTTTTGAGCTTTGGCAGTGATAAAATGCCTTGTATGTTGTGTACATTCTTTCAATCAACATGAAAAATACACTAGTGTATTAAGGGCTGGGGCAGACAGGGGGAGATTTAGTCGCTAGGCGATTTATCGCCTCTTCTGCGAGGAAACAATCTCCCCGAACTGCCTGCTTCCTGCCCACCACCTGTTTGAATGAAGGAACACCAGCGGCAATGCACTCGCGGAGTTTCGATTTCCAGAATCGCCCGAAGTTTCCTTCGCAACTTCGTGCAATTCCCGGAAATCAAAGCGGCGCAAGTGCATTGGTGGCGTTTCTTCATTCATGCAGGCGGCGGCCAAGGAACAGGCAGTTCGGGGAGATTGTCGCTTCGCAGAAGAGGCGATTAATCGCCTAGTGACTAAATCTCCCAAATCTGCCGGTCTGTCATCTGCCTAAAGAACAGTAACCCCAAAACATAAAAGCGTTTTAATATGTAATTAACATAATATATTGTTAGCATGCATTGCTAAAAGCTGTGTGATTGCACAGGTTACATACCAGATAAAACACCATTGTATTTGACAAGGCTGATCTATTATGTAACCTGTGCTTTTCTCCTTTTTTTCCAGCTTGAATGGCTGCCCCCATGGCTACACAGCAGCTTGTTTATATAAACTATAGTAGTTTTTCTGAAGCAAACACACCGGTTTTACCAGTGCAGAGCAAGAGTCCATTACATTTTAATTCATTTGATACACTTTCAGTTGTTGGTTTTACTTTTTCTTTAAAACGGTCAAGGATTTATGTATCAACTCCCCAGCCCTGGATTTTGCAAACGTTTGGGAGCTAGCTGTGTGATGGTTTTCACATTCCAGATCTTGGGACATTGCATTAGGGTAACTGTATAGAGGGAGTTTTGGCTGCCAGTGCCCCCCAGCTGAGCACATCAGCAGCCTAAACACCACTGTGTGCCTGTCCCCCCTCCTAATGCTACTGAATGAAAATCACCAAAGTGCTCCAGCAGAGCTCCCCGCTCTGTAAGCTACAGCTGGAGAAATTTACATTTAATAGAATTAGGAACAGTGACCAGTGCAGAAGGGTGTTTTGGATTGCAAGTTTCTTTACTGGTGTACAACAGTGGCCAAAACACAGTGTGACGATACCCCTAAGGGTCCCATACTTGTAACTGTAATTTTTGCTGACTTTTAAGGCAGTTCATGAATATCTAAAGTTACACTGAGCACAATAAAAATTACAGGAGTTAGTGATACCTTGAACACAAGAAATGAAGGAATCGAATAAACCTATATTCAGAAAAGTGCGAATTGATTTAACCCAATTAAGACTATACAGTGAACACATGAGATTGTCTGCAATGTAATATAATGTTTATATGTTTGATGTTATTAAAGCAAATAAAACTTACCTTTAAAAAAGAATATACAGTGAACAGGATTAATTTATTGAGGGTAAAGCTCTCCCTCAAAGTCTAGCTCCAATTACCTTAGTAATTTAGCAGCCCTTCCGTCAGTCAGGCTTCACTCAGAAACCAAAATCCTCGGAATTGCTAAATAAAGAGAGGCTTGCAGTGTGCCCTGCACTGCCCCTTTATATATACATACATCATTTCTCATATTGATATGCACATTTAATCCCCCAGCAAATGAAAAGAAAAAAAAAGAAAAAAAAAAAAGAAGAGGAACACACCAACTATTGCACTGGAATACTGGAAAAAATATATGCATCTGCACCTGCATACGAGACCTTGGATTTGGCATTCTGTATCAGCTCAAGGCCACCACAACCTTTTAGCACTGAATATGTGTGCCTCCATTATCTCCCCAAGTTACATTCTAATGTTTCACAGCACATGCTCTGAGCCATATCAGTCAATTTTGGGCCAGCAATTAACTATGAAGCATCAAATTCTATGAAAGATTGAACCTCACTTTCAAATGTTTTGAGGACACTTAGGCTTAATTCACCACAGCAGCAGCCCGAAGCCCACTAAGTAATTGCAGTGCCACTGGCACCCAAATGATGGTCTAACAAACCAGATTATGGGGAGTATATGTGTATCCGTACTGCTGAACCTTTAGTCCACTCAACAGTTCCATTTATAGAGCTTCTATAATCAATATAGACACTGCCATCTCACTTACCTGAGCAGCCATCAAGGGATTTAAGGCTGCGATTTCCTAAACATCTTACTTCACTGTCTGTGCCATTGACCATTTCTATAAACTGTCGCACTCTGAAAATTAAGAAAGAAATACTTTTTAAGAGGGCAAAATCTGATACAAAACAGCCTTAGTATAATATTAACTTAGCAAATGGTTATATTCTCATTCAACTTGCGTTTGTACATACAGTTAGGTCCATAACTATTTGGACAGAGACAACTTTTTTCTAACTGTGATTCTGTACATTGCCACAATGAATTTTAAATGAAACAAAAAAAGTAGGTAAGGGAGCACCTTCCGTCAAGAACAAAAAGGCCTATATGGATGGTGTGCAGAGTCAATTGGTACATATAAGTATAAGCAAAAAGAAAAAGAAGTGACTCATTTCATTGCACCCCCCCATTCATTATATCCAAAGTGCATATTGGTATAATAGTGTTAAAAGATAACCTTTATTCTATTTGTTAAAAATCCAGAATAGTATACACAATTTAAAACAAAGGGTTAAGACAGGGAGTTGACCTAGTAAAGTGAGTGGTACGGCGATTGGTTACTATACACAGCAAACCGCTGTATTTGTTCCAACAACTGTGGTATGGTGCGTGGACAAGCAAGCATATGATATACCTAATCTGCCTATTACGTGCCTCAGGCACTGCCGACTAGCTGCCTATTAACCGGTTCATTGCTTGTACGGATACGCATGGGAGAAATTAGCTACCTTGTGCCTCAGGCACTGAAACGGACTCACTAGCGTATCCTTAATTAGATTGCTTGTGCCTCAGGCACTGGAACTAACTGTCTATCGTCTCGCAAGCTTGTATCATCAGCTGCATAGGCGTAGTGTGTCTCAGACACAGGATTGATACCTCGTTATCTAAGTTGTATCGCAGGCACTTGAGATACAATGTATCGAGTCGTTATCACCACGCCAGCAACACCCACCCCGCCAGAGTATCGCTACTGAATTAGCTGCCGAAATCCCTGCCCTCCCAAACTAAAAGATGCGCATCTTTTAGTTTGGGAGGGCAGGGATTTCGGCAAGCAATGAACCGGTTAATAGGCAGCTAGTCGACAAGGTGGAGAAACATGTGCTACTCCCTGCAGGAAGGTCCGCACCGAGTTGTCGAGTGCTAGACGGTATTGGAAGAACTGATAATGCCAACACCTGTACTTTCAACAAACTGAGTTTAAGTCCCACCTGAATGCCTTGCTGTAAAAAGGATAATTATCTTGAGTACGCTGAATTCAAGGAATTCCAAGTTGGCTTCCTTACACCAATTCCAATAAGATCGCCAAGTCCTGTGGTAGGATTTGGACGAAGAAGGCTTGCGTGATTTCAACATAGTGCCGATAACTTCCTCTCCTATGCCCTGTCGTCTCCATATGTCTGCCTCAATAGCCATCCCGTCAAAGCAAATATGCCTGGGTTGTGGTGTGCTATTGGTCCCTGTATCAAGAGATCCGCTCTTGCCTTCAGACAAATTGGTTGCTCTACGGATAACTCCTGAAGATCCGAAAACCAAGTCCTCCTGGGCCAATATGGGGCTACTACTATCACTGTGGCCTGAGACCGCTTGATCTTTTTCAGCACCGGAGGCAACATGGGAAGGGGGGGAAAGATGTAGGCCAGCTTGAAGTTCCAATTCTGGGTCATGGCATCCACTCCTGCCGCCAGGGGATCCCGTGACCGGGCGAAGAATCTTTCGACCTTGCGATTGTGTCTGGACGCCATGAGGTCGACCTGAGGTACCCCCCATAGACTCGTCAGTTCTTCGAATACTTCCGGATGAGGTTCCCACTCTCCGGGATCTATGTGATTGCGACTGAGGAAGTCTGCCTTTGTATTTTCCACTCATGGAATATGAATGGCTGACAATCTGACCGGAGTTGTTTTCTGCCCAGCAAAAAATCTGTTGCACTTCCGCTAGTGCCGCCTTGCTGCGCGTGCCCCCTTGCCGTTGTCGCTCTGAACTCGGACCGCTCTTGTCTGGAGCAGGCTGGAACATCGGCTGAGTGCTAGCTTCACTGCTCTGAGCTCCAAAATGTTTATCGGGAGCTTTGTTTCGAGGGAAGACCATAACCCTTGGAGCGACAGATTGTTCCAAGTTGCCCCCCAGCCTTGGAGACTGGCGTCCGTTGTAATCACTGTCCACTCTGGTGTCGCCCATGATTGGCCCTGCGCCAAGTTGTTGCTCTGTAACCACCAGCGAAGAGATTCCCTTGTCGGTTGAGATAGGTTGAACCGTTGAGAGTGACCCTCCTTTCCAGTTGGACAGTATGTTGAGTTGAAGGGGCCTCAAGTGAAACTGGGCAAATGGTACCGCTTCTATTGCTGAGACCATTGAACCTAGTACCCGCATTGCTAGATGGATTGAGGGTCGAGCAGTACTGATCAGCAGGTTGACTTGTCTCCTTAGCTTCTCCTGCTTGTCTCGGGGAAGGGTCACAGTTTGTGTTAGGGTGTTGAATTCGAGGCCTAAGAATGTCATGCGGCTGCTGGGCAACAGACTGGATTTGTCCCAGTTGATTGTCCATCCGAAGTTCTGTAGTAACTGAATGGCCTTGTGAAGATCCTCCTTGCCACTTTCTATTGTCTTGGCCTTCAATAGGAGGTCGTCCAGGTACGGAGTCACCAAAATGCCTTGAATCCGCAGGGTGGCCGCTGCTACTGACATCAGTTTGGTAAATACCCTGGGTGCCGACGACAGCCCAAAGGGGAGGGCTACAAATTGGTAATGATGGTTTTTGAAGGCGAACCTCAGGAAACGATGATGGGGAGGCCAAATTGGCACATGGAGATAGGCGTCTTTGATATCGAGAGACATCATGAGCTGTCCTGGTTCCATTGCTCGGATTACGGATCGTAAAGTCTCCATCTTGAACCTCACGGAACGTATGTATTTGTTGAGGATTTTGAGGTCTAGAACTGGCCTGAATGACCCGTCCTTCTTGGGTACTAGAAACAGATTGGAGTAAAAACCTGAGAATATCTCTGTTTGAGGGACTGGTACGTTTCGTTCCATCTGATAGATGCAATCCAGGAACGCTTGGGCCTTTGTAGGACAGGAAGGAACTCTGGACATAAGAAATTTTCTGGGAGGCAGATGTGCAAAGTCTAAGTGGTAGCCTTCTGATATGATCTCGTTGATCCAGGCGTCGGATGCATGCTTTTCCCACACCTCCCGGAATTGCAGCAGCCTGCCCCCAATTGGCTGATGCGACTCCGGAGGGAGCGACCCGTCAACCTGACGTGGACTTGTCGGCTGACTGCTTGTTGTGGAACTTGTTAGACTTCCAAGTAGAGCGTCCCTTGTCGTTGGTTTTGGTACGGAAATTGGAACGTTGAGGGGGGCTGTTACGCCTTGTGTATCGAAAATTTGCCTCTTCTGCTTGATGACGGAATTCTATTCTTGTGTTGGGGAAGGAACGTGCTTTTTCCTCCCATTGCTTGTGATATGATTTTTTCCAATTCTTCACCAAAAAGTCTCTGACCCTTGAAAGGTATAGAAGTAAGAGACTTCTTAGATAACGCTGATGATCGAGCAGTAATCTGTGCTGCATCGAGGTTAGCGTCACACAGATAGGACGATGCTTCCGATATTGCTTGTGCAGAAACTAATAGATCAGCTCTCGGTACCCCTTCTTGAATATCTCAGATAAGGGATTCTGACCATGCTTGCACTGCCCTCGCTACCCATGTGGAAGCGAAAATTGGACGTAAGGCCGATCCGGTTGAAGAACAAAGCGCCCTCAAAAAACCTTCCAGACGTCGGTCTGACGGGTCTTTGAACGCTGCAGCGTCTGTGACCGGTAGTGTGGTGGCCTTGGATAACCTGGAGACTGGTGCGTCAACCGTTGGAGGAAGGGACCATTTATCCACCAACTCCTTGGAAAAGGGATAAGCTCTAGAAAATCTTCTAGTGGTCTGAAACTTCTTTTCAGGAGAATCCCATTCTTCCTGTATGATACTTGTCAGTTGTTCATGTGAAGGGAAAACAGGAAGGCTGTCTCTTAAACAAGCCTGTTGTCTGAGCTTGTTGATCTGCCTGAGAAATTTTAAGAACCTCTAGAACTCCTCTTATGATATTATCTATATCGTGTTGGTTTTCCCGGTCCTTATACTACTCATTGTCCTCTTCCTCCGATGACCCATCAGACGGGGGAAGCTCGCCTTCGGATTGAGAAGAGATAGCTCCATCTGATGACTCATTCGATTGATTACGGCCAGCGGATACTGTATCAGACCTCTTCCTTTTGGAACTGGTCTTCTGGTTCAGCTTGGCGAGAGCTTTTCCTAGGTTATCCGCTATAGAGGTAAGACTCTGTAGGGAAGCCAAGGACTGAGAAAGTTGAATGGCCCAGCGAGGAGCTGGGGGTTCCGAAACTGAATTTTCATTATTCTCCCCTGGAGGATCTGGTTGAATGTCAGAATCCATGTGGGTGGTAGGGCTAGTACTGGGCCCCCCCCCCTGACTCTTGGAGCATCACCTGCATAGAGGCTCAGTCTGGCCCCCTGAAGGTTTGGACTGGCAAATAGTGCACATGAAATATGTGACTTGTGCCGTCGTAGGAGTTGGGGCTCTCCCCCCCGCCCTAGGGAATAGTCCCCCTGACTTACCCTCTGCCATGTCTATGGAACAGGCTGAAGAGGAGTTGGGAATGTGCTGCCAGAAGAAGGTCTCTCTAGCGTAATAAGAAGCCTCCTATAGAATGAATCTCTCCTCCAGTGTCCCCTCAGACTCGCGCTGCTGCTCTCTGCTGCCTGTTCTACAATGCAAGAGCCGCAATCCAAAATGGCACCTGGAACGCATGCGTTCCAATGGAGGCGCGAAGCGCACAGCGCGCTCTGAGAGACAAAACGCCGTGACCAAAATGGCGCCTGGAACGCAATGCGTTCCAAGAGAGGCGCGAGTGCCAGGAGGAGCGCGGAGCAGAGCTTTGCCTTCTGCGCTGTTATCTACCGAGTCTAATAGGGAAGAACGGAGCGTTAGGACACTGGAGGGGGCAGTCAGGTAAAATTGCCTCTGGACCCGCACTCTCCTCTCCCCAGAGATACATCAAGCCACCTAAGCCTAATGCCTTAAGCCAGAGCCCTGCAATAGCTATGCCACACACTCTCCTCTCCGAGAGTGAGGGAGGGGGGAGGAGGGGGGGGCGGTATGACCCTCAGGGGGACAGGGACCCCCCCCCATAAAAACTGCCTACCGGCCAAGGCATCTGCTATCCGGAGCCGGGAGCAGAAGTCAATGGATGGTCGGTGTAGCCAATGGCTAGGAGTGACCCGGTAAGGCTTCCCTCGAAGCAGGATCCCCAAGGGAAACAGGGAGCCCTGTTCCTGGGGACCCCTCAAAGTCCTTGATGTTCTTTCACCAGCTAGATGAAAAGGTCCATCCTCCTAGTAAGCAGGACACTTAAAAACTGATTAGGTTGGTTGGTGTGGGGTTAAGTCAGACCCTCTGGCACGCCCCCTTTTAATTATTTCCAAGTGTCCTGCCTCCTGGAGGGTGGAGCTTAACCCCAGTGTCCCTGTGTCCCCCTGAGACGACAGAGAAAAATGTGAGGAACTAAAGCCTATTTTTTTTTTTTTTTAACATATTGACTTAGGGCCCTAAGTCGCAGTTGCGTCTGAACCTGCGTTCGGCGCTTACACGCATCTTGTGGGTACAACCTCATTGAAAGAATGCAATGCGTCTAGACCTGCGCTCCCAGGTCACAAATGCCCGTGTGTAAGGGCCCTTAAAAGCCATTTTAATGAGCAGGTGTGGGCAATTATATCGTTATGTCATTATCATTGAAGCAGATAAAAGCCCTGGAGTTGATTTGAGGAGGGGTGCTTGTATGTTATTTTGCTGTGAAAGAAGCTCTACATGTAGGTGAAACAAGCCATACTTAAACTGCAAAAACATCAGAGAAATTGCTACTCCTATATTAGGAGTGGCAAAATCTACAGTTTGGTACATCCTGAGAAAAGAAAGCACTGGTGAATTCAGCAACGCAAAAAGACCTGGACGTTCACGGTTAGACAACAGAGGGGGATGATCGCAGAATCATTGTGGTAATGTACAGAACCAAAGTTAGAAAAAAGTTGTCTCTGTCCAAATATTTATGGATCTAACTGCATATGCAAGGGGAGTAACCAGAGCAGACTGCTTATAACAACATGGGAGTTAACATCCTGTGTTTTGCTAATACAGAACAAGGAGCAATTCAGACTTAAACAAAATGACAGTATGTCATTAACTGCTGGCTAGGCCTCTCTTTAAGGAACTGGCAACCAAGCATTCCATGCATGGGTCAGACAAGGCTCATCAACTGAGTGGATAGAAAACCTCATTTTCAATGAGGTGGCTGTGTAACAAAGAAGTCTGTTTAATTTATAATAATGTTGTTAAAATGTATATAAATATAAGGAGAAACAGCTTAAAGAACTCACTTTAAGGTGAATAAAAGATTAGGATTTCTTTCTAGCAAACTTGGGTACAATTGTTGTGTTGTTTCAATGGCTTCTCCCATTCTTCCTGACAATACCAGTTTCTGAATTCCTGTATGAGGCAAAGAATAAAGCGAGGATTTTAGGTTTTATTCTTATAGTGCTTATAATTATATCATGTGCTGTATGCAACATTTGTAAATGAAAGCAAATTGTTGGCTGTTTTTTTTGCATTGATGCAGTTTAGCAACTATGTGAGCACAGCTGTCTATAACAGTGACAGATGCAGGAAAAAAGATTTGTACAAGAAGCGGGCAAAGAAATGGACACATTTCACAGCTCGATTTGGTCTCAAGGGCACAATGTTTTTGAGCATGAGGAGACTACTGCTTCCAATCAGTCTATTACCTCCCATGTGTTCCAATGGGAGTAACTGACTGACAGGATCTTCAGAATTAAGAAACAAATATAACAGAAACACATTTTAGCACAAAAGAAGGTCCTTATAGCAATAGCTGTTAAATTTCTTAGTTTTTTTAATTATTAATTTTATTGCATTTTATGGAAAAGTAGAAGTTCAAGATCTTTCAAAAATCAATATAACAATAAATCATTTCATTTGGAGGTATTTGCTCCCGTGGACAATTGTTGTGGCATACTGCACTGATGTCTCAAGTGACCTTAGATTCCACCAGATGTTTTCAGAACCGCTTGACTCAAAGCTGGGTTTCTTTTTAAATTAATTGACAATGAAAACCCTATACCAGAATAGGTGTGCACTTTATGGCTATGGCTCATTGCATTTTTCAGAGTTAAACCATTAATATCCTGTCAAAAATATATAGAAAAGCTCTGCCTATGGCAGATCGGCACCACTATCGAATGCCGAAGCAGCCATGTGCCTTTCAAAGCCAGTTTTTTTCCCTAGGCTTAGGGTTTCCTAAGTGTTTCAGTGTCAGCAGACAATATATTATGGGCATTTTAAATGTTGAGCACTGTGGAGGTCAAAAGGACTGGGCACAGCTCTAAATGCATATCAATGAGACTACATTGCAAACGGAGTCCACTAACAAAGGTGGATCCAGACATACCAAGATAAGGCGGCATGTGATGTAACCATACACCATTCCTTACTTACTCTGTCTATTTTTAATAGATGCTAATTCTTCCTGCACAGTCTGGTCTGTAGATTTGGCAAAGGCTTCTGCTGTAGAACAATATCCATGATGCACAAGATATGAAGAAACCATCCTAATAAAAAAAAAAAACACACAAAAAAAAACAGACTGGGTTATGGTACACTGAAGTATAATGGTCACATAAAAGGTCATTTTTGTGGATATGCAAAAATCAGAGAAATGCCTGAACTCAGATATTGTTAAATTCATCCATACCAATGGATAGACAAACTATACCTAGGTTTGAGCAGTTTAAGATCCAGTGTGATGTTTAAAAAGAATTATAAACATATGAATAGTCAGGCATTTCACATGAAATTGGCCAAAGTGTTCACTTTACATTGTGTATGGCCAGGATTGCTTCAAAGAGACAGGAACATCTAAAATATATCATATGTATTGTATATGCACTAAAGCAAGTCATGAAAACAAGCTGAGCCACAAGGTATTGAATGAATTTCAATATCAGTGACTGTGATGTTTGGACATAAGCCATGTAACAATATACCCATAAGAATGTGGGAGTAGGCTGGCAACCAATGTAGTATCTGGTGAGCAAAAGTTTAAGCAAAGTTAATTTGGAACTGCTTCTCCAATTCTGACCTATATTTGTATTCTAATTACTTATTATTGCAACAAACATGGCAATTATGTCATTTGTGTATCCTGTTGTAATTCTTTCCTAGAATTGCTTCTCTCTTTCTTGTTGAGCTCTAGTGTGTTCATTTAAACAATACTAAAACAAAAATATACGGAAAGGCAATTAGCAGATGTGGATTCAACCATACACACTTATGGTTACTATGTCAAATTCAGACAGACACCATGCAATATATAGAAAACAGTTGCTATGCAATAAACAAAACATTTGGTGAGCAGACAGTTACTAAGGAATGAATACGATGAAGCCAACACCGCTTACCTCTGTATCATGGATTGCCATTCACCTCCTACAGGGAACCTCTCAATCTGTGCCTGTATTTTGGATCTCCATTCTCTAATGTAATCTTCTATGTCAAACACAAAGGGACTTTGTCCAAAATTTGCATCAACTACTTCTCCTGGGGTCTGCAGTCCCACTGTTGGATACAAGTTTGGCTGAACAAAAACAAACACAATACGTTAAACACAATGACAAAAAAAAAATGTGATTTATAAAATTGCAATTAACATATTTTTACTTTTCCCCTTAAAGGGATACTGTCAGGGGATAAGGGTTTTTTTTCTTTCAAAATGAATCGGTTAATAGTGCTGCTCCAGCAAACTTCTGCACTGAAATCCATTTCTCAAAAGAGCAAACAGATTTTTTTATATTTCATTTTGAAAGCTTACATGAGGCTAGACATGTGACATGTACTCCAATAAACTTCAGTCACTCTTTACTGCTGTATTGAAAATTTGAATATCACCCTCCCCCCAGCAGCCTAACAACTGAAAAATGGGAAGGTAACCAGATAACAGCTCCCTAACACAAGATAACAGCTCTCTGGCAAATCAGTAGTTCAAATCCAGGTCCCACTGTGACACCTTCAGTTACATTGAGTAAGAGAAACAACAGCCAGTCAGACAGCAGTTCCATAGTGCAGAACTGGCTCTTTCAGAAAGCACATGACTAGGCAAAATGAATGAGATGGCTGCCTACACACCAATATTACAACTTAATAAAATACACTTGCTGGTTCAGGATTTACATTCTATATTGTAGAGTGGATTATTTGCAGTGTAATTTAGAAATAAAAATCATGACAGAATCCCTTTAATATACTGCAGTTTAGCACAAAAGGCTTCATTGCAAATATTACAATAATATAGGAACATTGCAAACATTACAAGAATAGAATAATGTTCACTAAATATTTTTTTTTCTAGATTTGATTACAATATAAATACTAGATGATTATTCAGCCCAGCGTTCAAAAGTTTCTGTTATCTATCAGGTAAACAAACACCATATTACATAGCTACCTACTATACTGTGTGCAATTTTATGGTGTTTTTTATTTTATTTTCTTTTTCAATTAGCCTTACTTACCGGGAGGTCTGTAAATGCAATGCCTGTCAATGCAAAAAAAAAAAAACAAATAAATTACTTATTGCTATGACACGTTTTAATAATTTTGAATGCAGCATGCCAAAAATTCATGTGCTAGGCTTTAAACTAGTATAAAAGTGGGCCTTCAAATATAAATAAAGTAAATAGCAGTAAATATTACACTCATGAGACTGTCTGGACAGGATATCAGCGTAATTCGGAGATTTCTGGACAACTGATCCTATACCTGTACTGGGAATTGTCTGCTAAAACAATTAACTCACATAACCACTCCGAAATGCCTTTGCATGCATGTTAGTCGATTTGAGTGTCTTTTAGCAGAGGCTCATCCCAGTATTGTCTATGGCAGTGCATTTTCCAGCATTTAGTAGCTGCAACAAAAACCTGAATGAAAAATACCACTGTGTCTCCTTGCCCTTACAGTGCATTTTCTTTGCTGGCATAGATATCCCATGGAGATAGATATCCCCCCTTCCCGGCGACTAATCTCCCCGAACTGCCTCCCCCTTAAGGGTAGGGACAGACAGGGAGATTCGGGGAGATTCTGTCGCCTGGCGTTTTTAGCAGGCGACAGTCTCCCTGAATTTCCTTCTCCCTGTCTGCCGCTAGTAAAAGGGACAAAGCGCCAGCGCACACGCTGCGCGGCGATTCCCGGAATCGCCCGAAGTTTCCTCACGAGGTATCTTCGGGCGATTCCGGAAATCGCCGCGCAGCGTGTGCACAGGCGCTGGCGCTTTGTCCCTTTTACTAGCGGCAGACAGGGAGAAGGAAATTCAGGGAGACTGTCGCCTGCTAAAAACGCCAGGCGACAGAATCTCCCCGAATCTCCCTGTCTGTCCCTACCCTAAACAACACGTCTTCATCTCAAAGGCTCACTAAAATTTAGGCTTATGCCGGTTTCATTATTGTAAAGCATCCATTTACTATGCATCTGGTAAATCCTCCTTATGTCTGTCACTGTTAAATCAACCCAAGTGTGCACAGGCAGGTAGATTCTATGCTTGCTGATAGGCGTTTTCCACCTGCATTTTTTGAGCCTGAGGGGTATATATGTGGCTTTTCCTAATATTGCACTGTGGTCTGGAACAACTGTATCTAATTTAACAGAGAGTTAGAGAGATAAGAAGGTTTATTTGTGCATAGTAAACAGATGCAATGAACTTCAGAATGTAAAAGAAATATACATAACTCTATTAAAGTGTATGCAAAATGTTAGTGGGTTGCCTTAAGTCAATGATCAATGATGGCTCATATCAAGCAACTTTTCAATGGGTCATTATTTTTTTACTTATTTTGCCTTTTACTACGGACTCTTTCAAGCTTTCAAATGGGGGTCACTAATTTGATCTATAAAAATGCTCTATAAAGCTGCGAATGTATTGTTATTGCTACTTTTCATGACTCCTCTTTCTATTCAGACCCTCTCCGATTCATATTCCAGTCTCTTATTCAAGTCAGTGCATGGTTGATAGGATAATGTGGACCCTAGTAACCAGATTGTTAAAACTGTCAACTGGAGAGCTGCTGAATAAAAGCTAATTAACTCAAAAACCACAAATAATAAAAAATAAAAACCAATTGCAAATTCTCTCAGAATCTCACTCCAGTACATCAACTTGTTAGCTCAAAGCTGAACATTATGTGATGACTATTTGTTTTTAAGTTTCAACGTTTATGTGCTAATACAGACAAGCAATTTTATTTTTCCTATACAAAGTGTTACCTAGACTGTGTCCATTCTTGGTATAGAAGCAGGTGTTGTCGATTAGGTTGACGCAACAGCCGATGACGTCACCAGTTGTGAAAGTTGGGCCGTATGGCTGCCCAGTGCCAGAGGAACAGAACGAATGCCCATCATCCCCATGGTAACCATAGGAATGCTTGTCCCAACCTTAGAAATCATATAATAGATATGAAATTAGTGGAAATACTATAACAACATCAATACAGTTTTATATATATATATATATATATATATATATATATATA
>CM044441.1:90543353-90569979 GCA_024363595.1 Xenopus borealis
CACATGACTTTTCATCACAAAACAAGGAAGTGAAAAAATGTTCACACTTTTTCCTTTCCCGTCCCCTAATTTGCATATGCAAATGATGTGTTGGTTTGGTATTTGCCTGAAATTTTGCCTGCTCCTGACGCATTCGACTTCCTTTAATAGACCCGCGCCGCCCTGCCGATGGTGTCACAAAAGGGGCAGGGCAAGCAGGCTCAGCATCTATAATAAAGGAACCCGGAAGTCAGAAGCCAGCATATGACGGCGGTGGGGAGAACAGGATGAGAGCGCAACCCGACCGCCACCTGCGAAGAAGAGTGCAAGGTTGGCCCGAACTCACCTGACACACGAGTCTGGCTGGTATCTCGCTGGCCCGCACATCGCTAATAAATATATATATCCCTGTAACTACTACACAATGAGAAATAGAAAAGAAAGAAACTCAGGGAGGCCCAATGCAACTGGCTGCTCATTTCCTCCAGAACAGTGTAGTTAGTAAACCATTTATATGGAGAATAAATGACACATTCCTCCTATAATCCTTGATAGTGTGTCTGGCTCCACAAGGCTCACTAAAGTTGGACTGGGTGACTTAAACAAACTCAGTGAGAATGCCCCCACTGACCAGTCCCTAAATGGTATATTCCACTAAACAGTAGATGCTGCATCATGCTGAGTTAGCAGAGTGGTTCTGAAAGCTGCTTACACAGGAATAGTAAACTGCTGGACAGCATCAACTTCTGTGAAAGGCTGAACACTTTCTTCATCATTTTTCAAGATTTCCCAGCACAGATTTTCAATCATAAATACCCACTGGGATCCATTTTGTATGTGTGGGTTCATTTCTTCTTCACATGTTTTAAAGTCATGCAGCAAAAATGAATTAAATATTGGATACTGAATATAGAATGGCAAAAAGAACCAGTAAAACATTTTCCATTAAAGGGGCCCTCCATTCCAATCTATTTCTAAGCAACGTTCCAATATACATTCATGATGATTCATTAATGATTTTTAATGGGAGCCAGTCAGGTGTCGATTCTTTTTTAGTTAGTTTTAAACGGGATCTAAAGTCTAAAACAGAGTAATGTTAGCAATGCTGTATTGCGTATACTAAATATAAACATGAACTTAGTACACCAGAAGCCTAATTAAACAAATGATTGATGTTTACAAAGTTGGCTGCAGGAGGCTGTCATCTTGTAACTCTGTTTACAGAGACACATGCTCAGTGTGGTCTGGGCTGCTGCTTAGGGAACGTCATAAATTATCAAAACAGCAGAAGTCAAATAATATCTGGCATAGAAGCTCATACAACAAGACTGATTAATAATCAGAATATGCAGACTGCACTGGGTCTGCAGATACAAATCTCTACACGTTCGCTGGCTGCTCTACAGGGAAACAAACAAAGCTGCCCAGGTTCTGGGAAGTAAGGCTCCCTCCTGCCGCTTGAATAGTATGATTGTTTCCCTGCAGAACAGTTAAAGGAATTGTTCAGTATAAAAATAAACAGGGTAAATAGATAGGCTGTGTAAAATACAAAATGTTTCTCATATAGTTAGTTAGCCAAAAATGTAATGTGTAAAGGCATATGGGCAGGTTTCTTATAAAAACGGTACATATTTTTTTTTTAATAAAGTATATTGGAGATAGATTTATTTTTTAATGTAAAATTGGATTTTATTTTTTAGCCTTTATATCCCCTTTCATCAGCTGACTTGTAACAGTCTCAGGACTCCAAGTCGGGTATGCAGAGAATAGAAACATCCAGACATATACAGTTTTCAAAAGCAATTTGCATAATGCTATAAAAGAGCATTTATAATGAATGTATATTAGAATGTTGCTTACAGTTACATTTTCTTTCACTGTGCAAATGTGCAACACCCCTTGTGTGTCAACTTTGCCTACAAACATTCTACAGGTCTGACCCAGATCCAAGGTATAATTCACAAGGATTATTTTTCTCAGGGGCCAAACCACCCAATCAGAGTCAATTGCCTGACATTCCAGCACCAGGCTTGGGAGCTCTGCCAAATCTGCATGTAAAGGACCTTAACATAGCATCCAACAAGCATTTTGTAATAAATAAAACATAGATATGACTCTTCACTCCTCCCTAGGGACCCAAAATAGAGAGTAAACAAGTGTTCCCTTGATAATGTGGTTCAAATCATGTTCAAATTGTGTTTCAAATGCTGTGCATGAGAATCTCATGATAACAGTTATCTGTATGAAATGCCAAACAGAGTGTATCCCACTGTCCATATCAGATCACTGGCAGGAGACAATATTTTGCTACTAGGAAAGATATGTTGAGCAGGAGGGTAGCACTGTTAGAACAACATTAAAATCCAAAGCAGGCACCGAGAGCCCTGTAGCACCTGCACAGTCGGATAACCTTAGGGACACTGGCTAAACATCTCAGAATGAGTTGCAACACTGAGTGTCTGCTAAAACATGCATAAAACTGCTGTGTTGTTGTAAACCACTGAAAACAGAAGAATAAAGTCAACTACAAAAGTGCTCAGAAGATTTATATTGTAGATTTAGATCCCAATGAATATATACCAATGGAGAACAATTGTTATATAAAATGACCAATAATAATAATGCTAAAAAATGAATGTGAAGTAGTTACGCTCCCCTGAAGTGACTCAGCATATATGTATGTACCATTTGCAGATAAAACTGTGTCATATATTTCCATAGTAAATGCTTGTAAGATATCAGGAAACTAAACCTTAAACTGATAGAGCAAAGTAGTTGTCTGGGTCCCTGGCAGAGCCTCCAATTCTCAGGGACCTGCCTTATGACTGATAGACTGCCCTGCCAGTGACAGTGCTTATATGGCAGATGTCTGGAATACTTAAGCTGGCCATACACTAGAAGATCCGCTCGTTTGGCAACATTGCGGAGCTTTTCCTGATATGCCCACCAACGGCAGGGCTATATTGGGTTAATAGGAATGGTCGGATTACAACAAAGAGCAATGTTTCCAATGGGTCGGTCGCCAGAAAAATTAAACTTTCCTGATCTATATTGTGTCCAGACCCGTAGGAAACCCCTATCCACGGGTAGATAAGCTGCTGAATTGGTCAGCTTTAATATTGTCAGCTTTAATCTGCCCATGTATGGCCACCTTAAGATTGCCTGCAGTCTGCGCTTCCAGCAAACAGCTTCCACAGACTATAATGTGCAATGGATAAATTTGCAGACCCCTTTGTCAGATTTATGCCCGTTACGGAGATCCTTTACTTTCGCCAGTGCTGTGTTTTCCTCATATCATCCAGTGCGGTGTTGCTTTACAGCAAAACATACAGCACTTTTAAAGGCGTAGTTCACCTTCAAGCACCAGATTGTTTTCAGATAGTTCACCCGAAATAACAGCTTTTTCCAATTACTTTCTATTTTCTATGTGTGAGTGTTTTCTAATATTGAAGTGTAAAGTGTCATTTTTCACCTTCTAAATCAGCTCTGGGAGGGAGGGTCGCCGAGCCTGTAAACGTTCTAAATTGATACATTTAGTTGATACATTTCCTATCTTTGTCCCTGCTGAGCACAATCCATGTGTTTCATTACAGGCAAGCTGTTGGAATTGATACAATAGTTGCTAATACTCCATAGGTGCTGCTGAAAAATGTATCCGCTAAATGTTGCAAAATTGTAATAGTTTAGAGTCTATACCTGAATTATTGAACTGACACAAACACCAGAGAACTATTAAATAAAATAATGGAAAGTAATTGGAAAAAAGTCTGGGGAAAAATCTGAAAAGGCATTTGGAAGGTGAACAACCCCTTTCAAGCTTGGGTTGAATGTAATGGAAATATAAAGATAGAGGACTTATATAGTATCTCTTTCACTATAGTATCCTCTGTGGTTTAACAACCCAGTTTTAGTGAGAGCCTATTTCCAGATAGAAATATCTGATGGATATTAACCACACCTTAGTTCTGTAACACACACGGATGTATACAGTAAATCACATACCTGGAAGTCTGTTCAGATTGACACCCTGAGTGGAGAGACCAATTCCCATATATCTGTTTAAAAATAAATACATGCAATCATTATACTTAAGAAATTAATCCAGGTGCCTCCTTAGAGGTATTTGTGACTCATGCAAATGCTTGTAGTTGGCTATATTCGGTATATTAACAACTATGCATATAAAAACCACACCCCACATGTTCTATTAAATGAAAATACTTTTATCTGACTTTTTATGATCATTTTAAGTGCTTTCTGTTCATGTAGGCTGCTAGAACATTTCGACATTGGCAAGTATATGTGAAAATGATAATTGAACATCAGATGTATTAGTGATGATATACCTTTAATGCTTCACTTTACCAGACATCATATAGATCATTCCCATTGACTGGAATTGAGTCTAAAGGTGGCCACAGACGCACAGATAATATTGTATAAAAAAAATTTCGTATGATAATCGGTGGGAAATGAGCCAACTGATATCATCAGAAGAGTTAGATATCAGTCGGCTGGTTGATCAGGCTGGACGAAAAATTTTGATCGGATACCTTTGAAGGCACCCTTAACATTGGCCATTGTTGGTGCTGAATTGTCAGATACAGGTAGAATTCTATTGTTTCTACCTGTATATCTGACAATTCAGCTCTATAAGTGTGTATTGAAACGAAACGATCTTTCTTGGAAAAATCTTTTCCGAGAAAGATCGTAATTGTTACGTCTATGGCCAGCTTTAGACCCCAGCAGGGCCAAACACTGCATTTGTAGCAACATTTCTGCATCTTGCATGTTCCTGCTAGAGGCTTAGTAAGGTTCTTACTGTTCACATAAATCCACTTCCATGGCTTCACGTTTGCTTATCAGAGTGCCTTCACGATTCATCCCCATCATGGTTGAAAACGGGCAATTTTAAAAAGTATTCTAATTTTTATTTATGCACTCAAAAATAATCTTCTAGCAAAATTAAAAATACAGAAACCATGTTAAAGGAACAAACGTACTCCCTCCCCCCCTATCTTTGTACAGCTTCAGTCTTTAGGGTACAGGGGAAAGAGGACCAAGAGAGAAAAGAGCGTAGGTCAGCAGGACAGATAGAAGTTACGTTCCCTAAACACCATAAGGGTTTAGATTTAGTTGCCTACAATAAATCTTCGCTACTGTGGGCGACTAAACTTCCCAAAATTACTTCCCATTGGCAAGAATATAAAAGACCGGCGGGATGACATAAGCATTGTTTCCAATGGGTTTCCAAAGTCGCCTCACAAGGTAACTTAGGCGACTTCGGAAAACCAAAGCAATGCTTGTCATCCCGCTGGCAATTTAACTTGTCAGGGGGCTTTACTTTCCCTTTAAAATTCAAATGGAACTACAGAAAAGAGGGGAACGATGTGGTATTAACTTATATGCAAGGCAACTGGCTAAACTGAATGATAGCTAATACTACAAAGCTTTGCACACCAGCCATTTTTAAATTCAGAATCTCTGGATTTTACCACTGAATTCTGTCTGCTATCACCAATTTGGTAGACCCGACACCCTATCACTGTTATCTGAGCTATTTACCCATTGTCTTAATCTTTGACACGAAGCAGATTGTGCAGCAGATCTTGAGCATTTGGAAACACCAGTACAATTGATTAGATTGAAGTAACGATTTCCATTTTCTGTCTATTTTTCAAGTAGGAGTTAGTGAGCCTTAAAGCTGGGCACAGATGTGGGGATTTTAGCCTCATATCCGACGACGTAATATGCAACTAACCATTCAGATTAAATAAAGTAGCAAAAGAACAAATTCGAAGATGTTCTGGCCATAACAGCAATCACACGAATGTATGACAAATCATAGTGAAACTCACCCATTGATATTGTCAGATAATCAATAATTGCAGAGATCTTACCAACAGAAATATTCTAACCTGTCCAGTCGACTAAATGACCAATCGCCAGGGTATGAAAACACCTAAACATACAAGTAAACCCTCAGTAGTAGTTCTGCTCTGAGTCCTTTGTCAAAAGAAACACTGCATTTCTTTCCTTCTATTGTGTACACATGGGCATCTGTATCAGACTTCCTGCCTTCAGCTTAAACCTCTTTGCCCCAGGCATGAACATGCTCAGTTTGCTCTTCTCCCTCCCCCCTTCTGTAATCTGAGCCCAGAGCTATAATGAGCAGGAAGAGACTCAGGCAGGAAGTGATGTCACACCAAGCTAATACTGCAACTGCTATCCTAAACAAACAGAGAGCTTCTAGAGCTTTTTACTCAGGTATGTTAAAACATTCTACATAATATATATAACATTCTAGATTGCACTATTGCAGCTAATCTATTGGCAACAAAATGCCTCTGTAGCTTTCCTTCTCCTTTAAGTGGCATATTATAGAATCCCACCAAACCAGTATATAGATTCAAGTAAATCTTGCCCTTTTACATCTCTTGCCTTGAACCACCATTTCGTGATGGTCTGTGTGTTGCCTCAGATATCACCTGACCAGAAATACTGCAACTCTAACTGTAGCAGGAAGAAGTATGGAAAAATTATATTGTTATGAAAATGGTTTACTTACATGAAGCAGGGTTTTACATACAAGCTTTTTATGCATTATATTTTTATAGAGACCTACATTGTTTGGGGGGAATATATTTTCCTTTAATTCAGTTAGTAAGCAGCACAAAAAGAAGCAGATTGGCACCAGTCGTAAGATACTCCTTTACAGTAGACGAGTGCCAACAGGAATAGGGCACAGTATATACATGTGTCAAGTCACACGAACGGGGCTCTCCTATCCACCAGTTTGGGACATGCTCTAAATCAGTGATTTTCAACCTTGTGCCTCCAGCTGTTAAGAAACTACAAGTCCCACAATGCATTTGCCTGACTGTGGCTGTCAGACTCCTTCATTGCATTGTGGGACTTGTAGTTCCTTAACAGCTGGAGGCACAAGGTTGAAAATCACTGCTCTAAATGTAGCTACTTTTCTACATTTCTACATCATTTGCCTTGGATGAAAGACGTTTCTTGGAAGGACTATTAGTTTACCAAGAAAAACTCGTTTTTGTGACATCAGTTTTCTAAACATACCAGAACAATATCTATAGTAATAAGTCAAATCACTGGACGTGCTGTATTTTTCTTTTTCCTTGAAGAGGTTTCCCTAGTTTGCCTGGCTTTCTCATTTCAGAATTGCCTATCTGAATTGAGAATGCCAGTCGGATGACTAGTGAAACGTCTTCAAGGAAAAATAATAAATACAGCACGTCCAGTTTTTGACTTATTACTATAGATATGCCAAGACCTGTAGAACGAGAACCTTCACAGACACATACAGAAGTAGCGTGTTATTCCACTTAAGGGATAACATAAATGGCCCTAGATACATTAAAAAAAAAAATAATATAATGTAAACATATTCTCTTATATTCATGAAAAAATAAGACAGATTTATAAAGCTTCATATCCACTTAGCCAAGTATCCATATGTTTTATTATTATTATCTGTACAGCAGTACAAAACCAAATTCTACAGTGCTATAAATAAGCAAACATTTTATTGCAGGGCCAAAAAAGTCCTTTATAATAAACCAACCCAATAAAACCATCAAAATGGTTTATTATCTTTTTACACCTAACAAACTGCACAGCTTTGCTAAAGCTAGCCCCACAATGAGAATAGCGGACAGGACTATTCAGTCTCTAACAACACAAAATACTTACTTGATATAACAGCCAGTAATACTAATCTTCTTTCAGAAATCTGTGTTTTTGGAAACTATACTTCCTGAAGAATACAAAATAGCTGTATGCCCTTGGACACAGAGATACCAAACCACAAATCGTTGGTATCATTTTTACAACGTTTATGCATTCCCACAAGCTCTATGACAAAAGACAAAATATCATAAATATGAATGTCACTTGAACAAGATTACCCCAGAGAACCAAAAATATCAATAGTGTGTAACATTCTTCATGAACTCTATAGCCCCTGCAAACAAAAACACAATGAGCTTGTTTTAGGCATTCCAAAAACTAGTATGGTAATCTACAGATATGATGTAAATTTACGAAAGAGATATACTGGAAATTCAAAATGGGTATAATTAATTTTCTGGGCCATGCCAGTGAACAGAAATCCTCAGTTAAACAAAGCAGATTTTAGTTGCTCTGCATGGGTAAAACTGGTGTGTTTGCTTCAGAAAGACTACTATAGTTTATATAATCAAGCTTCTGTGTAGCCATTCAAGATGGAAAAAGGCACAGCATACATAGCAGATAACAGCCAAGACCTGTCCAAAACAATGGTGTTTTATCGATCTGCTATGTAACATGTGCCCTTTCTCCTTTTTTCCCCAGCTTGTATGGTTGCCCCATGGCTACAGAGCAGATATATATATATATATACTATAGTAGTCTCTCTGACGCAAACACACAACTTTTACCAGTGTTCAGCAACAGTACATTATATTTTAAAATCTTATACACTTTTGGGTACACATAAATTAAGGGTGAAAATTTGGAGAAAAAAACTGGATTCAAGTTTTTTGGTCGGTTTTAGATATTCAAATTTTTTTTCATTAAACAACCCCCCAGTTCAATTACGAATATATTAAAATTTAAGGAGTTTAAAAAAAAAAAAACTTACATGAATTCGAAATTCAACCCTTGATAAATGTGCCTCTCGGTGTTTGGTGTTATTGTTCCTTTAAGCCCACTTACCCATGCTACAGTCAATTTAATATTAATAGTGTTTTGTTATATACAAAACTACACCCAAATACTTGATGAAACGCAAATTATCTGAACACAATAATATGCAAAATCTCGTGCCGATGGCCAAAAGACACACCAGGGAAAAAACATTTTATTTATAGTGTTTTAGTTTCCAAAGCAGGCCTGAAAACACAATAAAAAATCTCTCCGTAATATAAAAATTGATCAGATTAGTGTGATAAGTGTTTAAAAAATCTGCTCCACTGCAAATTAAATTCATAAGCGCAAACCAAGGCCAACCGGAAAAAAGTGTCTAGGGTGACTGTAGCAGGATCAGAAGGAAGAATGGGGGGGAAGATATTGGGAAATTACATTCCAAGGAAAGATCACAGCCCCTTCTTGCTCATTCCCTGGGGGTTAGGATTCGCTTTTGCAGCGATTAGTCGACGGAAAAGAACATTCGCAGAATTGCTGTCACTTCAAGCTTTTGTCTTCAGACTGCAGAAGGTTGTATGTGCTTTCTAAGCAAGGGGTTAATGTGCACAATAAATCATAGTGCCAAAGTGGCAGAATGTAAATATCTGAGGCCAGTAGAAAATAAAGCAACATGTAAAGAAGTCTGCATGCCCTCAGGGCACCAAATACGCAATAACTATATGCTAGGTGACAGTAAAATAACTTTGGAAAATATTCTTATTTTACTAACAAGGATGTTTTACTGTTTAGAAGTGATATGCATTAAATCCATGATATCCAGCCTACTGGGTCTATTGATAAGAAGGTTTTTAAAGTAATATGAGGATGTTCCTTTACAAAGCTGGAACATGTCAATATCATGTGTGTAGGATATGCTTTAAAAGGGGCAGTATACACCTAAAACACCTGCTAGAACAAACACTACACATAGCATTTGTGTTAAAAGTTACATTGTAAACAAAATACATTTTTTTCCTATTTTTTGCCCCTCCCTTGTAGAAGTAGCAGCCTTTGAGCAGCTTATTATCAGGAGCTTCTCAGTGGACTTTAAAGGAACAGTAACACCAAAAAATTAAAGTGTTTTAAAGTAAAGAAAATACCATATAGTGTTGTCCTGCATTGTTTAAACTAATCTGTTTGCTTCAGAAACACTACTATAGTTCATATAAACAAGCTGCTAAGTAGCGATGGCGGAAATTGAAAAACTGCTATATGGCACAGGATAAGTAATGGATAACAGATAACCTTATGTTCTACAGAGCTTATCTGCTAGCTACTGTGTAACTTGAGCCTTTTCTCCTTTGACTAGTTGCCCCCATGGCTACACAGCAGCTGATTTATATAAACAATACTAGTGCTTCTGAAGCAAACACAGCAGTTTTACCAGTGCAGGGCAACATTGCATTATATTTATTACTTTAAAACAATTAAATTTTTTGATGTTACTGGTCCTTTAAAGTTCTGGAACAGGAAGCACTAAATTGAAACTGGCTTCATATCCTTGTTTAGTGTCAGAAATAACAGAAACCTTAGGTATTTCTTTATTAAAATAAATGGCAAAAAGTATGTTTAGTACATGTCCTAACCATTGAGCTTATGTTGAAATGGGTGTGTACTGGCACTTTAAACACTGCAACTCTTTCATCATGTTTTACTGTGATCAAAGCTTCCATCTTCACATCTGCTTTTCAATTCAGCTGAGTGAGAAACAAGTCAACACCTGTGCCTGTAAGTGGACACGACAAACGGGAAGCCACAGCCAAATTATCATCTTTTTCTACATGATTCTACCAGTTCTTTACCAATTTAAAGAGCATGTCTTTGTTCTGTCTTCATGCAGTAGTTGGGTGTCAGATGATAACTTAGCAGGTGAATTAGAGCTCACTCAACTGATTCCACTACGAACAAAATAACTGCCTTTTGCACAAATTCTGCATGTAGAGAGACAGGATGTCTAGTGCTTTTAATAGAGTGAGCTCGAATACATCCTCTAGGCAAAGCAGCCCCCTATAAGATATATTGGATAATTCATTGACACCCAACTCCTGAATGAAGACAGAATGAGGAGAAACAGATGCCAAGAGAGGAATAGTGAAGGTAAACTTGCTTAATTGAAAATCGGTACATAATTTTTAATTGTTTGTATTTAGTTCTTATTTCAGCATGCTGAAGCTTATATAAAATTTTCATTTTCGAGACAGTTCCCCTTTGAAATGTATTTGTAAATTAAATTGTAACTAAAAGCAGTGGTCAGTCCTCTTCAATATAAAAAATCAATTGCCTTCCAGCCAACACACCAGTTGTCCCTATGCCTTTCACACTTCCTCCTTGAGGAGCTTTAACCAAGGCACCAAGGAAGCTGAAGTCTGACTGTCAATACAATGTTGCATTGATATTAAAACTCAAGGAAAGCAGAGCAGAGCAATGCAGGAGACAAATACTGCTTTCAATTTAAATTACACTTACACTTTAAAATCACTGACCTTTATAAATGCTGTATATTGGAAAGAGGCTAAACTGTTATTCCTATTTATACAAAAACAATTGTCGGGTGAAAATACCCTGAAAGTGAATAGGAAGTGGCTGCTACAGGAGAAGGATGTGTTGGTTGTCATGTTTGTTTGCAAGAGAACCATATATGTATAATTACAATTATAAATAAAGACAAATTATCATACCTACCCATCTCTACCTTTACTTATAATTTTCACTTCAAAGTAAAAGATTCCACAAGCTGCTGGGATTGGGTGTGTTGAGCGCACTGAAGCAGCATCTTTTGACGTTTTCCCATGACCTGTAAAGGAGAAGAAAATAATCCTGATTAAGGCGCTGGCACATCACTTTACAAGAAGCAGCTGAGAAACTGGAGATAATATCCCCATTTAGGTAGAGAGTTGTTTTTGCTCATACCATGGTGGTCTCTTTACATGTACAAATAAGTAGTATTGAGTAAAGTCACGTCATATGTATTTCATTCCAAAAAGACAGAAACCTGTGAGCCATCAAAGCAACTAAGCAATTGATACAATACATATCACTTTATTCACTTTAAATATACACTTATGCCAAAAAATTTAAGCAAACTGAGCATGCTCAAGAACTAGCCCTGGAGGTTTATGCTGAAAACAGGAAGTTTGATCCAGTGTTTCTCTTGAGAGAGGACTCAGAGCAGCATTACTTTGAGGGTTTACTGGTGTATTTATACAGACCTTTCTGATAAAGCTTATTTAATTTTAGCCTTTTGTTCTCCTTTAATGGAATGAGAATTAAAAACATTAGATACGTGCCCCATTCGAAGAGGGAGGACTGGCTCTCCCCAACTTCCATCTTTAGTATCTAGCCTCACAACTATACTACCTCCATTGGTGCTTCAACCCAGACCCATATAACCCAAAATCGCAAACTACAAGCTCTCCTATTATCCTCATGGGAAAGCCTTAGAAATTATCCCTTACCGTACCCTTAAGGACTCCAGACCACTACCAACTACACTAACTACCCCGTACAAGTCCTGGCTAGCTGCCCTTAAGACCTTGGGATTTACGCCACCACTATTACCATGACCCTAGCCCCTCCAAACTAGTGTCCAGGCTTCATCAACAATTACTTCGTACTGGCCCCAAATAGCCCAGGAATGGTGGACCAGCAAAATTACAGGCCTCATATAAGATGATTGGGAAGAGGCAAGAGACAATGTATATAAAGGCCTTATCTTGCTGAAAGATAGGCTAATACAATACAAAACTATTCACCATGTATACATAACCCCCATACGCCTCAAACAAATGGGCCAAATCCCTATCGATACCTACCCCATGTGTCAGCAGGTAGCCGCAGACTTCTTCCATTTGATGTGGGAGTGCCAATATATTTTGAGCTTCTGGACACAAGTTGTAAATTATTTAGCAGACAACCTTGACTTTCCAAGGATTATATCCCCAACTACCTGCCTCTTAGGAGTTGTAGATGAGATAATCCCTGCCAAATACTCTCGTATTTGTTACCGTATCCTACTCTTTTATGCAAAAAAATGGTAGCGGTCCACTGGATGGGTAACCTTCCCTTAAAGCTTGGTGCAACTAGGTAACAGCATAATACCTCTCTATAAACTCACATGAGGCTAGGGGTACACCGACAAAGTTTGACAAAATTCGGGGCCCATGGTGTGACATTGACCCAATTCAGCCATAGAAAGTCTATGACAAGCAAAATTCTTTACGAGTGCACAACGCAGGACCAACAAAATTTGAAGGGATAGACCTAACTTTTGACCTGTAAGATATATTGATGCTTTGAAGTGTCCATCCATCTCTAAAGAACCCCTTTTGCGGAGATATACTTCGAGTCAACTTGCTGGTATACCTTTCGTTAGGACCCAATGTGAATTAGTCTGCTTGATTGTCATGTATGTAACTGTTGTGTGTTTAAAAGAAATAAAATTTACCTTAAAAAAAAAAAAAACATTAGATACTTGCTGCTGGCACAGTAACAAAGGCAGCATCTGCATTAGATGCAGATGAATGCCGTACTAGTTATTCCTCTGTATTTCATGCAGGCAGTGCATTTTTAACACTCCACCAGCTCTTTGCTAATGTATTTAATATCAGCGTTTGTTGTGCACCAAAAACATAACATGCTGCTACTCTTGGGCAAACATGTGAAGGTCATTCTGCTCTCAAGATGTCAGGGTTCCTTTTGGTACAGGACACAAAGTTGCAGAATGAAGGATTTGGTTTCTTTCCCCGTCAGTGATAAGACAAGAGACAGTTCTAATAATTGTATGGTATATTTGTGTGTTTTTGTTGACAGTAAAATTATCTATTTTGTATGTACTGAATGCATTAATTGTGTTACCAGTTGTAATAAACACTGCCTGCAAGACATAGCTTCTTTGTACACTAAATATATCTTTCTGGATGCAGTAGTGGGAAGTGGATTTTAGCAGCCAACATAAACAATGCCTTTATTTTAAATGCATGAGAGCCAGACAACTCATAGGGTGAAGAGCCTATGTAGAACTCCCTAGCTATCCTTATGCTGGAAGTTAGTGAAAATAAATGTGTGCTCTAATGACCAGTACCCTCTTTAACTGCAGTACCAGCCAATATTTGTATGTAATCTATACATCTGATACACACATCCTTTTACTGCACTGCAGAATATGATGTTACTTTATAAATGTGTGGTAATACAGGTATGGGATCTGTTATCTGGAAACCGGTTATCCAGAAAGCTCAGAATTATGGAATGCCCATCTCCCATAGACTCAATTTTATCAAAATGTTTAAATAGGATTACCTTTTACTCTGCAATATTTAATTTATTTTATTATTACTCTGCAATAATAAAACAGTACCTTTACCCAAACTAAGACATATTGGATTTATTTACATGATTTTCTAGTAGACAAGTTATGAAGATGCAAATTACGTAAAGATCTGCTATAAAGAAAAACCCAGGTCCCGAGCATTCTGGATAAAAAGTCCCATACCTGTAATAATTCTTTATTGACAGGGAGCTGAAAGATAGCTCTTATAAAGTACATTCTAAATGTAATGCATGTGCCATAGGGATTTAGGGCATTTCTACAAGCCTGTAGGATTTGCCAAATACTCCAACATGCAGAACAGCAGTAACGAGTGATTGAAGTTTATCAGAGCACAAGTCACATGACTTAGGGCAGCTGGGAAATTTACAATATGTCTAGCCCCATGTCAGATTTGAAAATGAAATATAAAAAAAATATTTTTGCTCTTTTCAGAAATGGATTTCAATGCAGAATTCTGCTGGAGCAGAACTATTAACTAATGCATTTTGAAAAAAACATTTTTCCCCCCATGACAGTATCCCTTTAAAGGAGAAGGAAAGCTACCAAAAGTAGTTTACTGCCAATAGATTAGTCTCAATAGTACAAGCCATAACACGTTATTTATCCTGCAGAATGCTTTACTATACCTCAGTAAACAGCTCTAGATGGTCTCTCTGTTTGTTGAGCATAGAAGCTTTCATATTAGCTTGGTGTGACATCACTTCCTGCCTCAGTCTCTCGCATAGCTCTGGGGTTAAATTACAGCAGGGAGAGGGAAAAGGGAGGAGGAGAGGGAGAGAGGAGCAAACTGAGCATGCTCAAGCCCTATATACAGGTTAAATAGAGGATAACACCATTATATTCTATATGCTTATCTGTTGTATAACTTAAACCTTTTCTACTTTGAATGGCTGCCCCATTGCTACACAGCAGCTTATTTATATAAACAATAGTAGTGTTCCTGAAGCAGGCACAGCTGTTTTACCAGTGCAGGGCAACACTGCATTATAGTTTCATCACTTTAAAACACTTTAATCTTTTGACTTTCATCTTTTGATATTACCGTTCCTTTAACAGGGCTGGTTTCCGATGTTGAAACATTGAAACATATGCAGTGGGCATTTAGAAATATCGAATCTGTTGTAGAAAAGGATATATATATATATACGTTGATATTAAAGTGACCAGGTTTATCATTAGAGAGGCACAGTGCGTAGTATTGCAGCATGTGATCCGAAGAGAACAGCAGCAGACTTGAGTTCTAGTCAGCGTTTACAGATTACACTTCATACTCAGGCACTGCAGTCATCTATTTAAGTAGCTCTGCAATAGCTGATGCACGTATAAAATACACAAGGCACATACCTCTGACTGTTTTCATGTTATTAATAGCACATTACAAAGAACAGTTAACCAGTCATGGACTTTCTGAGTCAGAATTTTGAGATGGCAGAGGAAAGAGGTTATGATGATTCAGTCACACCCATGTTCCCTGTTTCTCAGTAGCTCCAACTAGAACTCTTCCTTGTGATTCCAAACAAACAGAATAACCAAGTGTCAGTTTACAATTCAGCCAAAATGCCGAAAGCTGGCAGCAAGCCCCTTGCTCATATGACGCACTGAATGAGAATCGGCAGTTTCCCTGCAACTTATTCTTATTTGGTTGCAATTTCATTTCAAAAATAGCTGCTAAAAGTGCTCTAGTCAACTGCACATATTGTTTTTGAAGCAATAAATAATTTTTCCCAACATATGCCTGGCTTTGGACTTACTTATGATTCTAGATTTCCGGTTTTCCAGACGCCTGACCTGCAGTAGCTGTTCCTATCAGTCGGCTCATCCAGTCCACATACCCAGGTTCTGGGACACATAGGGGAGGCTTATACCACAAATTCTCACATTGGCCTGACAATTTTGCAACACCAGAGCAATCAGTTGTTGTTGTATGATTTGGACATCCATGTGTACCATTTAAAATGCACTGCTGACTTTATCCAGATACAGATGACAAATGCTCCTTAACAACGGCTGGTACAAAAGGTAAATGTCTGACCACAACAAACAAGGGATGATAAATATATTGGTAAAGCTCAGATAAGAAAATTAACGTAAGAAAAAAAAAAAGACTATGGGCAAGTCATTAATAACTTATAGATGACATAAGATGCTGTTTTCTAACAGAAACAGAAGTCTCTTTATAGCTAGGATTCATTTCACTACTTTCCAGTAAATGCTCATTAAAATACATAGGTGTCAGTTACAAAGAGAGACATATTGGTCTACGTATCTGCAATTATTTATATTAACACAAGCTACGACAGTGACTCCCATGCTCGGGTAAAACGAAAGGTTATACACAGAACCCAAAGAAATATTACCCTCAGTGGGCAAATGATAAATGGAGAATGTTTAGTATACTCTCATACAGGTATGGGACCGGTTATCCAGAATACCAAGGACCAGGGGTTTTCCGGAAAACCGATCTTTCCGTAATTTGGATCTTCATACCTTATGATTTCTAGAAAATCAGTTTCCCAGCATCCCTATGCTGACCCTGTGCAGTATAGAAATTCTTTGCAAATTTCTATACTGCACACATGCAGCACAGAAACACAATGAAATATACCCTGACAGAAAAAATAAAGGGCAACAGGTGACTTACCATTGCTGATTATTACCTTTACAAAAGAACCAACACAAGGTGGAGGCATTAACTTTACCGTGTACCTATGCATTATTTATGGGTAATAACATACCAATGATTCTGCCATCACAACTTTTCTCAGAGGGGGTGACTGGGCAGAGGGTGCACCTTGTCTGGAGGGGTGAAGAGATTCCGATCACACATTAATGCTTAAGAGAGTAATGTGCTCAGTTGTCTGTCTTTAACAGATGGTTCACCTATGTGACGTATGTTACAGAATGGCTCATTCAAAGAAACTTCTCAGTTGGCCTTCATTTTTTTTAGTTTCCCTATATAGTTTCCCTTTATAGTTCCTGTCTTCTAAATCTTCCCAGCCTTCAATGGGGGTCACTAAACCCATCTATAACAAATGCTCTGGAAGACTACATAAATATATTGTTGTCCTTATGTTTTATTACTCGCTGTTCTTTTCAGTTCCTCTCCTATTCCTATTGCAGTCTCAAATCAATGCATGATTGCTAGGGTAATTGGGACCATAGCAACCATATTGCTTGAACTGCAAACTGTAGAGCTGCTGAAGAAAAAGCTTAAAGCGAAAACCACAAATGGAAAAAAGTAAAGCAATTGTAAATGGTCAGCTTATCCAGTCTACATCATAATAAAAATTAATTTAAAGGTGAACAACCCCTTTCAAATGGTAAAACACAGGCCAATAAAAGCCACCATATGGCGGTTACCTTGGCATGGTATGGTATGGTGACTTGGCAGCTTTATGATCATAAACTTGTAATTAAAAACCTGTTTTTGAAAATGTATGAACTTGAACAGTATAAATTACAAATACAAGGGCCCAGTTAATGTGCATTGATCAATGGCACCTTTTTTGTAGGGATTCACTTGCAGGGTCATGGCCAATGTCCCAAGACAAGCAAGATCAATAAGACAACTAAAGACGTTTCAGTAATAAAGTTGTATTGTTGGAGCTGCAGCAGTTCCACAATACAGTCGGGTTGTATGGAATACCCTGGCTTCCAGTTCTCCTTGGAAGTGTTACATCTGTATTTTCTGGCTACTGTGAATGGAAAATTAGATCTTGGAATTGGAAGTTGTATTGTCAGTGTCACTTTAAGATTAGTGGCACAAGGGTAATTTTTTTCGGGTTTGCCAATCACCTGCCTTCCGCCCCATCTATCTATGTGCACTGACAGGTATGAAATCTGGTCTGTTGACACATACACAGGGCCAGTACCAGAGCACACTTTAAAGGAATTGTTCAGAATAAAAATAAAATCTGGGTAAATAGATACGCTGTACAAAATAAAAATATTTTCAATAAAGTTAGGCAAAAAACAACTTCCTGCTTTTCAGCTCTCTTGGATTCCACTGATTGGTTAGCAGGCAGTAACCAATCATAGACTTGAGGGGGGCACATGGATCATAACTGTTGCTTTTGAATCTGAGCTGAATGCTAAGGATCAGTTGTAAACTCACTGAACAGTTATGTCCAATGTGGCCCCCCTTTAAGTAGTTTTTTGGCTATTATGTTTGCCTATGATTAAGGGATTGATTCCCGAAATACGTAGGGCTTAGCATCCCTAATCAGAAATAAACCTGTTTCCCTTATTGGAGTGCCGTCTTTCCTTGGAGTTTAAGTGTATTATGTTAGCCATACAGTTATTTATAGTGAAAATACTCCCCTAATTCTTTTTTTTAGCTTACATAAAAATGGTCAGCTACACACACAAACCTCACCCCATCATCTATCAGTCTACAAACTCCATCATGAACAGCTGGGATCTTTAGTGAAGTTAGTATAGCTGACAAATGTAATAACGTCAACAATGAAAGTCATTTAGATAAAATGCAAATAACACTTTGGCTCTGCTCACCTTAGACCTTAGACCTGTTGATAGTGGCCCTTTGACCACTGCATTGCTATCAGGGAAAAGTTAAAAACACCCATGATCTCCCACTGAACACAGTTGAAGATGCTGGTGGTAACAGGTGGGAAGACGTGCTTCAGTGTGCCAGGTGCTGTGTGATGTTACAGACACACCATCCTGTGGTGTCAGCAACTGTGTTAAATGACCTACTCAGAACCCATGCACTCAGCTGTCAGTCTAAATAAAACAGGCCTAGAGCTTCTAGCCAAATCAGCATGTTTTAACCACTCATCAGCTCAGTGTCCCTATGGCCTGAGACCTCGTGGAGCATTTTTCAGCCTAGTATATTTTACACCTCCTGTTTGAGCTGGCTGAATTATATCAGGCTAGAAAGTGAGCAACACTGACTAAATGTTAATAACCATTAGGCAGATGCCTATAAACCGTATAAAAATAAAAACGGAGTAAATAGATAGGCTGTGCAAAATAAAAAAATGTTTCTAATAGTTAGTTAGCCAAGAATGCAATGTATAAAGGCTGGAGTGACTGGATGTCTAGCATAATAGCCAGAACACTACTTCCTGCTTTGCGGCTCTCTTGTTTTCCACTGATTGGTTACCAGGCAGTAACCAATCAGTGACTTGAGGGGGGGGGGGAGCACATGGATCATAACTGTTGCTTTTGAATCTGAGCGAAGGATCAATTGTAAACTTACCAGTTATGTCCCATATGCCCCCCCACACCCTTCATATCACTGATTAACTAAGAGGCATATTTTTCAACAGTCGAATTTAGAGCTCATGAGTTTGTAAAAACTATTTAAGAGTCTATTTGCCGAGAACTCCCCTACACCAGTCAGTTGAACTGAAGAAGCTGCTTGGATGAGCAGTGAAACGTCTTCATTAAAATATCTCAGCAAGTCCAGTTGCTTTGAGTTACTTTTTATATATATATATATATCCCATGAACTCGAAATTCAAAAAAAAAGGACCAATCAAAAGTCTCTAATTTCACAACGACCAACAAACTAACAACTCCTAACTGTCCTGATTCCAGCAGAATGTCCCCCATAAGCTCAAAAAGCAATTTGCCAGGCGTCAAATAGGTATCCATTATTAAACACTTCAGGGATCATCAGACTCCATGAAACCTGTCCTAAAGGGACAGCAAAGGCCGAACAGGCTTCCATAATACTAAATAGTAGAAGGGACTAAAAACACTTAAAGGGGCTTTTCACCTTTACATTACTTTAAGTCTACTAGAAAGTCATGTAAACATTGGGGAAAAAAACACAAAAGGCTGGTTTTGCTTTCAATCAATAAAGAATAATTATACCTATGTTGGGATCAAATACTAGATACTGTTTTATTATTTATTTATTTTTTTTTTTTTAAACGTGGATTGTTTGAATAAAACGGAGTCTATGGGAGATGGCCTTTCCGTAATTCTGAGCTGTCTGGATAAAATGTTTCCAAATAACAGATCCCATACATGTATGAATATGAATATATATATATATATATTTTTTTTTTTTTTTTTTAAGTTCAGATTGTGTTTATGCACCTTTTGTGAACATGCCCAACTGAATGCTGAATGAGCTCATGTCAAAAAGGGGGTATATATTCCCTTTAAATGGAATGTAATGCCATTTCATAAGGAAGTGAATTCCTTAAAAACTGTTTGCATTTCCTTCTTGACAAAAGTGTGATCTTGTCATGGCTAATGCCACTCCAGATATGATTTATTAAAAAACATATATTAGCTACAGAAACACCAAACTGTTTATAAACTGTAGATGAAAGGCAAATGGACATTAAAGGAACAGTAACACCCAAAAATAAGTTTGATTTTTTTAAAGGAATGACAATATTGTCTACTGTTGGCCTACACTGGAAAAATGGGTGAGTTTGTTTCAGAAACTCTGCAATAGTTTATACAAACAAGCTGCTGTGTAGCCATGAGGGCAGCCATTCAAGCTGGAAAAGGAGTAAAGGCACAGGTTTCACAGCACATAACAGTTCTTAAGTATTCAAAGGGGTACTTCAGAATGTATCTGTGGTGTATCCTGTGCTTGAATGGCTGCCCCCATGGCTACACAGCAGCTTCTTCATATAAACTATAATTGCACTTCTGAACCACATGCACCAGTTTCACCAGTGCAGAGAAACAGTACATTATATTGCCATTCCTTTTAAACACTCAAATTTTTTAGTGTTACTGTTCCTTTAAACAAATATAAAGGGAAAAAGATAATTATACCTCTAAACTACAAACTCCTAGGACATTCTATTTCATTAATGCTGTGGTATGTCTCCTTTGTCCTCCAAAGCATGTCAGTGCAGAAAAATAGAGTGTTAACAAGTAGGGATGCCGCAAGAATTCATCAGTTTCTTCTGTGCAAGGACTAAACTGAAGAAAGATCCAGTTTTTCCAGCACTGCCACTCTGCTCAATTGACTAAAACAATGCACAGAATTTTAGCCAGTTAAAGGGACCATAACGTCAAAATGTTTTTTGTTTTTTTAATTTGTTAGTATGCAATGAAAAATAAACACCAACACAAATTAAACAGCAAAGCCTTTATTAAAAAATAACTTACTGAAACTCCACTTCTGCTCTTCTTTAGAAAAGGCGACATGGCGACCATCGGTCCTGCAGCAGTTGATTTCTTCTCCCTGGCCGCCATATGTCCGGCGTGCTCTTCTCTGCCGGCAAGATTGGAGCAGCAACAACCTTCGCCTCTCCAGCCTGAACCTGCTGACTGAGCCCTGCTGCCCCTTGTCTACCCCACAACTGGGGTGATGGAGGGCCCAGCTGACTGGGGGTCTGCAGCGTGTGAGGGGCAACACAATCTCCTCCTGGTTGGAAGAGATATGGAGCCCCGTGATTGTGGAACACGGGGAACTCAGGGGGAAGAGAGCCTGCAGGCTGACAACTACTGCTCTCTGCCCTGGGGGATGTCCTGCTGAAGCTGCTGCGGGGCAAAAAGGGAACCCGAGACCTCCATCACCTGAGTGCGGGGGAGACAAGGGGTTGCAGGGCTCAGAGTCAGCAGGTTCAGCCTGGAGAAGCAATGGTTTTTGCCAGCAGAGAAGAGCACACTGGACACAGGGCGGCCAGGGAGAAGAAATCAACTGCTGCAGGATCGATGGTTGCAGAAGTGGAGTTTCAGGAAGTTATTTTTTTAATAAAGGCTTTGCTATTTAAAAGTTTCATTTGTGCTGGTGTTTATTTTTCATTGCATACTAAGGATTATTTTTCTTTTTAAATTTAAGTTACTGTCCCTTTAAAGAAAAATCCTAAAAGTAAGAGGACTGCGCCTTCTGTATGCCAGGCATACACTGAATTGAGTCCCATTTTGGGTGTTCAGTTGAAGTGAACATGGGGTATAATCAAGCAGAAATACTGACATATAGTATATTTGAGTGCGACTCATATACATTAAAACTGTTGCCTGACATGAAGGAGAAGGGACTACAAGTAATTTATGGCACTTATAGTAAAGGACAAGGAAAGTCTAAAATAGAATAAATAGAATAAAGATTTCGGGTGATCCGATCGCGGGCCCTAGGGCCCAACGATCGGATCACAACAGAGGAGGTACGGCTCACAACAAACAGATGCGGCTGTGATCAAACTGGATTTTTAGTCCCGATCAGGTAAGCCCGTCGGAGGGCCCCACGCATGGGTGGATAAGCAGCTTTTATTTTTTATATTTATGCTTTCAAATTTGGCCACAGGGGGCTGTCATCTTGTAACTTTGTTAAACATCTTTGCATGACCAAGACTGCACACATGCTCAGTGTGATCTGGGCTGCTTAGGGATTGTCATAAATCATCAAAACAGCACAAGTCAAGTAATATCTACCAGAAGCCAATACAGCAAGACTGATTAATAATCAGAATACACAGAGTGCACTGGGTCCTGTGTTTAAATTTTTGTATTGTTTAATACAAACTTTCTGCAACTCTGCAGAACCAGTGGCTGCAGCAAAATAATCCTCCAAATAGAATCCCAGTTTATCCGTTTCACTCTGGCTCCATGATCTTTGTCCCTGCAGCTGGAGTTGGAAATGTTAAAGGGGATGTAAAGGCAAAAATAAAACCCAATACAAATCTCTACACAGTCACTGACTGCAAGCTTCTGGAGTTCTGCAAGGCTGGGAAGTAAGGCGGGGGTTCTCCCTGCTGTTCATAAGTATGAGGGTATATGAAGGCCAATACCCATGTGTAGTTGAGCACATACAAAACAAGACCTATACTCATCTAATTCAAAATGCCAAGCTCATGAGCTAGCTATAGCTATCATACATCTAGCAGGGGATAACAAAGCAACCCTGTGACTCCACGGGGCAAATTCACTAACGGTGAATTGTCGACAGCGACCACTTCATCACACTTCGCACCACTTCGGCAGGAGCAAATTTGCTGCCACTACGCTAATTCATTAAAATGCAAAGTTACATCCTGGGCGCCAAACGCTGGTGACTTTTCGCTATCGATACTTCGTCAGTGCTAGCATTTCATAGAGAAGATTTGCTAACATTCATTTGTTCCTAGCAAAAGTTTTCTAGTAGTCTTATGCTTAGGTCAATTTTAATAGGAGAGGAGCATAAAAGTCGTATACACATCTTTTTTTTTTAAAGAGATTTTGGTGGAAATGCTTGAAGTGTCCACTTTTTATTATAAATGTCCAAGGGAGCTTAATAAAGACATAATTGCTCCTCTAATACCCTAGACATAAGCCCACCCTAACATATATGTATCATGCCCCTCAAAAATATTTAAAGGGAAACTGTCACGGGAAAACATGTTTTTTGAAAAAAGCATCAGTTAATAGTGCTGCTCCAGTAGACTTCTGCACTGAAATCCACAAGAGCAAACAGATCTTTTTATATTCAGTTTTGAAATCTGACATGGGGCTAGACATTTTGTCAATTTCCCAGCTGCCCCTGGTCATGTGACTTGTGCCAGCACTTTAGGAGGGAACTGCTTTCTGGCAGGCTGTTGTTTTTCCTTCTCAATGTAACTGAATAGTACGCAGTGGTACACAGGTTTTACTATTGAGTGCTGTTCTTAGATCTACCAGGCAGCTGTTATCTTGTGTTAGGGAGCCGTTATCTGGTTACCTTCCCATTGTTCTTTTGTTAGGCTGGGGACAGACAGGGAGATTCTGTCGCCTGGCGTTTTTAGCAGGCGACAATCTCCCCGACTTTCCTTCTCCCTGTCTGCCGCTAGTATTAATGACAAAGCGCCAGCGCCTGTGCACACACAGCGCGGCGATTTCCAGAATCGCCCGAAGTTTCCTCACGAAGTATCTTCAGGCGATTCCGGAAATCGCCGCGCTGTGTGTGCACAGGCGCTGGCGCTTTGTCATTAATACTAGCGGCAGACAGGGAGAAGGAAATTCGGGGAGATTGTCGCCTGCTAAAAACGCCAGGCGACAGAATCTCCCCGAATCTCCCTGTCTGTCCCCAGCCTTAGGCTGCTGGGTGAGGGAAAGGGAGGGGTGATATCACTCTAACTTGCAGTACAGCATAACTTGCAGTAAAGTGATTGAAGTTTATCAGAGCACAAGTCATATGACTTGGGGCAGCTGGGAAATTGACAAAATGTCTAGCCCCATGTCAGATTTCAAATTGAAATATAAAAAAATCTATTTGCTCTTTTGAAAAATGGATTTCAGTGCATAATTCCTCTGGAACAGCACTATTAACTGATGCATTTTGAAAAATATTTTTTTTCCCATGACAGGATCCCTTTAATAGTTTAGACTTTTGAAGGCAATCCAGCTTTAAAAAAAGAAAAGTCGCCAGCGTTTTTTTTTTACACTTTTTATGACTTTCCGGCATACAGAATGATGTTGTCACATACAGTGTATATATAACATTAAGGTACATGTAGCTTTGTTTCAGCAGTTAACCTGGTGGCAAAGGAAACTCTGGGGCAAGAGGTGACGTTCCATAAAATCTTCACTAGTGAATTTGCGGAGCAACGACTATTCATCAGAGTGAAAATACACACAGATATATAAACACTTTGAGAAAGGCTAGATTGCTAGCCGAAACGTTAGGCGTTTTTTGCAAATAAATAATATTATTTTTTGGTAAGTCCTGTGAGTGCAAGCCCTTTTTTTTCATCATTACTTACTCTACCTTGTTGGCTTTTTGCACCCAGGCATATTTTGTCTCCATACGAGTGTGCTGGCTCCCTGGGCTGTGTACTCAGATATATAAACACACACACAAACATATATATACTGTATATATATATATGCGTGTGTGTGTGCAAATAGAATTCCCATTTTTATATCCCCCTGATTTTACATAGACCCCAGCTATATTTTATGCATAATACATTTCCCTGATTTGACATTTTCCTGGATTTTTTTCCTGTCCCTTGAATAAAGTAAAATGGGGGTTCTACTGTATTTGTATGCGTATATATATATATATATATATATATATATATATATATATATATATATATATACACATACATACATACATACATACACACACATATATATATACTGTGTTTGTATTTGTGTGTATATATATATAATATATATATATATATATATATATATATATATATATACACACACACAAACATACACACATAACGTATATACACACACACATATATATAGATATCTATATATACAAACATACATACACACAGATACATACATAAACACAGATATATATATATTTATACACACATATAGATATATACATACACACGGATACATACATACACCTATATAAATATACACACACACACAGATAAATACTTTTCTAAATACACACACAGGTTTGGGCTTAGGTCGTCTGCAGAACAGAACTCAAGCTGGGTCCCTCCTCTTTGGCGTGCCATCAAGCTCACCTCTTCAGTGACACAACTGGTTGAATATAAAAATTATAGAGAACAACAGACCCTTGGAGTAGGTTGAGGAGGAGTGTACTGGGATTGAGTGCAGTACACATATATACTTCCACAGGACCGCACTTGCAGAAATTATATATTATATTAAGTGAGGGTAAATAAGCCTTTATAAGACATCAAATTGAAAACGATACATGGTACACTTTTCAATGTCCAGCAGATTCCTCCAACTGCACATGCACCGGAAAGTCATGAACTTTCCAAAAAAAGATTGGAAAGTTTGTGACTTTCGGGCGCATACGCAGTCAAGAAAGTCAAGAAGTTTTCAATTTCTTTTTTCGGAAAGTTTGTGACTTTCGGCAGATGTGCAGTAGCTCCACACCGGCAGTTTCCTCCTACTGTGCATGCGCCTGAAAACACTGGTCAGTCCAGGAAGAAGCCCGACCGAGACAAGATGGTGCCTGTGAACTCCGCTGGACAGGACCAGGAAGGAGGGCTAAGTAACAAGTTAGGGACAGTTGGGGGGGGGGTTTCAGATACAGGTTGAATTCTTATTTAAAGTCAGTTAATTGACTTTGCTGAGCCAACCCTATATGCAATCATTGACACAAATAATCAGGTTAATCGAATATATTTATATCTATAACAGAAATAATTGTGCTTTACCAGTTTAGTTAGTAGGAACCCACTGCAGCCTATGGGATGAAGGGGTAGGCTCCAGAGAAATGTCAGTTATTTGTCAGGGAAAGTAAACATTTCAATGGCGGTGTATGTGAGACTATGGTAATTTGAAAAGTGATTACTGTACATTCCTACAAAGTATGGCCTAGTCAGGCTGTGAATAAAGGAAGTCAGGGCTATCCAATCTAGGGCCCTGCAGCTGTGCTCAAACTACAAGTTCCAGCACCCACCGGTAGGTTTATGTAGGGGAATGGTAGGGGCGCAGGTTGGATATTAATGACACTACTGACAGCTCTGCTCAGATTCTCCTTCTAAGCACAAAGGGGTTTCAGATGTAAACACAGGAAAGGCATTATTCACATGGAAACGGCTTCCCAGCTAAACACCAAACAGGGGGCTACTTACTGACGGGGGGGAGCCATCTTAGCCAGCTCACCGAGCCTGCCCTCCCCTCCTTCTGCCGCTAGGGTCCTTCCTGGGCCCATCGTCACCCCTTTTCTGTTTCAGTTACCCTCACCCCTTAACCAACATTTAGTTTTATTACCCCTTTCCCCCC
>CM044441.1:90570085-90583537 GCA_024363595.1 Xenopus borealis
GACTCGCAGGTTGCCGTGAGACAGGCCCAAATAGCTGCACTTGTCCCGGGGGCTCCATGAACGAGGCGGTGGGTCCCGTGAGAGGTGGCCACCCGAAGAAAGCCCGTGTAGAGGAGGAGACGACATGAGACACAACAACACAAAAAGACACTACCACACGGGGGCCGAGCGGAGCACAGGAAGCAGAAGGCTCCGCCCACAGGACACTATGTCACACATATGCACACTCATTATGCAGGGACATACACGGACTTGTGCGCAGCCCTTAGGCTGACGTATGCATCATGTGTGGCTGCTGTCAGCACTAAAGCCAGCCCATTTGTTTTGGTTTGTTTTGTTTGTGTGGGTATGATTTTAAACGGGTTATAGCTTTGTACAACGCCGTAGAATATGTGGGCGCTATAAAAAAAAAATCACCAGCCTCAACTATAATTATAAAATAATGTTCCCACAACTGCTTGTTTTTATTCCGCACCTGAGGCGTGCTAATGCACAATAAAACAACTATTTGGTGCAATGTCGGTGTCCTTTATTAATCTATTTTGCAAATATAAGCTTTTTAGCGTCATAGACTTGAATTCCATGCAGCTGTGCATTCCATCAGTGAGTTATTGATTTCAGTGGAACTTCTGTTTCATGTACAGCATGACATGTAAGATCAGGCCCTGACTGACAATCTGTGGGTTCTGGCAAATGCTAGAGGGGCTGCTATAATTTGCCATAGAAATTTAGTATTTAGTGGGCTGGTGGGGGCTCTTTGGGCCTCGGTGTGGGCTGATTGGGCTTCTGTGTACCTAGGGTTGCCACCTTTTCTTAAAAAAAATACCGGCCTTCCTATATATTTATCTTTTTTTCCTATTCATAACATTGGGATCAACCATCAAAAATACCGGCCAGGCCAGTAAAATACCGGCCAGGTGGCAACCCTATGTGTACCTGAAATGCCAGGACGGGCCTCAGTCCACGCCAGCATAAGATTACCAGATAATGTGAAAAAAGCTACGCAATACTATTAAATGACTATGAAGATTCTCATTCATCCAGGTCATGGTATATCTAACACAAGTAACTCAAAACAAGTGGACTTGCCCCCTGGCTGGTATTACACCGGCCTGGCCAGTAAAACTGATGCTTGATGTCAAGAATATAGGAAGGCTGGTATTTTTTTCCAGAAAAGGTGGCAACCCTAGACTCAGAGGTTCCTGCGAAGATAAGGGAATATGGAGGCCACCCACCCTGTCGTATGCTACACCAGGTCAGTATAATTTGTAGAGAAGTGGACTTCTGGCCCAGGATATCAGATGAGCCATTAAAGTCAATCAGTTTGCAATTAGCTCTGAAAACACAAATTTAATAGTATTTCTAACACAAGTAACTCATAACAACTGGACTTGCTGAGAAATGAAGATGTTTCACTGCTTATCCGAGCAGCTTCTTCGGTTCAATTGACTGGTGTAGGGGAATTCTCGGCATATAGATTCTTCCAACAATCCAATCACAATGGCACATTGTAACTCTTCAAAGAGGTGACATCTGAAATTCACAGAGGTGTTGATTCTGTGTAGTTACTGTGATAGCATTACCAATGTGTCATGCAACTCCTAGAAAACAGGTGTTACTTGTGAGAGTTGCATGAATGGATGTGTGAATAGTTCTGAAACCACCGGGGTACAGATGTTAGAACAGCATTGTATGTAGCAGACAGGTGGTGTCGAAGGCCCTCGCCTCTGTTCAGGGATGGTTTCTCCACCTTAACATGAATCGCCTCTTTCACACCTCTTTCAAACCAGCAGTCTTCTTTATCCAAAATTTGGACATTGCTATCTTCAAAAGAGTGTCCCTTATCTTTTCGGTGTAGAAAAAACAGCCTGTAGAATTCGCCCTCCTATGCTGATCCATTCGCTTACTGAGCAGTTGTTTTGTCTCCCCAATGTATAGATCAGTGCACTCATCGCTAACCTGGACTGCGTATACTGCGTTTTCCCTTAGGAGTTGGATCCTTTGGGTGTACCAGTTTTTGTCTCAGTGTGTTGTTAGGTTTGAAAAACACAGGGACATGGTGTTTGTTGAAAATCCTCCTGAGTTTCTCTGACACTCCAGCTACATATGGGATCACTATGTTTCACTTACTAAGGGGCAGATTTACTAAATTCGTGTGAAGGATTCGAAATTCGAGCGAATTTTCAAAAAGATTCAAATTCTATTTTTCGAATAACTTTTTTGGGCACCTCGATCGAATTCAAAAAATTCGATCGATTGAATGATTCGAATAAAAATCTATTAGATCGTTCGACGGTCGAATTACTTGCCCTTTAAATTTTTATTCGAATCCCTGGTTCGCCAGATTAAACCTACCGAATCGCTGTATAATTCAGCATTCAGCATATATTTCAGCATTTTTAGAACGAATTAAAAAAATTAGATCAAATGATTTCATCGTTCAATCTAATTTTTTTTATTCGATCATTCGATCGATCAAATTGCACAAAAACCCTTCAAATTCGATATTCCAATTTGAAGGGTTAAAATTCGACCAATAGTAAATCTGCCCTAAGTGTCTCCAGGTGGTTATTTATTTTTATTATGTTCCTGTTGGGCTTGGTTGCTGCTGTTTTGACAAAGGCCCAATCTGTGTAGCCACACACTTTTAAAGTTCCTCTGAGATGTTTATGCTCCTTGTCCTTGGACTCGGTATTAGTTGCCACACATTCAGCCCGCTGGTGCAGAGTTCTAATGACACCCAGTTTGTGTTCCAGCAGATGGTGGGAATCAAACAACAGATATTGATCCATATGAGTAGGTTTCCTGTATACCTCCGTTTTTAAGTTACCGCCTCTTGGATGCATGTTAAACTGTCCAAAAATGCAAGTTTGTTCCTGTGGACATCTTCCCTTGTGAACTTGATGTTATTGTCCACTGAATTAATGTGTTCTGTAAAGGACACCACTTCATTGAAGCTGATTTTAACCCAAGTGTCATCCACATATCTGAACCAGTGACTCGGTTTAGTTCCCTGAAAAGTTAGTAAAGCCCTCCTTTCCACTTCCTCCATGTACAAGTTAGCTACAATGGGAGAGACTGGAGAACCCATTGCATAGTCATGTTTCTGTCTATAGAAAAGGTCCTTGTAATTGAAGTATATGGTGTTAAGGCACAAATCTAGTAACAAACATATTTGGTTAGGATTGAGCTTTGTTCTACTGCTAAGGGTGTTATCTTGCTGCAGTCGATTTCTCACAGTCTCAATTGCCTCTGGCGTAGGTATACATGTAAACAAAGCCATTGTGATTGGATTGTTGGAAGAATCTATATGCCGAGAACTCCCTTACACCAGTCAGTTGAACTGAAGAAGCTGCTCAGATAAGCAGTGAAACATCTTCATTTCTCAGCAAGTCCAGTTGTTATGAGTTACTTGTGTTAGAAATACTATTAAATTTGTGTTTTCAGAGCTAATTGCAAACTGATTGACTTTAATGGCTCATCTGATATCCTGGGCCAGAAGTCCACTTCTCTACAAATTATACTGACCTGGTGTAGCATACGACAGGGTGGGTGGCCTCCATATTCCCTTATCTTCGCAGGAACCTCTGAGTCTAGGGTTGCCACCTTTTCTGGAAAAAAATACCAGCCTTCCTATATTCTTGACATCAAGCATCAGTTTTACTGGCCAGGCCGGTGTAATACCAGCCAGGGGGAAACCCTGTATGAGCCTGATCAAAGAGTTTTGGCCAGAGACTATAATTTTCCTTCTCCTTTCAATTACAGTTCACCAGTGATACTCTTCTAGCAGGATTTTCAGGTGGAGTTTAACCAGCATAGATCAGCATAAACAGAAATTCACTGGCTAAGATCATACCTATATTAAACATACATTTAGGCTACCCAGGCCCACATATTTGAACCTACCATATAACATAGTAACTTTGAGAAGACATATGAACACAGAATTCAACCTTTTATGTCTATATAAACCCTCCCTACCTTCTAGCTGAACAGAGAAAGGGGGAAAAAACTTTCTGGAGCCTCTCAAATGTGCATCAGAAGGGGAAAACCTTCCTGGCTCTAAGGTGGCAGCCAGGTCAGTCCCTGGATCTACTTAGAACTAAGGGCAGTTTTCATTAAACCTGCATTTCTCACTTGCTAAAAAGCCATCCAACCTCTTCTTGAAGCTATCCAGTGTATCTGCCAGTACAACTGATTCAGGAAGATAATTACATCACCACCCTAACTTTAAAAACCCCTTCTGCACATTATAAGATGGATCCTCCTTTCATCTAAATGGAATGGATGCCCTTGTATCTACTGGCAGGGCCAACTGGTAAATAAATCATTGAAGAGCTATGGCATGGTTCCCTTTGCCAGTTTAGTTCCCAGTTTAGACCAAACCTACATGGCATATACTAGATGGGACCTTAACAGTGGTTTGTAAAGTGGTAAAATTACCCTCTTTTCCTGCAATCAATGCTCATTTTAATACAACTCAAGTCAAGACCTTGTTTGTCATTGTAGTTTCCCAGATTTCCAGTTTGTCAAGATCCTGCTTCACTTATGCCATAATTATGCCACATCCTGGATGGAATGAATAGGGCTGCATAGGAAAAAGGCTTAATTTAGTGTTCAACCCTGGCCCAGAGTGTGGATCATACACACTGTCCAACCCAAGTCCTGTGCTAACCCTCCAAGGTGCTTTATTGTGCATGTGCTGCCTCTAGTTTCAGTAGAAGGATGTGATGCAAATGCAAACTAAGATGGTGGGTACTAATGTAGAGCGTGAAATCATTTGATTAATTTTTACACTTTTTATTAAGTATCATTGGGGAGAGTCAAAAGTGACCAAGTGTGGATCAACTTAGATGCTCCTCCTCAGTACATCACTCCCCCCATTGCACATGCTAAACATGTAATTTTTGGCCTGGCACTGCCCCCCAGTGCAGAGGTTGTGGAGGGAGGTGATGTGTTATTTGTGTGACAATCTAGCTCTTCCACTAGTGCACTCCCCGGAAACCTGCCTACTGGGGCTGGTGAAAGACCTTGTGCCCCTGAACAAAACCAGAACACTCGTGTGGGTTACACTGTATAATGCTAAAAAACTAGTGATAATGAGTTGGCTGGGTACAAACAGCCCCACTGTTACCCAATGGGTCAATCTAATTAACAAAACACGTCCTTCTATTAAACTCACTTATTTGTCCAGAGGGTGTCCGGATAAATTTGAGAGATTATGGAGCCTATGGCTTGACGTTAACCTGATAGATATTCCTAATGTTGATACACATAACAACGACTAAGTCTGAGAAGGTGATCAGATAGGATGTTGCATGGAACACTATAGGAATGTATGCTGTTGTACAATGTATTGTATAATTGAACCCCTATGGCAGCTCATCTTGCAAGGATAATGGAGACACCACATTTCTTTGCTCAACTTTCAATTGTGAACCAAATTTGTGTTGACTGTATACCTCTCCTTTCACCCTTCGCTGTATTAAATAAAATAAATACTTAAAAAAAACATGTAATTGCTGAGAAAGAGCCAAGAGGCAGAACTTTCTGCAAGCAGTGTTTTATTCCCACAACATGCTTGGGCTATGCACCCTTTACACTTGATAAAGGGCCCATTGCCCAAAACATGTTGTGGGAATAAAACACTGCAGCAAGTTCTGCCTCTTGGCTCTTACTCAGCAATTACATGTTTATTATTGGTGGGGAGTTTACATGCCATGTCAAAAGGCCATTCACATAATAGCCACCTTTTTTATTGTTCTGCACATTCAGACTGGAAGCCCAAAGGCTCAGAACAACAGGAAGTGCATCAGCAGATTTTCAAACCTACCCAACTGACAAATGTCTGGCACAAAAATATCAATTGGTTCCTACGCACAACACACACATACATATATATATACGTATATATATATATATATATATATATATATATATTCAACATAAATTGAATGAAACACCAGTACATGCATTTTTGAAATCTACATATCTGGAAATAAAGGAATTTTCAAATCCTCTATTAATCTCTTGCCATATTGGTAGTACCTTAGGTAGTCAATTAATACATTCTGATTATAGGGGTCTGTGGAGCAAAATCAATAATTCTGAGGATCTAGGTCACAGGGAATGTTTGTTATTTAACCATTGTTGCTGTGTGGGTAAAGGGGGTGTACATTCACAAACGGGACAAAGGTATCAACTTGAAATGTTATTACACCTGCTTGTCAATGTTTGTGTTATATGTGCTTTCCTGTTGTTGTTCACCTTAAACACTTTTTTTCTATTCAGCTGTTTCAAATTGTTCACCAGAAATAACAATTTTTTCAATTGCTTTCCATTTCTTATTTTTTACCTATTTTCCAAAATGAAAGTTTTTTATTTTCGTCTCTGGTGTTCAGTAATCCAGGTGCAGATTCTGAACGATTTCTATTTGCTACATTAGTTGGTACATTTCTCAGGAGCACGTGTGGCATATTAGCAACTATTATATTAATTCTAACAGCTGCATTTAAAGAACAAGTAAACCTTTTTTTTTCTATCTGTAAATTTGCTCTAAACAGCCCCCCAGATTAATGTACCTTAGACCCTGCTGCAAGTCTGCTCTGGTTTCTGTGTTATCAGCAGCTTGTTTCCCCTTCTTCCTGGTGCAGAGTGAAGCCCCGCCCCATAGCTTACTGAGCTGACCTTATCTCTTGGACTAGTCCTGGAGATCATTTGCATACTATGACATAGCAGAGACCAGTGTGTTTAGCACCTTTTGCTTGGGGAAACTAGCTTACTATTGCACTCACTGGCTCCCTCTTCCTCTCTATTGTGGAACAGCAGCAAATGGACAGCTCAGTAAACTAAGGGGCGGGGCTTCACTCTGCACCAGGAAGAAGGGGAAACAAGCTGCTGATAACACAGAAACCAGAGCAGACTTGCAGCAGGGACTAATGTACTAAGGTACATTAATCTGGGGGGCTGTTTAGAGCAAATTTACAGAAAGAAAAAGAAAAACATTTACTTTTCCTTTAATGAAATACAGGGTCCAAGATAAGAAATGTATCAACTAATGTATCAGATCTTGTTTAGAAAAACATGAGAAGGTGAAAATTTAGATTTTAAACTTCAATATTATAAAAATGGTCACAAATAGAAAATAGAATGTAAGTGAAAAAAATTTTATTTCTGGTAAATTATCTGAAAACAGCTGAGCATAAAAAGTTTTGGAAGGTGAATGATACCTTTAAGTTTTATAATTGTGTATAATTTGTAAAGTTTGTAGTAACATATCTTGTATATCAATTCCTGATTGGCCTAAGGAGGCAGTGAACTCCAAAATGTTACCAATGTTTCATTTTTGGACAATAGACTGTGGTACCAGTTTGATTGAACCAATGGCAGGGCCAGAGGCCTACAAGAACATTGCTTAATAGGGGGTAATGTAATATAAGTCAGCACCAGATCAAGTAATACAAGCAACGGTTGATGGTAACTTTTTTGAAAGCAAGCATCTTATGGGATATTATGGATTACTATACCTGGTCTAAAATGTTTACAGTTTTATTACTTTATCCCAAAAGAATTCAGTTAAATTTAGTAAAACTGTATGAAACATTAGTCAATGTTTTGGCAGCATAAAGGTAATTAAACTAACTAAGCAAGCTTGGTTGTTTTTTAAAAATATATATATATATATTTCCATGCGCTACTCCATACAGGTGAAAGGGAAGCCAACTGGTTACCTAATAGTGATACAACAATTCCCTCAGCACTGGTGAACAGGCTTTTTGTGTGCACAAATTAAGGTAATTGACCACAAAATACATGCTTGGCGTTACAGCATTCATTGCCAGAACCATAAACTAGATATGTTAATAGCAGCTCACAAGCTTTTTGCAGTCACTTACACTCTTATTAAAAAAACAAACAGCTCCACTTTTATATTTGTTTTATTACTTAGATTAGTATTCTTATTAACCTTTAAGACTAGTTCACCTTCTGATGTTTTCACAGCTGCAGTTGAACCAGTTGTTGTGGGGCTATTGACATTAGCATCTGCAAATAGAACAAGTGACCATGTTAGGCCCTCAGCTGGAACCAAGAACATGAGTCCATATTTGCACACTGTCCTTTATTTCCAGGGATAGTACCTGACTGTAATATATCTGTCCCTGGAAATTATTTTTGCCCTTTAAAACAATTACTCAAAACTATTTCAGTAATTAAACAACCGTAAATGCCTAGATGTTAAAAGGGTTGCTGAAATACAATGTGTATGTGTTTTTCAGGTTGTATGTAATGAGTCACAGACATTCACACTTTGGGGAAGATTCTCTAAAGGGGCGAAGTAGCCGTCTCTATGGAAAATTCACTAGAAGTCCAATCCGCAGGGACATCCGCAATTTACTTACAGGTGCAGACGACAATTCGCTAACCAACTGGACCATTGCTAGAGTTCATTTGCTCTCTATTGCTATGTGACTTTTCGCTCAGACGAATGGTCATTGATCAGCAAATTTAGTAAAGTGTGGATATTACTGAACGTTACCTCTTTCGCCAGAGTTGACTTTGCCACCTCAGACCAGGTGAACTTCTAAAATGAAGCTAGATCTTTCTCAATCTTCTGTCACGTACATCATATCCTTTTTTTAAGTGGGATTGCCTGCAAAAGTCCTAACTTAAACTTTTTTTTTAACTTTAACATTTTTCCCCAGACATTTGAGAACATATGGAACAAATATTCTACAGTGGGCTCATATGTAGGGTATAATTAGTGATGGGTGAATAAATTCGTCAGGCTAAAATACGGGTCAAATTTCCGCATTTCGCCGAATAAATTAGTGCAACTGCAGTGAAAATTTGGCAGCGAAAAATTTGGTACGTCAAAGAAATTTGGCTGCATCAGAATAGTCAAACAAATAAAAATTGTCACACGTCAAAATAATTTGGATACCCATTGACTTTAATGCATTTGAACAAAATAGATTTGTATAAAACTTGATGCAAGTGTCAAAATTCGAGTTTCACTAATTTTACGCCATCTCAGGAAATTCTGAAATTTTTCAGTGAAACGGAACAAATTCGCTAATCACTAGATGTAATAAGATTTTGTCTTTATTAAGGTTTCTTGGACATTTGTAATAAAAAGTGGTCACTTCAAGCATTTGCACCAACATCTTTATTAAGACGTCCATACAATGTTAAACGACATGTCAACCTAAAAAATTACTTTTTGACTAATAAAAGAAAACACAATTTTAAGCAACTTTCCGAAATGAATGTATTAAAAATTGTTGGTGCTTTAAAAGTTACTTGTAAATGTAGCATAGTAACATAGTAAGTTACGTTGAAAAAAGACACACGTCCATCCAAGTTCAACCTTTTTTTTTTACCTGCCTGTTAGTTGATCCAGAGGAAGGCAATAAAACCCCATGTGAAGCCTCTCCAATTTACCTCAGAGGCAAAAAAAAATTCTTCCTGACTCCAAGATGGCAATCAGACCAGTCCGTGGATCAACTTGTAGTATGAGCTATCTCCCATAACCCTGTATTCCCTCACTTGCTAAAAAGCCAGCCAACCCCTTCTTAAAGCTATCTAATGTATCAGCCAGTACAACAGTTTCAGGGAGAGAATTCCACATCTTCACAGCTCACTGTAAAAAAAAAAAACCCTTCCAAATATTTATGTGGAACCTCTTTTCTTCTAATCAGAATGGGTGACCTCACGTCAGCTGGAAAGACCTACTGGTAAATAAAGTATTAGAGAGATTATTATATGACCCCCTTATATATTTATACATAGTTATCATATCACCCCTTAACCGCCCTTCTCCAGCGTGAACATCCCCAATTTGGCCAGTATTTCCTCATAGCTAAGATTTATCATACCTTTTACAAGCTTCATTGCCCTCTGTACCCTCTCTAATACAATAATCTCTTGTTTGAGTGATGGAGACCAAAACTGTATTGTAGATGGGTCCTTACAAGTGCTCTATAAAGTGGAAGAATGACCCCCTCCTCCCGTGACTCTATACCCATTTTAATACAGCTCAAGGCCTTATTTGCCCTTGATGCTGCTGACTGGCATTGCTTGCTACAGCCAAGTTTATTATATACAAGGACTCCAAGGTCCTTTTCCATAATGGATTTGCCTTTTATATTTTTACATCCAAGGTGCATTTATCAACATTATATCTCATTTTCCACTTAGCTGCCCTGATTGCTAGTTTATCAAGGTCCTGTTGCAAGGATACCACATCCTGGATGGAATTAAAGGGGTTGTTCACCTTTGAGTTAACTTTTAGTATAATGTAGAGAGTGATATTCTGAGACAATTTGTAATTGGTTTTAATTTTTTATTGTTTGTGGTTTTATAGTTATTAAGATTTTTACTCAGCAGCTCTCTAGTTTGCAGTGTCAGCAATTTGGTTTCTAGGGTACAAATTACCCTAGCAACCCTGCATTGATTTGAATAAGAGACTGGAATATGAATAGGAGATGGACTGAATAGAATGATAAGTAATAAAAAGTGACAATGACAATACATTTGTAGCCTTACAGAGCATTTGTTTTTAGATGGTGTCAGTGACCCCCCATTTGAGAGCTGCAAAGAAACAGAAAAAAATTGCAAATCATTAAAAAAACTATGAAAAATAAATAATGAAGACCAATTGAAAAGGTTCTTAGAATTGGCCCTTGTACAATATACTAAAAGTTAACATGAAGGTGAACCACCCCTTTAATTGGGCTGGATAGTTTTGTGTCCTCTGCAAACACTGATACATTACTTACAATAACCTCCCATAAGTCATTCATGAACTAATTAAATAAAATTGGACCCAATGCCGAGCCCTGAGGGACCCCACTAAGAACCTTACTCCAAGTAATTGCTATTGAAAGCAGCATTTGCATAATTCCTGGCTGTTACATTTTAAACAATGTTGCAAAAGCCAGTCTCCTCTAGCAAGACTGTTAATCGGTTGGCTTATGTCAGGGGTGTCCAAAGTGAAGCCCCAGGGCCAAATGTGGCCCAGGATGGATCAGCCCAGCTTGAAACGAGAAAACGATATGTTACAAAGGATATAGGAGGAGGGGGGGGACTCTGCCCATTGCCCAGTTAGTAATAATAATGTAATCCAGGTGTCCCTTATTCCAATGTATATCTCCATCTGGTTATCCAACTGGTATTGTAGGGTTTTATTTTGTGTATTTTCTTTACTTTTCCAAATCAAAAGTTTTTGTGTATTTCATGTGTGGCCCTTCTTCCAATGTGGCCCTCGAAGCCAAAAGTTTGGACACCCCTGGTTTATGTTACAGTGTTTCAAAAGCCAGAGCCAACAGTACAGAGAATAGAAAGGGACAGACAAACACTGCTTTCAATAGAAATACATGTACAAATAATTTTAAAACAACAGAAAATGTGTAATGAATGTATATTGCAAAGCTGCTTAGAATCATGTTTTCTTTTATTAGGCAAAAAAGTATTTTTGGGGTTGACATGTCCTTTAATTTACCCGCCCCATTCAAGATTCAGGATCACTAGCGAATTTTTGCTAGGCACAAACAAATGCTAGTGCATCTTCGCTTCGCTGTGCTTGCACTGCCAAAGTAATACTAGAGCCTAGGATACAACTTTCCATTTTAGTGGTAGCGAATTTGCACCTGGCGAAGTGGTGCAAGGTGTGTGAAGTGGTTGCTGGTGACAATTCTCCCTTTAGTGAATTTGCCCCTATGGCTCCAGGGGTAAGCATTGGCTACTGAGAGAACTTTTTGGGTCTAATGCTGATGGTAAGTAACTTCTACTATATTTTACATGAGTTTCTCACATGGAGATGAATCTGGCAAAACTCCCCAAATGGAGTATTTGTAATGTGGAGATCCTGTCATGCAGTGGCGTAACTAGATATTACTGGGCCCCACACCAAATATTTTTCAGACCCCAAAATGTTTAGCGGTTGACTAGTTTTACCAATATTTATTGAAACTCTATATGAATTAGGACCTCATGGGCCCATATACATCCTGGGCCCCCCTGCAGCCACAGGGTCTTCTTCCTCTATAGTTACGCCCCAGCTGCCGTGCATGAAAAAAGAATGTGTAGAAAATGCATATCAGATATAGGTAACTAGGTAAATGGCCAACATGATGGACTAGATACAATCTACCTACCTTTAAACAGTCCATGACCACCATGGTAGAATAGGTCACAGAAAAAGTCATGCATAACCTGGACAAACAAAGTGCCTCATCGTCCACAAGTGCAGAGGAGTGCAGGAATTCAGATATTCCAGTGCATCTGACTGGGAATTCTCCCATTCTTACTGAGACAGATGAAATTGAAGATACATCAATCAATAGCGAATTCATAGAACCACTCATTAAACCAGGGGTGTCCAAACTCCTTCCTCAGCTATGCGAGGACTTTCAATTGATGAGAACCAGAAGCTACCGACTCAGTCTATTCCCTCGACGACAGTGTTTGTAAGGTGCCTTGGGATTGCCCATTGAGGATGGTACCCTAGCAACAGTGCTGCAGCGTCGGCAACGAAAGGGCCTAGGGAGTGCTGGTGGAATCAGGAATGTGGTGGCGCATCCTGGGCACCGGGGAGGGTGGGTTGATGCTGCTCTTCGATCTATAGGTGCAACCGAATAACAGCTGCAGCACCCACTACACGGGTAATTTCAAATATTAGGTTTTTTGTTGCAGTGCTATTAGATGGGAGGGCTTCTAGCAGGGGCAAGGGGACAGGACAGCGCCTGGCGGGGAAAGGAGAAACCGGAACCGGAGGGGGACTGAGTCGGCTGGGGAAGGGGATGAGGAGAAAAGCTGGCCTAGGGGCAGCTAGTTTGTAAATCTGGGCCTGCTCTCAGTCTCTCCTTGTTGGGCATCATCATGTCCCTGCGCACACTACCTCTTCTCTTCATCAACCTTGATGGAGAATGTTTTATATTCTGGATCAGCGGCTGTGGGCTCAGAATATTCCCCAGGACAAAGCAAAAAAGGGTGAGCAACAAATCTATCTTGCAACCTTGCTGCCTATTAAAATATCACCTAAGACTGTGCTGTGAATGTTACAAGGAACAACCTTGACCAGGCTACTGGCTATAGTACTTTTCCTTTTTCAGGATTTAATAAAGGGTGCAAAGTTTGTGTATTTTCTTTACTTTTACAAATCAAAAGTGTTTGTGTTTTTCATTTGTGGCCCCCAGACAGTTTTTGTTTTTCCAATGTGGCCCTCGAAGCCAAAAGTTTGGACACCCCTGCATTAAACACATAAGATCCACAGTGGATCTGGATGCTGGTGAACCATTCCCAAAACATGACAAAATGTTTAAATCGAATGAAAAGAAAAATCAGGTGTTTCCAGTACATAAAGTACTGAATGGGAAAACCCAGATAAAAAATGGCAATCCAAAAGGCTCAGCAAAATGTATCCCTTTGCAGATCAAGATGTTAAACACTGAG
>CM044441.1:90588906-90620480 GCA_024363595.1 Xenopus borealis
GCAAATCGGTCCTGACCCCAGCTCAGGAAATTTCTTTCCTAGGGACCATCATCAACATGTGACAGAACTACACCTGGAGCTCCCTCCAGAGAAAATTCCAGATATTCAGGAAGTTCAGCAGTTCTGCATTCACCCTATCCCATTGGCAAAACTATGCCAACAGATATTAGGGAAGCGCCACAATAGATTCAGTCCAGTAGAGCAGAATTCATACAAGAACACTTCAGCTAGTATTCCTAAAGCAGTGGGACAGGGACCACTCGAGAGACTTACAGACCATTGTATTATCAGAAAAAAAAATATTCAGTCCCTGACTTGGTGGCTGGTAAAAAGGCACGGTCTCTCTAATGCCACAGGTCTAGGAAACCATCACAATGGATGCCAGTGGTCTAAGCTGGGGAGTCCACTACAAGGGCCTTACATGCCAGGGTACCTGGTCCACAGAGGACAGCAAGAAGAGCTCTAATTGAAGGGAACTGAACTCAGTGTACCTGTTAATAAGAAATTCAAAATGGACAAAGCAAACATAGTCATAGTAACCTCTTGGTGGCCCAGAAGAGCCTGGTTTTCTCTACTGATGCAGATGACACAGGAAGAACCACTTAATCTTCCAGTACTGCCAACACTTCTTTGTAAGGGATCAGTCTTGCATCCAGATCTGTGAAACTGGGTCTTGACATCAGTCAAGACACCAAGAATGAAGTTCTCTCAAATAAAGTACGCCAATGTTTGAGAAATCTTTGTCGAGTGGTACTATGGTAAAGAACTATACCTTGCAAACATCTCAGAATTTATCTTGATGGAATTCTCAATTTTTTGTGGGAATTTTTTAAAAATATTTGGGATTTATTATACTCCGAAGTTGCTAAAAGTCTGAATCCAAAAATCCATCATCTCCAACCTGCCGAGGTCATGTAGAAGTCAAAGGCAGATGTCCTTTTTACAATTTGAAGATATCGTGATCTGTGCTGGGTCCGATATTCCAAAAAATGTGTATATTTTCCAGTGATTGTAGCTTGTGGGCGGATCCTACCTGCATTAAAGATCCAAGTAGTCCTGCTATGAGTTTCCCTTTGGGCATGTATGGGAAGCCAATGTGCTGAAGTGTAAAAGGAAGAGGAGCTATAACAACATTTTCTTCTGTTCCAGACATTGGCCATACAAAACAAAAGGAAGGTGGCCATACACATATATGGCCCCTTGTACGTTATCCATTTGCTTGGCTCATGGTTGATGCATAGTAACCCACAGACTAGTGGCATACTAAGGATTTACTCTGCCTTCAAAAAACTGCAGAACTGTGTTCTGTATGTACTGATAAGCATTGAATGAATTTGTCTTTGCACACAAGGAGCAGATTTTGGAGTGAAAATTCATACATTTCCATTTTTGCAACTAAATTAGTTCTGTGTGTGTCCTGACAGGTAGATGCAATGTTATCAATGCATACAGAACACATGGCAGAAAAAAACAGATTGGCCTTTTTCCACCTGCATGTTTACAAAGGTGAAATTATTGCAGTGCACGCCCATTGTTTACACTTCAGAGTAGCCACAGAGTATGTTTGCTTCATTGTTGTTGTACGTATGCAGGTATTTTTAATCTATATGTTGGGAACCCAAGGAATCTTGTCTTGTGCAGGAAGTGGTAGGCAGCATATGGAAACCAATACACAGTCTAGGCTCAGAACCCCTCTATACTAAGCCCTGACAAATGGGAATACTCATAAATAGGTAAATGAAAAGATGGAACATCTGAAAGTAAATCCAGCCCAGGGGACATAAAGTGGCTTAGGGTGTGTCCTAATGACCCTTTCCAATAATACTTAAAACATATTTTTACAATGGATGCAGTTAATCTCTGTTTTCAGGATTCGGATGAACCCAAAATCTTTAAGGAAAGATTTGGCCAAATTGCGAAAGTTCATGCACATTAGTCGGTGGAAAGCATTTTTCACCCACATTTTTGACCTGAAATAACATAGCTTTAAGTATTTTGATTTGGTTCAGCCATGCTCTTGGATTCGCCAAACAGTTAAAATTAAATATATATATATTTAAAAATGAATTTTGAAGAGTTTTAAAAAGTCTCTTATAACTGGTTATTCTATAACATACTATAGAAGTTATGGCTATTTTAAAACTAGGGTTGCCACCTTTTTTGGAAAAAAGTACTGGTTTTCTTGTATATTTATTTTTCCCTATTAATAACATTGGGGTCAGGCATCAGTTTTACCGGTCAGGCCGGTTAAATACTGGCCAGGTGGCAACCCTTTTTATAACATACTAAAATTTATCTTATAGGTGAACCACCCTTTCACCAATAACCTTGACATAAGGCAGCATAGGGGAAAATTTCATACATATTTTTGCAGTTAATACTATTTATCTACCCAAGTATATTCTGCATTGGCATGTAATGGGATTGTGCATCTGTCATGCAGATGTCCCAAGAAAGCATTGTCCAACTTTTTTCCATGTAGTGATAGAATTAAACAAAAAATGTTAATACTCCATTGTAGTAGATCTCACATTACGTGCATCCTTTTTCAGTGATCCATCATTCTTTTTTTCTTTAAAAGTTTTAATAAGTAGACTGCTTGAAAAGGCTTGTGATTACAACAAACTGATGCTAAATAATTTTCAAACAGCTAACAAGAATAGTGTAAATACTGACATAAGACCATTAATTCGAAAAAATACATTATCCCAATGAAAGGATCATTAATGCAATTTTTGTTTCTTTTTACCTGGACAGTTAATTGAATAACTATTATATGATGGTGAAGGGTCCTGCTATGAGTGACACGACGAACATCTTTCATCACCCTGGCTGCGAAGCCGCATACCTATAAAGTGTTTCGATTTGATAATAGGGTAACACAGTTCAGGTTTACATTCCCACAGTCCCCAATGATTTATGGTTGCTCACAGTCTTAAAAAACAAAATGTTATTACTGGAATGTCACAAGAGCACCAGTGTTTAAAATAGAATTTTGTAATTTTTCCGGTGGTTCAAACAGATGGGGCTGTGTCACACAGTGTAGTATCTAGAAAGAGAACACCCTTTGGTGTTTGATGGAGAATTTTTGGGACATATTTGCTTCTCATGTGGTTGTTCTTGTGTAGCTCGATTCACGGACTAAAGTCAGCTGAGACACTGCCTTTTTGTGAATTCCATTAGAACAACTAACCAGCAAACTTAATTTGTGCATAGCAAAAGCTCCCTTACTTTCTATGACCAGCAGAAAGGCAAACAATCAACATACCTTGTGAACAGCCAGCCAGTCAAGCTGCTGAGACTTAAGATTATAGACTTTGATGAAAATCTGCTTTTTAAGTGGTTGTTTTAAGGCCTAGGGGTTCTGACACTGTCTAATAAGGGGGGAAGGAATTCCAGAAGATGGGTGCAGCCGAAGTCGCCATCCAAAATCACAGGGCCCCATATGTCAAAATTTCTTGGGGCCCATGGGCTGCGAATATTGATAAAGCAAGGGGGATAAATACTGCTAATACTTAATTAAGGCAGCATGACAATTGGGACTAGCTTCGGTTACCCAAGCAAAATAGTACAAACATATAAAATGTCCCGATACCAATGATTAGTATAAAACACAAAAGTTTATCAGCAATTTAAAAAAAATAGTATACAGGCAAACTGACCCCATATGATCCAATTAACGCGTTTCACTCCCTCCAGTGCTTAGGTATATCTGTCTTTAATTACTAAATCCACACATTTAAAACCTGGATGATCCCACCCATTCTACATCTAAAACCAATCAGTGAACAGCCTTTCTTATTGCTTGAACACTAGTTTTGGGTACTCAAGCTATGCCCTGCAACATGTTTATTTAAACATAGTTTTTAACCTGTGGGTTACCTATTCTTCACATTATATAAATGGAAATAGAAACTGCAGAGTAATTCTCATTTTATTTTCGTTCAAACAAGCCATATAGGTTTTTAAAGTTACAACACAACATTCTGTTGTATTAGGCACATTTGGTCTCTCCATATAACCTGTAGCATCAAATTCAGGATGTAACCAAGAAACTTTTTAAGTATGACAAGGTTGGATTCAAAATTTAGCCCTAGGTGGAGTCTTGTTTGCAAGTGAAAGATCCAAAAGACTTCCCTTCTGGCCAGTAGACTCATTATATCACCTCCACTCACTCCTAATCTTAAAAAACAAAAAAAAACTGGTGGCTAGGGTCCCCCACATGTTAAGAAAAAAAATTGTTGGTCTGGGGCCCCCCACATATTAATTTATGTTGGTCAGGGGCCCCCCCCATAAAAGTAATATTGGTGGTCAGGGCTCCCATAAGAAAAACATTTGTGGTCAGTGCCCCCCATCAAAAAATATTGGTGGCTAGGACCCCTCTTCAGCCAGACCCCTCCTCAGCCAGTCACCTCCTTAACTACAGGGACAAAGACAGAATCCTGTAGGAAACTAGAGCACATGCATCTATTCAGTACATGAACCAGAAAATCCCAATATTCCCTGACTTCTCCATTGAAGTTTGCAACTAAAGGCTCAAATTTACGCAAGTCAAGGAAAAATTACAACACATGAAAATGCCATATCCCATGTCTTTCCCAGCTCAGCGGTGGGTAGTGAAGGATGACAAAGCACATTGTTTACTTCACTGGAAGATTCCTTAAAATGGATAAATGCTACTCTTGCAACTCCTCGCACCCCTGGAGGATTCAGGTTGTCCAACTCAAGACACAAAGGAACCTGATGGGGTAATTCTACAACTCTGGAAACTAAAACCAGTTAAAAGCCTTAGAACAAGGGAATTGTCTTAAAGGAGAAGTAAACACTTCCTTAAAAAAAACTCTCCCCCCATAGACCGCCCTTGCTACCTCAGGCAAATGCCCCTAACTTTTTACTCAACCCTTGCGGCAGATTCAGGCGTCGGAGTTCACAGCAGCCATCTTCTTCTTCTTCAGTAATGTTTGTGTCTTCTTTTGGCTCTTCTGCGATTCCCGAGAGTTTTGGTGCATGCACAGTCCGGAACTGGCAAATGCGCCTAAACACTGCTTAACACACGAAGATTATGGAAGAAGATGGCTGCTGTGAATACCGATGCCGAAATCTGCCGCAAGGGGTAAGTAAAAAGTTAGGGGCATTTGCCCAGGATAGCAAGTAGGCTGGGGGGGAGTGGGGATGGGGTAGGGGAGAGGGTTTACGAAAGGGAGTATGGGTTTAGTTCTCCTTTAAAGCCCTTCGGTTCTCCCCTGTCCAGTTCAGTTATGGTTTCTGTTTTGGGAATAAAACCTGCTCAAGATGGAAATGGGTGGGTGGGATGGGCAGATTGCCCAAGTTAACTTCTACACCATGCAGCTTTACCGTCATCCCAGGGACAGTTTGGGAACTATGACACATTACTTAAATACAAGTGCTCAGAAACCTGACAAATCCTGGCCTATACACACCAACCAGATAATGACTAATGATGACTGTTCATTCAAACTAAATCTGATGCTGATGGTGGTTTTTTAATTATTAGTATTATGCCCTGCACTTTTGTCATACACTATAGTGAATGAATATATGCCCCCCCCCCCCCAAGTGAACTGCTGCTGTTCCTTATTATGGATAAAGTTCTATCCATACCACCCGTACCCCTTATCTTTATCTGTGACTTTAATGACGTTATATCCGAACAAATGGACAGGCTGTACCCAAACACTATACCAAAGAATACTCTGTTAAACTGGGGTCTCTACCTTTAACTTATGTGATCTCTGGAAGGAGGAAGCACTCAGAGGAGAAGAGACATACCTGCTATTCTGCAACTCATAATACTGTTTCTCGTATAGACCTTGCCCTGGGTACAGCAGAAAGTGAGACACAAACCACCTTAATCGAGATACTGCCAGGTGGTATATCTGACCACTCTCCTCTCCTGCACAAATAAAAACTAATACTTCTGACCTGGTCACAAACACATTGTTGCTATTAACCCCAGATCTGTCAAAACCAGTTTCCCAATTCTACTCTATCCTGAACAAACCAGGGAGCCCTGTCTTACCAAAACTTTATGCAAAGTGAATCCAGGATATACCTCACCTTACACCCGAACTGTAGTCAGATATCCTGGAAGGCAACAGTGTTATGTTAATAAGCACTAAAGATAAAATTATACAATTCAGATACCTACACAGATCCTACCTTACCTCCCACAGGCAACATCTGATTAATCCAAATATACCCGATATATGCCCCAAATCAAATCATTCACCTGCTAATTATATTTATCTGCTCTGTGTATGTAGTGATATTCAAAAATTCTAGAAAACAGTGTCAAATGAAATAAGCCGACTATTAGCCTTAATAATTCCACTGGACCCTGCAACACTCCTGTTAAGCCAAGTAGAAGAAACTGCCCTAACCCAGTAGAAAGGGTGCTCCTGTGTTACCTTTTTATCCAAGCCAAGAGGCTTGGATAATCAACCCCACCCCCCCAAAAAAAAGCAGTTGGTGGAAATGGTTAACGCATCATTCCCCTTTTATCAACTGACATATCTCTGCAGTGGTTGCCCAAAAAAGTTTAACAAATTATGGTCCTTATGGATCTCTGAGCATCTACCGTCATTGCTACCTCAAACCAAAAAAACAAATGAATAACAAACCCCCCCCCTTTTTTATTACTTATTATCATTTTTATTTTATTGATATCAGAACTTATTTAAATGCAATTCTCCTTTTGCACTTCATAAATTGTGATAAATGTACTTTTTATACAGGACACATATTCAAATTGCTAGCGTTTTAGTAGTATGTGCCATTGGGTAATCATAAATAGAAAAAAATAAGGGCTGCCCCCCCTGGGATTGTATGATTCACGGTGCACACAAACATACCAAACAAACTATACTTGTTAGGCAGGGTTGTATTCAGGTCTGATGCTGCCCTAGGCATTGGACCTAAAAACCGCCCCTACGTTACGGAAGTGATGTCAGCGCGCACTCGGCCGCTCTACCCCCCCAGCTCTGTCACCAGATTTCAATAGGAAATCCATGGCATGGGGGAGAGGGATTTAAAAAATTAAAAAAAAAAAAAAATGCAGCACCAGTTAAGGCACCCAAGGGCCGCTCCCACAATCCTGCCACCCTAGGCACAGGCCCTCGGGAGCCTATATACTGTAGAAATACGGCCCTGATGTTAGGTCACATGAGCCAATTAACAGACAGAGTTTTGTCTTTTGCTTCCACACTTCTTCCTGTTACAGTTAGCTTTGTAGTATTTCTGGCCAGGTGATCTCTGAGGCAGCACAAAGAATATCACAAAATGGTGGCTCAAGGCAAGAAATGTAAAAGGGCAATATACCAGTTTGTAAAACCATTAGGCGGGGGTGCAATGAGGCTGTGACCACAAAATACAAATAGACAAATACAAGAGGTCCTCTGCACTCAACCCATTATCAATATATTTAAGACATTGAGACATTCTGTGCATACAGCTACTAAAAAATGCCTTACCCTTTAAACAACAGGGATTGTTTGTCCATATATTGCAATATATTTAAGCTGGCCAACTACGTCAAAGTCATCCCATATCTGGCCAGTCCTACACTCAAATTGCATCTGATTCATTAAGAATTCTATTTCTTCATTATGCATTGTACAAAGGGACTAAGTTTTACCTGCAACTTACCTTACCTGTTTAAAGGGTAAGGCATTTTTTAGTAGCTGTATGCACAGAATGTCTCAATGTCTTAAATATATTGATAATGGGTTGAGTGCAGAGGACCTCTTGTATTTGTCAATATACCAGTTTGATAAGATTCTTTATTATGCCACTTGAAAAAAATCTGTTGCCCAAGTATTCATTTTGGGGTATAGTTTTCCTTCAATAAATAAAAACTCCTTCACGTTCTATCCATTCCTATGGGATTTTTAGAATTGTATTTATCATGGGGTGAAAGTGAGAACTCACCATTTAATAAATATTAAATGATAAATCTGCCCCATAATGTACCCTGCTTTCTGTAGTACATAAGGGATTAAAACAATAGTGATTTATAATTTTGCAAAGCAGCTCTAGGCAGACCTTAATACATGTGAGAGAGTATGACACACTATAGTAAAACACTGAACAAAAGGACACAAATGCCAGAACCCTGGAACAAGAAGAACACTGTAGAAAAATACACCATGTGATAGTGTTAACATAGAACTACACAAATGAATAGCTATAACATGTTCCCTTTTATTTCAAATATTGCTTTGCAAGGTTAGGTTTGAGCAGGTCATACAGAAAACCTGGCCTGGCCCCCTCAGCCCAGCAAACTTTGATCCATTGATCAGACTGCTATTTTTATGGAGTCATTGTTTTTATGGAGCTAACTGTGCCCTGACTGTCCCAAGAACAGCTCAATGATTAACCTTTCATATGGGGTTGAGCTACTATAGGACTTCCCATAAATCTGACAACCAATAGTGTGCAAAAAAGGCAAGTATCCTATGTTTTGGTTGTGGAGAGAGGCCTGCCAGAGAAGCACACAAAGCAATAGCTTCAGGGCTCTGCGGGATGGTTATTCAGTGCTTGGATTGTTCAGAGAAACAGAGGCTGTGCCAGAAGAGGAAGCCTGAAAGAAAACACTGTTCTCACTGGAAAATTAACCATTCCAATGCAAGTGGTTTCTCTGTACATAGATGGACAATTCACCTCAATACAAAGCAAGTTTCAGTGGAGTATACTGTATGTAAATATATAATATATATCTGTCCTCACTCCACTTTCAAAATACAAAATTGCAGATCCCTAGACAGGCCACAGCATGAGAGAAACACTGGACTACACATCATATAATTCTATTTTGGAAGTTCTGTGAATGCAGTATGTTAGCTTATTTATAATTACAGGAGAAGTGTGCAAAGTGCAATTTGGATACCATGTTTTTTTCCCACAATACACAATTTCCCCCCAAAATGCCATTAGCATTGCAGCACTGAATGCAATTGTTACAAATTACCGGCAAATTTGTAATACCAGCCCCGACCTTCGCAGGGGTTTTACCGTAGGCCGTCTAACATCAGATCGACAAAATCTACTTGAAGATGCATTCATACTGTCACCAACATCACACAAATAATTTTCCCCAATTTTCAAAATCCTACATGAAGAGAAATATATTTGTATTGTGACCAACATAGCTTCCATATCCAATGGGAAAACCTATATGTAATTTCCAAAAGTAAAAATATTCTCATTAAAAAAAAAAAAAGGCAGAATTACGTCAAAATCCCATACACAAGTAAATGGATAATAGATTTTGGGTGTTTTACAGACTACCAAATTTTCTGTACTGCTAATAGTATTTATACTAATACTGCTAATATTTATTATCAGCACCATATCAATTCTATTTGCAAACCATATGAGAAGAAAATCTGGGCTTGATTCTGCCATCTACATGCTCTAGGGACAATTATTAGATCATTTACTGGGGCTAAATAGACATGTTGAATGAGGACCACATAAACACGTCAATGCACTCCTCATCCAAAGGGATATTAAAACCTATCCGATTGATATCTGGCCAATTTTCTGCCAGATACTGGCCAGGCAGGCCAATAAGTTGCCAAAACGGTCTGGAGGGATCTTAAAATTACAGTAAAATGTAACATTGTAAGGTAGCCATTATAGCCACATGTGACACCACTACTTAAAGGAACAGTAACACCAAAAAATGAAAGTGTTTTAAAGTAATGAAAATATCATGTAGGGTTGCCCTGTACTGTTAAAACTGATGTGTTTGCTTCAGAAACACTACTATAGTTCATATAAACAAGCTGCTAAGTAGCAATGGCGGAAATTGAAAAACGGCTACATGGCACAGGATAAGTAATGGATAATAGATAACATTATGTTCTACAGAGCTTATCTGCTATCTGCAGTGTAACTTGAGCCTTTTCTCCTTTGAATAGCTGCCCCCATTGCCACACAGCAACTTATTTATATAAACAATAGAAGTGTTTCTAAAGCAAATACAGCAGTTTTACCAGTGCAGGGCAACACTGCATTTTTGATATTACTGGTCCTTTAACTTAAAGACATTTTTAGCATCTCTAAGAATTGCCTTTACCAGCATGTGATATATCAGTATTGCTAAACCACCAAAGGCTAATCCCAAAACCTTTGTATTTTTGTGCGAATGGTATCAAGCAGACCAAAACTGCTACTTGTGGGGCAGAATAGAATGCCATCAACATAACTTTCTGCCTTAGTTTTAGGGAAAGCAAGCTGCAAGAAAGACAATATAAACCCACACAAATTAAATAAATTCCATGTAAAGAGAAAAAAGGACACTTTGAAAGCTTGGATGATGTGTTAATAGCTGGCAAGATAAAGAAATCTGAACAAAACAAAAATAATTCAAATATGCTTTAGTCAGTGACTGTAATCCAGCGAAGTGAGATTCCACATAAACACAGAAATAAAAACACATACTGAAACCTGTATCAATATTCATTTGGAAAACACCCTGGACAAGGCAAAATGTGTCCATCATAATTAAACATCTGCTCTCACAGATGTACCTTAAAAAGCTTTGTAAACAACATGTACTCCAGAAAATCCCTTTTTGGAATTAATCAGAAACATTTGAAATACTAAAAGATCTCTGTATATTGGGATATCTTTGTAGGTATCTGGTTTACATTCTGTTTTCCTGGAGGCTGCCATAAATGTTTCTTTGATGATGTGATTAAAGGGATCCTGTCATGGGAATTTTTTTTTTAAATTCATCAGTTAATAGTGCTGTTCCAGAAGAATTCTGCACTGAAATCAATTTCTCAAAAGAGCAAACAGATTTTTTAATATTTCATTTTGAAATCTGATGTGGGGCTAGACATTTTGTCAATTTCCCAGCTGCCCCTGGTCATGTGACTTGTGCTCTGATAAACTTCAATCACTCTTTACTGCTGTACTTCAAGTTGGAGTGACATCACCCCCTCCCTTTCCCCCACCCAGCAGCCTAACAAAAGAACAATAGGAAGGTAACCAGATAACAGCTCTCTAACACAAGATAACAGCTCTCTAACACAAGATAACAGCTCTCTAACACAAGATAACAGCTCTCTAACACAAGATAACAGCTGCCTGATAGATCTAAGAACAGCACTCAATAGTAAAAACCCATGTCCCACTGCGTACTATTCAGTTACATTGAGAAGGAAAAACAACAGCCTGCCAGAAAGAAGTTCCCTCCTGAAGTGCTGGCACAAGTCACATGACCAGTGGAGCAGCACTACTAACTGATGCATTTAAAAAAAAACATGTTTTCCCATGACAGTTTCCCTTTAAAGTGTAGGCTAGAGATGACTTTTCTTGGGGCAGATGGAGGAAGGGTTTTAGGTATGATGGGAGCTGTGTATTATTAACTCCAGCAGAGATCTAGCTCCCAACATTTGGGGGATATAGCTAATTCTGCCATTGTTTGCAATTGCAAGGCTTAATTTTGTATACCCTCAAATGCATTGGGCACTTATGCCTATTAAGATGCTCTTAAGTTGACAAACATGGTTATTATTAAGTGTCAGACTGGGCTGGTGGGGCACCAGGAAAGAATTAATTTCAGTGGCTGCAGGTAGCGACAAAAAAAGAGTTGAGTACATGACGTGGCTCTGTGGTATGCTTTGGAGAAGGGTGTGTGAGGTGGGGGGAATCAGGCTGCTGTGGGACCTCCATGGCTTGAGTGATTGGTTTATAAAACCTCTGAAACCACTGAAATCAGAATGTTGATAAATGAGCCACTAAACAAGCTACCACCAGTGTTATTCTGACTATCTGGGACTTCTGTAGCACCTTATATTAGGAATACTGATACTGATATTTTTACTAGACCAGTATTTAAACCTCCTTCGGCCATCTGCCCAGTGTTCATGGTCTAATTCCCGCAATTCGCTGCCGGGGAATACATTTGCGAAACACCAGTGAAACCAGTTGCGCGGCTAAAACAACGCGAGTCATTAACGACGCGATGCGTGTCGAAATTGACGCACGTCAAAAAAGTGCCGCGACTCGTTTCGCTAATTTTTCGCCAAATTCGCGAATTTCGCTGGAAATTCCAGAATTGTTCACCGAAGGGAAACAGGATTGATTCGCCCATCACTACTGCCTTTTATTTAATCAGGAGGTGGGCAATCTCCCTGCAAAATAGATCTCCTTAGGGGTCTGACCTAGAATAACCATTTTTAAAGTGAGATTCTTAAATGACCTGCTACATGCAACATGGGTGGTAGGATGGGATCTGTGTGTTCTTCACACACTATGCCTGTCAAGCAGGTACACAAAGACGGGATAAAGCAGCATGTGCAGAAGAAGGTATTTTGTGAGACCTTCAAGTCTCAAACTAGTGAGAACCATATACTTTATACATATATGTATATATAAAATTATGGCTACAGTTACACTGCTAACCCATAAATGTGATAGTAGACTTAATTAGAAAAAGGAAAGAGGACACTGTACCACAATTTTTTGCTTGGAGTTATTGCTGAAGTCAATACACTCATATCAGCACAATACTGGAGCATGGGCAAACAGGAGAAACTGGAAGAGGATAAAATGACATGTTGTTCAAGGGTTAAAAACATATTAGCACAAGCCAATTATAAATGGTGATGTGAAGATCTTCTATTCCAACAGATACATCCAATGATGTATCTTCTATTCCAACAGATACATCCAATGATTTGTTTCCTCACGAAGCAACTTTGGGCGATTCTGGAAATCGCTGTGCCGCGTGTGTATTGGCGCTGGCGCTTTTTGATTTAAACAGGTGGCGGACAGGGAGAAGGCAGTTCGGGGAGATTGTCGCCAGCGATTAATCGCCAGGCGACAGAATCTCCCGGAATCTCCCTGTCTGCCCCAGCCCTAAGACTATTGTGTCTTTATCAAATGCTTCTCGTGTGGATCAATTCCTCCTGTATCCCATGAGGATGGCATTAATAGTATGTATTAATAGTATGTCTTGGATGGCAACTTCTAGTGTGGAAACAAAATGCCAATCAATATAACTTTCATACTACAGAATGAGGTTACAGCAGGGGTAATTATTCTAAAAACCCATGCAAAGGCTGGGGTATCAGGCCCCATGTTTTTTTGGAGATAACATTCCCCATTAAATAAAAGTAATTATGGTTTAGAAAATATTCCAAAGCTTGAATTATAAATGAAGCACAGCCTTCTTTAACATCATGAGAATCTGTCAATAAATCTATAAATGCCCAAATACCTTTGGAGTGAGCCACAGACAAGTATAAGGACATGACATCCATTGACAACCATGTGTACCCATCTTTCCAATGTATAACATCTAACCTGTACAGAAGATGGCCTGTGTCTCTTAAATACTTATGAAGTTGAATAACCAGAGGCTGCAGACAGGAGTCTATCCATTCAGAAAACCCCTTGTTAGGAGACACCATACTAGCCACTTAGAGTCCTTCAGGGAAACCGAGGGATTTATGGGTCTTTGGGAGGTGGTGTAACATTGGAGTCTCAGGATTGTAGATATTTTGTGTATATTATACATACAAATATACTTAATAATATACCTCTATTATAAAATATGAGTATACTATAAGGCTTTCCTTCAACATATATATGAGCAAGGCTGAACACTTATTTGCAGGTCATGAAGTTGTCTCTATCATATTCCTTATCTCAAACTACCCTATTTCAGTAAATGTGCATAACCTACCACAAAAAAAGACACAATGTGCTTAACTGCTTGGGTGTAACTGCAATTACATCACTTATCATTCATTAAAACATGATCCATATGCTCCACCCAATGCTAAGTCATCTACATGTGTTAACTTTATTGCAAGGGTGTCAAAACAGAACCATACAGACAATGGGAAACATTTTGAAACATTCTAATGCCAATTTACAGCAGTGTAGTTACCCATGGCAACCAATCAACAATAAACTGGGGTCAGACAAACAAAGTTGCATTGGTGCAATGTAGCACTTATGCTAGTAAATCAGCCACTCTGTTTGTTAAAGAGATACTGACACCTGAAATTAAACTCTTTTTTACATCTATTATAATATTGAAAGCTACTTCTAACTTTGCCATAAAGTATTTGCACAATGTTTTTTTTTTTAGAAACTGTAACTAACAGGCTGCGATGGGCCAGTCAGGTTGGCAAAGTCAGTGTCAACATGACCTATAGGTAACATTTAATGCACGTTCATATGTTAAAAAGTCATTTTTTGTGTCAGTATCACTTTAAGATAAGACATTCAATTCTACAGATTACTGGACATTTAGGGTAGGGACCGACAGGGAGATTTGGGGAGATTCTGTCGCCTGGCGTTTTTAGCAGGCGACAATCTCCCCGAATTTCCTTCTCCCTGTCTTCCCGGAATCGCCCGAAGTTTCCTCACGAGGTATCTTTGGGCAATTCCAGAAATCGCCACGCAGCGTGTGCACAGGCGCTGGCGCTTTGTCCCTTTTACTAGCGGCAGACAGGGAGAAGGTAATTCGAGGAGATTGTCGCCTGCTAAAAACGACAGGCGACAGAATCTCCCCGAATCTCCCTGTCTGTCCCTACCCTTAATTGGATTTAATCCTTGCATAGATCAACCTGTGAATTTTACTTTCATTAAGCCAGGAGTCCCATTATAGGAAGGAACTCAACAAATAGAATTTTCTTTTGAAGGTGCAAGAGCTTATATCTTTAGCTGCTGATGACAGCTGTTCCCTCTTTTAAGCCACGGATAAACATCAGGGCTTCAGAATGCTGTCCCAGATTTCACCTTTAGCACACAAAATGGCTGTTTGAAGCACAAGCAGAGTTATGGACACAGGATACAGGTTACTTGCTCTTTATTTACAATGAAACGAAGGGTTTGTTTAAAAATAGTGTATATGGCTCAGTTAATGCTAGTATAGGAAAATTCATTCTTTATTTTGAAAAGGTATAAGCACATTTCTGCTTGCATATGTAACTTGCCTGCTTCCTGCCAAGTGCTGTGATCTAGCTTAGTCTCACTTATAAAGGAGCTTGTGGTGTCAACATTCATTCTTCAACCCTGCACCCTAATGATTTGTTTATGCAAGAAGAGTAGGTGAGATAAAGCTTATGGTTGTAGCATAACTTGAATTTTTCTGTATCGTCCCAGACACCGACCATGTCTATAAATACTGCTAAAACCCTTGGAAAGGAGGTAGAATTATATATACTCCCACAAGGAGAAATGTTTGTGTTCAGCTCACTAAACATTTTTGGATGCTAAGGGGCAGATTTATCATTCCTCGCTTTAAGCCATTGAATACGTCAAAAATTCGATTTTCAAATAAAAATAAAAACTTGGAAATATTCACTAGTTTTGAGCTTATATATATATATGTAATGTGATTAACAAAACATTCATATTCTGATGTAAATGACAGTATACCTTTAAATTAGCTGTAACACCACCCTCATCCTTCATTTAAAACCGTTTTGCCCAGTGTAGAGGATTCTCAGCCCCCTCCCTAATGTATCCCCTACCACCTGCACAAATTACGGTTCCCCAGTTTCGCCCCTTAAAATGCAAAGTAGCACATTTGGCTGTCACTTCTAGCTTGAACTATGCCAACTGCTGACTAAGAGCATGCTGGGCTTGATTTAAAAGTATACAATCACCTTACTGAGGTTTCTCACCTCACTACAATATCACAAGCCCAATTGCAACAGAAATTAACGTATTTGAAAAATCCCTATGAGTAACACTGGGGTCACCCCCAACATGGTCCCCCTGAACCCATCTATGGGGAAATCTTTCACTTCCCAACAGGGTTGCCAACCTGACTGGTATATAAAACATATATTTTAAAATTATTATATAATTATAAATATAAAATATACAAGGGCTGGTATTTTTTCCCAGAGAAAAACATTACTTCTCCCCTTCTCCTCTGTTCGAGGGATCAGTTGATAGGTAGGCAATGGGATAAAAATCATACAGGACATAGAAAGATGGAGAACTCAAAAAGTTTTCTTTCATATGAATAGCCCACAGTGGTCTGTTGGGGTCCTGCTACAACTGGGGCTCTTTCCTGGTGGTGGTGTCAAGGGAGCAATCCAAGTGGCTGGCACAAGGGTGTAATGTCTCTAAAAACAGATTCACACTTTCCAGGAAAAACTTCTCTCCCTAGTATGTCTGCTACTGGATATAATAACCAGGGTTTCTAGCTTTTATTCATAATCTGCTGTTCTCATTATGTGTTTCTTTACAGTTTCTATCATATCATGATAAAAGGTTACTTTTTCTAGCTGCACTGGTGAGGTGGTAAGTTTTAGTTATGGGTTCACATAAATCAGTATTGTTGAAGATAATTCAGGGGGGTGGGCTGTTTATTGCAGAACTGAACTTCCAGTTCTCTTTTGTAATGTGAAACAGCCTCTCCATATCATTACACGTTACTATGTTGAAACAGTGGAAACTTTAGATCATCAATCGGAGGCTGAGCAGAATGTTGCTCTACAGCTATGCAACATATGGAAAAATTTAGGTCATAGATCACTGGTTGAACTTAATGTTACTGTGCTTATATATTAGGCCAACATTAGAGCAGACCCACAAAAAGGTATCCATACATGTCCGCTCTTACGGTATGTATAGTTTAGTTAAATGTCAACTACCCCTTTAAGTAGGACAAACTCAACCTCTTAGGTTAGATACAGGAAAGTGGCCCGTATAAAGATATTAGCAAGTTTACCATATGGGTATCCAGAGCTGCTGTATTTTAAAGCAGAGGGTAGTTATTTCTTTTCAGACACAAATGGTGACATCATTCATAATTTTGCTGCTCTCTTTTACATATTATCTGTGGCTTTTGTGTACAATGGAAGCTGTACTTTCAGAACTTTGGAGCACTTTGTCAGAACAAATAATCATAAAGCAGTTTCTTTCTCAGTGAAATATTTATACAATTTGCAAATTGTTCATATGGCTTCAATAAGTTCATTTTAATTGTATCCATATGAAAATAGTACAGTTGAGTACAACATTTGGCACATATGGTGTATAGAGTTTTATGATATGCATTTTTAATATTAAATAAATGAACTAGCCCATAAAAATGTACTGCAATGCAATCTGTATGTCTCTCCCAAACTTTCCAAGAACTGAGAGCAATAAACGTTTGCCAGATATGGTGAATAATGCACCTCCTATCATAAAATACAAGGATACTATAAGTCTCAGAGGCGTTCTATGTAAACACAAAGACATGAGACTGAAGGCATATATTATACACATTTTGGTAAGTCAAGTGACAGAAATTACATCACTAAGAACCATTTATAACTCATGACATCAATAAGCACCATTTACAAGAATATAATTTCCATGATTTTCTTGTGTATTCTAATTTGATAATTTCAGACAAGAACATAAAATTGCAATGGTCGTAATATGGCATTAATATTATATGTTTGCATCAGTACTTGTGTAATCCTCTTCCATTCTTTGGTTATAAATTAGATCAGAGCTGTGCACCTTATAACACTTGGTGGCCCAATAATATTTCATACAGCATGTTGGATGACTGGGTTAAATTAAAATGTCCTTTGCAGGGACACATCTGTGGGCCTCCAGTTAAACAGCCCCAATTATTTCATGAAAACAGTTTCAGACAAAAAAATAAGAAATAGATGGATGAGAATTTTTCTTCTCTTTTTACATCCACAGACGGTAAAATCCCAGAGCTATTGTAAGGCATGTAAACACTGACCCTAAGAAGAAGAAAAAAATACTTTCAATCAATGTTAATATATGCAAAGAGTAAAATGTTATCAAAGAACAACAGTATTTTGTATGCATGTAAATATTATTTATTGTTACTAATAATTGCTACAAATCATGTGTGAGATACTTCATATACACAATTTACTGTGTTACTAGTCATGATGAATGAAGTTTAGGAATAAGTTTAGAAAATACTATGTGTGTTGTTGGCCACGGAGTTCATGTTTACACATTGGATCAGATATAAGTTTTAGTTCATTACCTAAGGCCAAGTGCACAAGCAGAAATGCTCCACCCCATTTCCATCCCTCTGCACTGAAAAGCACAGCTTCCGCTTGCACGCAGGCATGTGCAGTGTAGCGGATGTGAGCCCACTTCTGCATATTCAGGCTAACCTCCACTCAGCCTGCAAGATATATGCAGGCTGAGAGCAGTGGAGCCTAAGCTCTGTGTGCTGCAGCCTAAAGAGTAAATTCACTTTTACGTTAAAAGCATACATGGGCTAATGTAAGCTGCTAAAGTGACCCTTCCAGACTGTCAGCAGCATATTGACCTTTCCCAATGAGGACCTAACTCACAGATTTAGTAGGGATCTATGAATAGCCATAATGCTGTTATTCAAGCACATCAAGTTTAAGAGATTAATGGGCAGGAAGTCTGCTGTAAATTGGCAAAAACTGGTGCTATATTTTTAAAACCATTAAGCAGGGGTGCAATGAGGCTTTGACCACAAAATAAATATAGACAAATACAAGAGGTCATCTGCACTCAACTCATTATCAATATATTTAAGAAATTTTTTGCATAAAGCTACTAAAAATGCACTTTAAAAAAAATACCCTTTAAACAAAACAGGGATTGTTTGTCCATATATTGCAATATATTTAAGCTGGCCAACTACGTCAAAGTCATCCCATATCTGGCCAGTCCTTCTCTCAGTTGCAATAAATGGACACACAATCCCTGTTTTGTTGGATAATGGGTTGAGTGCAGAGGGCCTCTTGTATTTGTCTATATGTATTTTGTGGTCACAGCCTCATAGCACCCCCACCTAATGGTTTTAAAAATTAGTGGTGAGCACAACTTTCCCTTGTTTGTTATAGTTCATATAGGAGCAGTGACCAGCTCCTTGCTGTAGCTTCCACCCCTCCCAACTATAGTCAGGTGATCCCACTGGTGTCTAATAAAAGCGCAACCAAATTTGGGAGTTTTACTTTGAAAGCAGCAAGTAAGTTGCAGGTAAAACTTAGTCCCTTTGTAAAATGTATAATGAAGCAATAGAATTCTTAATGAATCAGATGAAAATTGAGCGTAGGACTGGCCAAATATGGGATGACTTTGATGTAGTTGTCCAGCTTAAATATATTGCAATATATGGACAAACAATCCCTGTTTTGTTTAAAGGGCAAGGCATTTTTTAATAGCTGTATGCAAAAAATGTCTCAATGACTTAAATATATTGATAATGGGTTGAGTGCAGAGGACCTCTTGTATTTGTCTATATATATATATATATATATATATATATATATATATATATATATATATATATATATATATATATATATACAGTCCAAGTCGACACGCACTCCAATCTTAAAAATATGAAAAATTTTTTTATTTAGGTTTCAAACATGATAAAAACGCACCAACGTTTCGGTCCACGGTCTTGGACCTTTGTCAAGGTGCCTCGTCTTGTGCCTTGACAAAGGTCCTTGACAAAGGTCCAAGACCGTGGACCGAAACGTTGGTGCGTTTTTATCATGTTTGAAACCTAAATAAAAAATGTTTTCATATTTTTAAGATTGGAGTGCGTGTCGACTTGGACTGTATTTAAATTTCAAAAAATTACACAGCACCCAGAAACAAATCACTTTTCTTGAAAGTGAGTGCGGACGCAATGGAGTGATATATATATATATATATATATATATATACACACACACACACATATGTATACAATATATATACATAACTTTCAAAAGGACCAGCACGCTAATGCATCCATCTTTTTGTCGCCCAACTGGGGCCTTTTTCTGTGACCATAGTAATGCTTTTTCTTTGACCATATAAGGTTGCTAAGGCTGTCTGTGCTCCTAAAAGTTGTGTGGTGCTGCTCACTCTGGGTACAATTCAATTACCCATGAGTAAAGATAGCCATTTTTGTTTCCATTGATGGCAATGGTAGTAGAAAGAGCACAACACTGTTGTCTTTCCCTGGTAAGTCCCTATAATACCAGTCAAAGTCCTGCCTTATATTTTGTAAAGATTCTCTGGGAGGGTCCTGTCCTGTGTTTACATTTAGTGTAATCTGAATCGGTCACATGCATTGCTTTTAGCATAACTGCCATTTGTTACTCCATCCATTTGGAGTCTCTGCATTTCAAGGGAGCCACTTCAAAATATGCACTGGAGTGACAGAAACCACCGTCTAAAACACAAATATTCATCATACCTGCCAAATATTTAATGGTGTCAAGTTTATGGGACTCTTGCATGGTTTTCAAACCTGCAACTTCTGTGTCGATCTTTCTTTTGGTTTGTGTCAGTCCTCTATCTTGTTGAGAATGCTGGAAAGAAAAATGGTGTCAATGACATATTTGAAATAATTTACATCCACAAAGAAAGTATAAGGAAAGTCAGTAGTTTTTAGTCATTTAAAATTGCCAGCCCAATGTGCATGTTCACACAATTAGAACCGGTTTTTACATTTATGGTATTACTACAATGCATTTGTGTTTTCTGTTTAAGCTCAAGTCAGCGGTAATGTTGGTTTCAGCTTTACAGTTCTTGGGCTGCTATTAATTACACAACTAGGAAATACTTGACATTTTTCACATAAATTTTCAACAGTTTTACACACCAAGCTGGGCTCTGTAAATATATAGTAGCAATTGCACTATAAAATAAAATAACACTAAAATAAAACTAAAAAGCTACTCAAAATATATACTAAAGGCAATGGCACATTAAGCATCTGCACAATTTATATCTTGGCAAACAGGCAGGGCACCCTTTTGGTGTGTTCGCAGGTTATATGGCATTGTGGCAGACATGTGGGTGCACTGGCAGGGTACACCCGGTTATGAATCTCATCAATGGATTGTCAGTTTTTTGCTGTCCAAGAAGCTGGAAATCAAGGCATTGCACTTTGTTTCAATCAATTATTAATTAGATCATGGAAATTATTCCTATGTCTCAGAATATCATGCTCTACATCATACTAAAAGTAAATTTAAGGTGAACAACCCCTTTAATATTGAATGGATCACATTTCTAACATTAGCAATTCATCCTTCCAATAAAAGTGATTATCTAATGAATATTGACTGTGAAGCCCCAAATCCCCCAGCCCCCCCCCCTCCCCCACACACAAATGTTTGCCCCAGGCACTATTCTCCTACAAAAAAATCCATCCCTCACTGTTTAATGTAGCTTATTCAGGGTTTAGAAAAGACATAAGTAAGGGACTTAGGTCTTATGCAGCAGCTGGAAAGCCACAGGTTACAGATCACTGTAACAGAAGATTTCAAAAAGTTCGATAAAGAAAAGGTCCAGTGTGTCCTAAAAACTTAAAGTCTAGGTATTTATGGAGTAGTTAGCAATACTTGGCATCCAGGGGCAAAAGATAACCAGTATTATCTTTGCTTTATTTTATTTGGCACTGCAGTATATTGAGGCAATTTATGCACCAAACTTTTATATCACAATCAATACACATATAATTGAAATGAAAATGATAAACACTACCTTTGCAATTCTGTACCTTCAAGGAACAAATCTTCTCTCAGGCACCTGAACATTGAACAATTCTACAACTTATTTAATAGTCTGCACAGAACAAACTTATGCTACAACAAACAATTGATTTAATCACGTATAAGCTAAACAGAAGTGTACATGGTACATACCAGTTCTACTATTGATGTTCTAAGTTCCATCAGCTTCCTATCATTGTCAGCATGCTATTGGGAGGAAAAAAACAACTTGGGTTTTTGTCACATGAGAAAATGTGTTGCTGTGACTTTTCAAGAGAAAAGTTTGGGTGATAAAACACTTTAATTGTATATAGGAAAAGGGCACTGTACTATGGATTATCCTCCCAAAATCAGATGTTCACATTTGTTAGACTTTGCTGAAGGACATCTGTCAGATTTTGTAAAAAACACTGTCTGGCAGGTCCACACTGGGAGTCAAAATAAGCCCTGACATTTCAAGTACATTAATAGCTCTCCACAGGCCTAATAACTAGTCACTGTCTGTGGCTTCTTACAGCAGCCCCTCTTGCATTTGCCAGAATCCACAGATTGTCAGTCTGGGCCTTCTGGTAGATATTAATTTGAAATCAGCAGGCAAACTGCTTACTATAGGACCACAATAACTGTCTTCAGTTTAGTTAGACATCAGAGTCCTCCAGGTATGTGGTTGGTGGTTTTTATCACTGTTCACTGTGATTTTCTGATCAGCTAAAGGTGGCCATAAAACAGGCCAATAAAAGCTGCCGACAGCTTATTGGCTTGTGTGTGAGGCCCTCTGATGGGCTTCCCCGATTGGTATCTGGCCGAAAGTCGGCCAGATATGGTTCAGTTGGGACTAAAAATCCTGTTGGATCACAGCTGCATGTTTGTTTATGCAGTCCCGCGATCCAACCGACTGTATCTGCTCCGTTCTGATCCAATCATTGGGCCCTAGGGCCCACGATCAGATCAACCCGATATCGCTCATCTCAAGGCAGGCACATTGGGGAGAGATCCACTCGTTTGGCAACATCGCCAACCAGTGAGTAACCTGCACTGAAGCAAATGGTGAACTAGGATTAAAAGGAGAGCAAGTCTTTTGCAAGGCAGGGGAATATATAGCCAGTTTTAAACATTCTGAGTGATTTTCTGATCATTTTCTAATATAGTTAGTTAGCTATAGTTAGTGTAACATAACAGAACAGAACACTACTTCCTGCTTTTCAACTCTCTAACTCTAAGTTAGTCAGTGACTTGAAGGGGGACTACATGGGACATAACTGTTCAGTGAGTTTTCAATTGATTCTTAGCACTCAGCTCAGATTCAAAAGCAGCAGTAATGGCCCATGTGCCCCCTCCCCCAAGTCACTGATTGGTTATTGCTTGGTCACCAGTGGAAACCAAGAGAGCTGAAAAGCAGGAAGTAGTGTTCTGTTCTGGTACACATCCAGTCACTCCAGCCTTTATACATTATATTTTTGCCTAACTAACTATATTAGAAACATTTTTTATTATGCACAGCCAATCTACCTAGTTTTTATTTTATACTGAACAATTATAAGCACACAGCATTGTTAAAGGGATACTGCCATCGGAAAACAGTTTTTTGTTTTCAAAAAGCATCAGTTAATTGTGCTGCTCCAGCAGATTTCTGCACCGAAATACATTTCAAGAGAGCAAACTGATTTTTTATATTCAATTTTGAAATCTTACATGGGACTAGACATATTGTCAGTTTCCCAGCTGCCCCCAGTTTGTGCTCTGATAAACTTCAGTCACTCTTTACTGCTGTACTGCAAGTTGGAGTGATATCACCCCCCCCCAGCAACCTAACAACAGAACAATGGTAAGGTAACCAGATAGCAGCATCCTAACATAAGATTAGGGTAAGGGCACACGGGCAGATTCGGGGAGATTTAGTAGCCCGCTGACTAATCGCCTCTTCTTCTGGCTGATAATCCAAACTGCCTTCCAGTTACATACCACCTGCTTCGGCACTTTGTTTTCCGAAGTTGCCCGAAGTTTCCTTGTGAGGCAACTTCGGAAAACAAAGTGGTGTGAGTGCCATACAGCTAGTAATTATACATTCAAGCCGGCGGTATGGCACAAGAAGGCAGTTTGTGAAGATTGTAGCCCAGAAGAGGTGATTAGTTGCCAGGCGACTAAATCTCCCTGAATTTTGCCATGTGCCCTTACCCTAACAGCTCCCTGGTAGATCTAAGAACAACACTCAATAGTAAAAGCCAAGTCCCACTGAGACTGATTCAGTTACATGAAGTAGAAGAAATAACAGCCTGCCAGAAAGTAGTTCTATCCTAAATTGCAGGCATAAGTCACATGACTGGGCGCAGCTGGGAAATGGACAATATGTCTAGCCCCATGTCAGATTTCGAAATTGAAAATAAAAAAATCTGTTTGGTCTTTTGAGAACTGGATTTCAGTTCATAAATCTGCTGGAGTAGCACTATTTTTTTGAACAAAACATGTTTTCACATGACAGTATTCCTTTAAGGTTTGCAAAATACATAATATCTTCATATATAAAACTCACCATTTCTTTAACTCTACTTTTTTCTAAATTAAAATCCAGTTTGTTGCCTGCACGGACTTTGACAATGTCCTCCTAAATGGAAAAAAAATATGAAATCATCCATAAGAGGTTGCATCAAAAACTGCAAATATTCTTTATACTGTAGCATTTCAGAGTTCCTCAAAATGAATATTTGATTTTAGCAATAAAGAGTAGCAGTCAAAGACATATCTAGAAAACGAATGGTTTTGTTAACAAAATGGCAGAGAAATGTTAAAAGACAGTTTGCTGCTTGTGTAACAATATTTTCATGACTATTCCAATGACTTGTTTTATTCCAATGACTTGTTGTACTCAACAGCTATTTGCAAACAGTACCACTGTGCCACTCCCTAAAGAATTCCCCAAAATTTCACTTATACAGTATACAGTTTTATGTATCTATATATTTCTTCCCTGATCTCAAAAACATTCCCTGATTAGACCATTGTTCACCAATCCTCCATTATATTTTCTTCAAGATTTCTTCCTGCCACTGCTAGGTCTCTTCCATGTGTACATTTTTGGTTTTAAGTAATGTTTAGGCACTTTTGATTGAAAAGGAGTATTATAGACAGAATAAGGCACAAATATGTGCTTCATTCAAGTAGCACAAATTGTTGGGAAACAGCACTGGGGAATGGTAACTCTTGACTCATCTTCAGAGGCTCATCTTCAGAGGCCAATAATCAGCCCCAATAGTGGAATCAGCCCCTTAGCCCGCCTGCTCCTGGATCCATTGTATCGGGTGCAGACACACACGGCAGATTTTGGTGCAGAAATGAAAGTTTGCATTTCAGAACCAAAACCCACTGAATATGCCTGCAGGTTGTTGGCAAGGTAAGGAGACTGATTCCAGTGTAGGGGTGATTCTTGGCCTCTGTTTTCAGCATGTGATTTAAGCCAGAACTTAGAATTTGACTTGAAACTCAACCATAAACCATGGCCAGACAATAGATTTTTTACAGGAAAGTGGAATACAGTAGTATTTTCTGAAGGTATGTGATTTTTAAAGCTCAAATTAGCTGCTTTTGCATGAAGAAGTGTTCATGCAAACATAAAAAGGTAGGATGGGGATGATGAAGTAGCAAATGTGAGCTTTGAAAATCACATACCTTCAGAAAGTATTTAATGGTGCTTGTTACTGAATTCTTTCCTGTCAAAAATCACATACCTTTGGACAACTGAAAGTAGAATACAACAAATTATTAGCTTTTACTATATTTATTATGAGAGAATTAACCTACGTGTACATTTTTGGAGCTCACCAGTTAAAACCTTGAAAGAACCATGAAAAAAAAAAAACAGATCAAATTGAACTGTATGCTGGTAAAGGAGCAGTTGAATTGCAAATTTTTAAAACAGCTCTAAGTAAAAACTGCAAACATTCCAATGCACTACCCCCCCAACTTTAACAGGTACTTACAATTAATTGCTTCTTTAGTTGTTGAATTTCAATTTTTACTTTCTTTGGGGAAAAAAACAATATTGGTGAATCAACAAAGCAATATCTTTTTTTACTTGCAGTTTGCTAAATCATATAGCAGCAGTGAAACTGAGACACGGGGATTAACCAAGATGAAAGAAAATTTTACCATAACTCAGATGAAGGGATCTGAACGGCAAGATAGTAAATATGATGGCTCCTTTAAAACTCTTTTAAATTCTCTTTTAGTCAAACGCTAGTTAATGATATTGAGGTATCAGTAATGCTAATGATGATTAAGCATTTAAGATGTCTTGAACTTGAATTTGTTGAGGGATAGTATAATGGTAGGGGCAGACGGGCAGACTCAGGGAGATTTAGTCGCCTGGTGACTAATCGCCTCTTCTGTCCGGCGACATCTCCCCGAACTGCCTTCTTCCTGCCTTCAGTCTGCAAAAATGAAGAATCGCCTACGCTAATGCACTTGCAGCACTTTGTTTTCTGAAAAAGTCGAAAAGTCGGCAGAAGAGGCGATTAGTTGGCAGAATAGGCGACTAAATCTCCGCGAATCTGCCCGTCTGCCCCTACCCTAACAGAATTCCTTGACCAATTTAAGAAACACTGTGAAATTATAAACACAAGAAAAAGAGAAGTCAATTCTCTACTCCGTAGTGATAAGGTGCTTTGTCTAGGACCAAAAGGTGTTTTTTCTTCTGCCATATCTCTAACAGGGGAGAAAACTCCACTAGCTCCACTTTCTTGTACACTGATATCGCTGTGTGTGGCATCTGCCTGTAAACAGAAGGGGTGGATTGCAGTGCATACTTCTGCATTTTCTGGCCAAAATTTGCCCCATCTATGCAAGAATAGGTCAATGTTGCACTTTTTAGTGCACCAAGATGTCAAAAGGAAGCAGATCTGTGATTTCTCAACTGGTGTAGATATGCTGGTAGACAAAATGCCTAGTGTCCATTTGCTTAGGCCATTTAGCGCTATAAAATGGGGCCATAGATATACTGAGGAGGGAATTCTTATTTAGACTATGGGCACACAAGCGGTTGTATGTCTGAGTATCTTTGCAGGTTGAGAGAAGCAGATCTGAAGAGTGCCCCTGCTCCATTGAATGAATTAGACTAGTCTGTGCGTGGTCACACATTGACCTCAGCTTCAGCTCCACTGTGTGTGACCGCAGACAAAGCTGAAGGCATTCAAATCAATGGAGGGGGGGCAATAAGCAGATCTGCTTCTCTCAGGCTGCAAAAATACTTAGGCTGACAACAGCCTGTGTACCCATAGACTAAATAAGAATTCTCTACCCAGTATATCTATGGCCCCTTTTTATAGAATTAAATGGCCTAAGCAAATGATTCATAACACTCAGTTTAGTCAGTCCATGAGGAGGATAAAGATGCTTGTCCGTTATTCCAGATAACCACTGAAAGAGAAAACTTCATTGCCCTTAGTTTCTTAGGCGGGATAATGTCGGAGTAGGAGCTGTATGGTAAAGACAACCATGTCCAAATGATAGCAGCTTAACATTATCTTCTCTTTCTAGAGAACCATAGAAGATAGATTTCTTTAAACAATTTTAACCCAATTCCATATCCAACTGCCAAAGCTTCACAATGCGTTAACCATAAAGATAGCATAAGAACACTGCAGATAAAATATAGATTAACAATCATAGACAGAGAAACAGCTACATTGTAAGACAGAGGGAAAAGGAATAGCTCTTTAGCAGAGTTGTCAAACTTTTACCATCAAGGAATAACATCGTTATCAATTTGAACAGCCATGCCTCACCCATCTGAGACAACACTACTATAGATACTGTTAGGATTATATTTTTATGTTGCTTTCATAAATACCACATCAAGAGCAATGGAAGTTTAAAGGGAAATTCTAAAACTTTTTGCAATTACAGGGCATATATACTAAAATTCGTAAGTAGACTGTTGTGAAACAAATGTGCTAAATATTCCCTTGGAACAAATTCTCTGTGAAAATGCACTGGTTAATTTTTGCCATACAAATGTAGTGGGGAAAATTCTCCAGAGAATCTACACCATAAATAAATTATGTATGTGGGATATTAGAATGACGTTGATAACAAGATGCAAAATTGGCTAATCATTTTAATGGCAATTCAACAAACCTGAATCTATTTGGTGGATAGGGCTTAAAGGGAATGCAACCCAAAAGAATTATTTTGCCTCATAGAAGAAAACTTAATTCTAAGCAACTTTGCAGTATACATTCATTACAATTTTTCTATGGTTTTAAAATTATTTGTATATGTATTGCTATTAAAAGCAATGTTTGTCCCTTTTGTTCTCTGTCCTTATGGCACAGACTGTTGATACAATGTAAGACAAGGCAGCTGATTAACAGACCTGACTCTGCTGGGGAACTAGGACTTTTAAAACATTGTTTAAAAAGTATCAACCAGGTGTTAAGCAAATGCTGCTTTCAAAAGCAATAGTTTTTACAAATAACTTTAAAAGCCCAGAAAACTTTCAATAAATGTTAGAAAAGTGTATGTAGAAAGTTGCTTAGAATTAGGTTTTCTTTTATTAGGCAAATTGACTAGTTGCTAATAACTGAGAGGAAAAGAAACATGAGAATCAATTGAAAGTCTGCTTAGATTAGGTCCAGGTGCTTAAGGAGAAGCAGAAAAGTGACATGACAATGAGAGTAGTAAATTTATAAGCAACACAAAACATTTTTGGGGTTAACACACAAACTTTTGAATGCATCTGTTTATATTTCATATTGCACTTTTATGGCACCCATAATACAAAAACAGACCACAGATCTTTACATTTTTTGAGTTTGGTCCCCTGTATGGTTAAACACATGATTGTAATCATAATATGATTACAGATATGAGAAATGTAGTCATTCATTATATACAGTTGTGGGAATAAATAAATACTTCCCTCAAATTATACCTAATTGGCAATCATATTGGAACAATTCAATGGCTGTAAGCATCCCTGTGGTGGCGAGCAGACAGTTTATAAATGACTGCCATAGAGTATTTATTTCACAGAGGGCCCAAACAAATTACACAAAAACAGAAATTTTCATGTTATAAGTTTATTGCAAAGTTCTCCACTTTCTAGCAATTAATACCATCACCTTAGATCTACCGTTGTGGTACCAGTGATTTGGGAACATTCAGTTAGAACAGTGAAGCTATGCAAACCAATAATAGATATCCCATTATATAGAGGCATTAACATCTGCCCTTTCAAAAACAAGCCCCCTTACTTTTAACTAGATGTACCCTATAACTATAAATAAAGAATAAACCACGTACTTTACAATCAATAGTTTTCTCATTAGGAATGATATTAATATTTTTTTAGAATTACCTCATTTTGTGTTCTTAGTGCAGAAAATTCACTCTTTTCCAAAATTATCATATCTTTTTTGAGAGATGCTATGAGTGACATGACCTGCTGGAGACTGATCTCCTGAAATGAAATACACACAATGCCATTTTAATGCAAAAGCTGGCACCAACCTCAGATTATCACTATTCTGCTCTTAGTGGTATGAATACATACCAGTAGTGATTGCTATGAAAAGCATTAGTGTATTGCCTGTTTTCACACGTTATATATTTTAATTTAATGGTACAGAAGTATGTGAACAGTGCTCAAGGTTATGTCAAATCCTTATTTAAACATATTAGTACAGAGAGTCGATTGCAGCCCATTACAATTAAGGTATTTATAACAATTGTGTAGAGTCTAGCAATTGGGGGTGAGACCTAAAATGCCTCAATTTTCCTAAAGTATGCTTGGAGAAAAATAATCTAACTAATGAATGGCTTGCAATAGTTTATGCTTCTGAAGTAGGCTTTAATCACACCTGCTGCTCTTTCGTAACCATATCCTTGTATATCAGATCCATGTTCACATTAAGGATTCTTACTAATGCAGAAACAATGACTTCCGACTGTTCAGCAGAGAATCCTAAAGACAGAAAAAACAAAACAGGAGAAACAAGTGAGGATATCTAAAAAGAACCATAGGTGACTCATCCGTTAAATGACTTATTCTGTATACCACCCTACCAATCTTGACTTAGCTAATATGTTTTATTTTCAAAATAATTTCCTTTTCTCTAATATAGTTACATATTCAAATTGGGTTGAAAAAATACAAAGTCCATCAAGTTCATCCCCTCCAAATTAAAACCCAGCGCGCACGCACGCACACAAACCATATATGCCCATAGCTATACTAACTGTAGAGTTTAGTATCAAAATAGCCTTTGATATTATGTTTATTTAATGTTCCAGTTATTTTAACACACAATTCCTGTTGAACTAAATTACAGAAAGATCCTTTATCAGGAAAGCCCCAGGTCCCTAGCATTCTGGATAACATATCCTATATGTTATCCAGCTTGCGTCTGAACCTGCGTTCGGCACTTACACGCGTCTAGTGGGTACAAACTCATTGAGGTTTAGGTTAAGCGGAAGTGGCATCATTAACAAATAATGGTTTGGCCGTTTAAAGTAGAACAATGTTTCCAAATATCTGCAAACTCTAATCTTTCTTAAAGCAGGAGTTCCTCAAATACCAATTAATTGACATCTTCATCTAAAGAGAAAGATTTAATTGTAGTAATTCTGTCTGCAGGACATAAAGGATAATTAGCTACGTCTTAAAGGACAAGGAAAGGCTTATTTTTAGGAGAGGAAGTGCTGCTAATTTTAAATGCCAAAACAGTGCTTGCAATACTGGCAATGCCAATCTTCCTATCTTCTATTTGGTCACCAGTCGTGGCTGCCATCTTTATTAAGCCTATTTCATGCACAGCGACCAGATAGAAGCACTGTGCATACACAGAAATATATGCAAATGATGCAACTTGCAATGGGAAAGTGTGCACATGAGAAGGATTAACTGCACATGCGCCAACTTGGAACACTATTCATTGCACACATTTGGTCTTGCTGATAGACCAATGAATAGGGAGTTTTTTTCTGTACTCAGCGGTTTTCTACAGACTGATCTCATGAATGGATTAGAAGTAGACAGAAACAGAGGCACTGTTACACAGCATTAATGTATACCTTTCATAGACCCTTGATTGCATTCAGTCTTTCCTTGTGCTTTAAATTGGACCAGTCTATTCAAGTTTCTCTACTGGCAAAAAAAAAAGACTGTGGTCTAGATAGGACTTGCCAGAATCATGGGCTGTAGTTTCTGTATAAATGTCTATTAGTGTTACAGAACAACTAAACCCTAAATATGGCTAAAAATTACATTTGATATACTGAACTTATTGTACCAGCCTACAGTTTCAGCATACCAATAGCAGCAATGATCCAGGACTTCAAACTTGTCACAGGGGGCCACCATCTTGGAAAGTGTCTGTGACACTCGCATGCTCAGTGGGCTCTGAGCAGCTGTTGAGAAGCTAAGCTTAGGGATTGATGCAAATTATCAAGAAGAAAATGTGGTTGGCTTGTAATAAAAGCTGATGCTACAGGGGCTGATTTAAGTTGTGATGCTAGTTGCACTGGTTTCTGTACAACTGTGTAGTAGTTATTTGTATTAATTACTAATCAGCCTTATACTGTGACATTTATATTCTCTATGTACTGTATATTGTGAGTGGGTTCCTAAGCTCAGTAAGTGACAGCAGCACAGAGCATGTGCAATGAATCAGCAGAAAATAAAATAGGGAGCTACTGTGGCATCTATAACAGCTCACCTGTTACCTTGAGCCAGATCACCTCTTCTTGAAAAAAAATAATAAAAACAGGATCCAGGGTCCTATCGTGCAGAGTGTGCCACCTAAATCTGCTTGCTAGGTACCCTATAAGAATGACTGGGCCCAGGTTAGCAGGTCAGCAGTTATAGTCACTGGGCCTAACAAACTGGTCCCCCGCTCTAGTATTCTTGTTTAATCAATGTAACTACTCAATCATTTTCTCTGGAATAATTTATGCATATAGATTGGACTTTTAACTCATTAGCAACATAAAGAAGGCAAAACCTCGGCTTCCTGCTCATCTGGGGTTTTTTCCCCAAGCTGTTTTTTTTTTTTTTTTAAA
>CM044441.1:90622086-90656237 GCA_024363595.1 Xenopus borealis
AAAAAAAAAAAAAAAAAAAAAAGAGAAAGGAAATACAAGTGTATAATTACATGTAAAAAATACTTCAACCTTGGTAAGTAAAGAAAACCCCAATTTGTGTGTGTTTTGAAAGCTAGAACAAATCAAAGGTTGTTCACATTTGAGTTAACTTTTAGTATGATGTAGACAGTGATATTCTGAGGCAATTTCCATTTGGTTTTCATTTTTTATTATTTGTGGTTTTTTTGAGCTATTCAGCTTGTTATTAGAGTCCAAGTACCCTAGCAACCATGCACCGAATTGAAGGGTTTCGAATATGAATAGGAGAGGGCATGATTAGAAAGAGGAGTAATAAAAACTAGCAATAACAAAACATTTGTAGCCTTACAGAGCATTTGTTTTTAGATGGGGTCATACTAAAGGTTCATTTAAAGGTGAACAATACCTTTAGATTTAATGCACATCCTGTCAGTTACAGCCTTGTCACACATAGCTCTTATATCAGCTCCTTCCACTATTCCCCAAGAAAATCATATTTCTTTGCAGCCATTTTAATCATCCTTTATATGACATGGACATATCAGAGTTACACAAGTAAAAACTAAAGGGAAACAAAATCATTTAAGAATTATGTTATAATTATGATCAGCGTCGAAATGGGGGGGGGGGCTCAGGGCCCCCCACACCATCCCCAGGGCCCCCAGGCTGCCACAGAGCCCCCTCTCCCCCCCAGCCACAACCCACACCTCCCCCCAGGTCTGGACTAAACATTAAAATAGACCCTGGCACCAGGCCTGGACTGAGAGTCAAAATAGGCCCTGGCATTTCAGGTACACAGAGGCCCAATCAGCCCACAAAGAGGCCCAAACAGCCCCCACCAGCCCACTAAATACTGACTTTCTATGGCACCTTATAGCAGCCCCTCTGGCATTTGCCAGAACTCAGACATTGCTAGTCCGAGCCTGCCTCCCTGTCCTACCCTCTTCCCCACCCAGTGTACCTTTTCCTGTGCATTGCAGCTAGGGTTGCCACCTGGCTGGTATTTTACCGGCCTGGCCGGTATTTTTGATGGTTGATCCCAATGTTATTAATAGGAAGAAAAGATAAATATATAGGAAGGCCGGTATTTTTTTCAAGAAAAGGTGGCAACCCTAATTGCAGCAGTGGTTAGAAAAGGGAGGTCAGCAGCACCAGACCAGTTCAGGGAGCGGGTCTGGGCCAATGGGGCCCACCGGGTTTTGAGCTGGGGCCCACCGGGTTTTCCCCAGGTGTCCAGCTGGCCCAGTCTGACCCTGACTATCATCATGGTCAGACTGGAGTATTGGGGACCCATCAGAGCTGCGACATGAAGGGCCCTACTGGCAGTCACTGGGGGCTCCTCCCAGATTCTAAATGTCTATTATAATAAATCAGACTATTGCCCAGAACAATAGAAATGTTAATAATGTAACTATTTTCAATTCAAACATTCCAGTACGCTGAGGAACACACATGCTTGTTGTGGCAAATACCCACCCCATGCAGGGGGTATACTTATCAACAAGATTAAGTGATCAAGAGCAATACTTACACATTTTCTATTTAGGATGACCCAATGGCACATGCTTCTAAAAAGTGTATTATTATGAAAATGGTTTATTTACATGAAGCAGGGTTTTACACATGAGTTGTTTTCTACAATATCTTTTATAGAGACCCACATTGTTCTGGGGGTATAGTTTTCCTTTAAACGTTCGTCCACATACAAAGTTCTACGTCCACTCTTCTGTCAAAAGTCTCACCTTTAAGGCACGTGACCCGCGTCATCTGCGCCGCCAGGAAACATCTCGGGCAGCTAAAGCCGGTCAGTAGGAGAGGTCGCCTATGTAGAGAGCTCAACAGCAGCCTGGACATGTTAGAAAGCGCTGCTCTAGTTGGCACGGTGTGAACGGTAGACGGCTGTCGATCTCAATACATTGCTGCCTCACATCCAACTTTGTAGGCTGCTAATGCTATTGTTTAATGCTCTGAATTCGGTACAGCGATATCTACGGGAAATGAAATAGGTATTTTAATTAAATACATTAACTACCAGTTCCAGGGCGCCAGACAGTTAAGTGGACGCAAATAGATCCATACTACTCTCTAAACTTGTATGAGCAGGCCGGAAGTATTTTGGTCGCTGGACAAATTACCAATAAAGTTACTTAAAAAAAAAAACGTGATGTAGCGCGTCAGTAAAACCAATTGAGCGTCGCAGAAGTTCGAGCATTTGCAAAGCTTTATTGACAAAGAACATATCGCGTGCTGTTTTGTATTGGCGAGGTTTTGCATTTTGACAGCAATTCTTTTAGGAAAGAGGCTGTGCAGTTCTGAAGTAGCTAAAAGCAAGAATGCAAGCTGAATTTAAACCTCTGGTGCCGGTTTAATGGAAGAAATATCATGGCTAAAGGGCTGCTGATGGCTAGGGTTGCCACCTTTTCCTATCTTTTCATGGATTTCCCCTATAAATAACATACAAAGATTTTTCTTAGGTATCAACCTTATGGCTGAAGCCCTTCCTGTTTCCTTGCTGCTGTTCACCTTTTGGTGAAAGTTTTGTTAATTAAAAGTATTTGACCAGGCAATATTATGCAAAGTCTTTGTAGTAGTCCTCTTATATAATTGTATGATATCTGTAGCTGATAGATATACCCAGGGCCAGGCCAAGGTAGTTTTGGCACCCAAGGCAAGGGTTCCAATTGCCCCCCGCTGTCCTGCATTAGCACTTCCCACCTTACCATTATGTTTTTTTTTCAATAAAAGCCCACACCTCACCTGTAACTGTTGCCAGCCTAGCAGCCATCAATATTTTCCTCAAGGTGGCAGGTCCAAACCTCCCATGATCTGTACCTGTGCGAGCATCCAAAAATGAGCCCAGCCCTATGGCTGCCTAAGCCCACACCTGTACCTGTGGTAGCCCAGCAGCCATCAATATTTCCCCTGCCCAAGCCCCCCATGATCTGTATGTGTGCCATCAAGCATCATGTTCAGAGGAGTAATAAAAGCCCAAGCCCAGGCCCAGCACCAGAAGGACAGGTCTTCAGAGCAAGTTTCCCCCTCTGATGCTGTATGATCCTTTGCAATGGCGTGACTGACGCCCCAACGTATGGACACATCACTCTGCAGCCTACTGTGCATGTGCGTCAGCATGGAAGGCACCAAGTCACACTCTTTGTATCGGCTAAAACAAACCCAAGAGGGGGTTGGGGCATGCTATTTTGAAAAGTTATAATGCCATTAATAAAGGCCAATCAAACTGAATAGTAAAATTGAAAATAAAAAAAAGATTCAATAATTGCGCCTCCAGTGATTGCACCCTAAGTAGTTGTCTACCCCTTGGCCCAGCCCTGGATTTACCCTACAGTGTCATAACAGTTAACCTGCGAAACATTTGGTCTCACAGAGACTCTTGATTGCATATCTCGCCAGGTGGGCTGTGGAAATGTGACATCCATCTCTGCCTTCTGAGACAATTTGGAGTCACACCCAGGTAGGGTTGCCACCTTTTTCTGGAAAAAAATACCGGCCTTCCTATATATTTATCTTTTTTCACTATTAATAACATTTGGATCAACCATTGTTTTTACCGGCCAGGTGGCAACTCTGCACCCAGGCCGAAACTGGCAATCTGTGGGTTCTGGCAAATGCCCAATGGGCTGCTTGCTTTAAAATGGAAATGGACTGCTCACCTAAAAATGCAAATTAGGCCTGTCTTTAATATGTAAATGAGCCAATCACTTTAGAAATGTAAATGAGCTGTCCATAATAGCCAGCCACAGCTAAACCTATGCCTGCATTTGTTAGTGCACCTGCCAGACATATGAGTGGAACCAGGAATTCTGACCAACTTCAGTTAGTAATATTAGAGTTGCTATATACCCAATCCCTTATGATTATGATAGGTATGTTGGCAATAGGATGATCCATGTTCAGAACAGTCACTTCAGTCTGTATATGGAAAACTGTGATATGTATCACTAATTACATGAGGCAGCCTAGTCTCTTCAACTATGCTACACTTTGACCCTGTGATGGTAATTAAAGTCCTCTTATCTGCCAGGGTACATGGTCTAGCTGAGGGCATACAAAGGAAAATTTAGAATATACTGTAAATATAGGGCAACTAATCCATCAGATAGAATAGTTGTTATAGAAACTAGGTTGAGATATTTGTTGCAAGGGCCAGTTCCAGCACATAGGGTTTATAATATTGCTGGGGATTATATGGTAATGGACTCTTAAAATATATATTAATAAACACTACTTCTAGTTAACCTTGGGGTTGGAAATATATCATGAATACATGGGCTGCTTTAATACTTTTGCCAGGGCTGCTTTGTCTTCCCAGTCAGGCCCTGGTCACACCATTTTGGCAAGGAAGCTGGGCCAGTCTGTTATTTGATCGGTTGATAAAAGAACGGAGCTGTGGACCTAGAGCAGCGGGGGGCGGGGGATAGTTAGTAGAAAATTATGGATTATTGGAAAGGATCCATATCTCCTGTGTCATAGGATTCACATCCTCATAACTTAAATATTGGTTATGAGGTGGTCACATGCTTCCTAATGGTACCAAACAGTTAGGAAGGATAGTTCCTGGGGGACTGGATCACGAGACCCTATTCGTATTTGGTACCGTTCTGACTGCCCACATATGGATCACAGCCTGCCCATGTTTTTACTATAATATTATACCAATATTATAATAAGGAATATTGCCTGAAATAACGACCCCTGCAGGGGGTTGTAAATTTGACGTTCCTGGGCACTCCTACCTCGCGCATAAGGTAATGAGGAGAGTCCCAGCAGGAAATAAAAAGGTGACAGATCCAATACATAATGTCATGCAAGGAGGCTCCATATCCGTGGATTGTATTCCAGTTTTCCTAACTTTTCCCTCAGAGGACACAACAGGAAATTCTAAACTTTGTATAGTAGATTTCTGTGTGGTTTTTACTCCCTTTTGTTTTATTTACAGTTTTTGCAAGTTTATGTCTTCTTTGTTATATATTCTTTTATGCATGCACTGTTACAGTTAATATTAAATACATTTTAATACGTTAGTATTGTCCATATGAATGATTGTGCCTAAGTTTATTAACTCTTTGTGTGTGTGGAAAGGGAAAGTTGCCTATTTATATGTTAAACAACTAGTACGGCTAGCAGGAAAGTGTGTTTTGAATGTGAATGAACCCTTTGGCTGCTGGAGTGCTTGTTCAACTAGTAGAATCTTACCCTGACTAACTACCATAGGAGAAAGTGGTTGTGTAAGAGAATCTTACCCTGGCGGCCTAGTGGTGCGGCGGGGACGCCCGCCACGACGCTCCCTTCTGCAGCCTGCTTCCTAGTGTGCGCGCGGCGCGCACGTCCTTGTTTTATAGGCGCTCGCGCGCTGACGTTATGACGTCAGCGCGCAATGGTGCGAACTTTCAAATATTTAAAGGGACATTTTGCCTTAGATCATTGCCCGTGATAGGTTTTGTTCCTGGTGCCTGTATCTGTGCTTTATGCTTCCTGTTTGTTCCTGATTCCTGTTTTGACCCTGCTATAGATTCCTCGCTAGCAGCGCCGGCCATTCAACGGAAGGAACACTATTGTTTAATATCAATCCGGCTTTATTGTTACACACAGTGCGGAGTTACAATCTCAGTGGGTATGCTGTGCAAACCTACGCGTTTCGTGTCTAGGCAAACGACACTTCCTCAGGGTTACCCTGAGTAACCCTGAGGAAGTGTCGTTTGCCTAGACACGAAACGCGTAGGTTTGCACAGCACACCCACTGAGATTGTAACTCCGCACTGTGTGTAACAATAAAGCCGGATTGATATTAAACAATAGTGTTCCTTCCGTTGAATGGCCGGCGCTGCTAGCGAGGAATCTATAGCGTGAAGATTGGTGTATCTGGGACTGACACCCGAAGTCTTGCGATAGCTGCGACCAGGAAGGGAACGCTGAACGTCGAGGTGAGCTCCACCATAACCGCTTCTTTAATCGATTTTCAATCCTGTTTTGACCCTGCCTGGCTTTTGACTATTCTGAATATCTGTATCCTGACCCGTGCCTGTTTTTGACTACTGATTCTGCCTCTTCCTTCTGATTGATTACCTGGTTTTGACCCTTGCCTGCCTGACAATCCTAGTTATCTGCCTGCCACGACCCTGCCAGTTTGACCACGAATCTGCCTATTCCATCTGTACCGTGACCATTGGCCTTAACAGACACTATCTACAGTCATGCCCCATTGCTGGCCAGAACTCCTGCTCTGCACCTCTCGTATAAGTCCAGGTGGCATCTGAGTAGCTGAGGGCTCCTCCCGAAGCCAAAGGCGGCCACATTACTGGTGAAGCACGAGCCGAGACCAGGGTGCTTGGTACTTGTTCTGGTATTTGGGTGCCGACCGTGACAGGTTGATGCATTTTGTAGTGATATTACCTGTTATAGAGGGCAGGGGAATAGTCACATTAGGTTTCTATCACCTGTTAATGATAGATGGTGGCAGCGAATTAACTTTGTGGGTGTTGGTGTGTTTTGGGGTGTCTGATGTTAGTCTAACTTTGTGTGCAAGGTGATTGAGAGTGTAACTCTTTATAGCCAAACCCAAGAGTTACATGTGGTTGAGTGTACCATATTTGTGACAATCAGTAATTAGCATCATATACATAATTCTATAGGAAATAGAAACACACTGGGGTTCAATTTAATTTCCTTGCACAAGTGTAGTTATCAGTAAGCACTTTGCAATTGAGTAGACTACTATTCTACTGTAAATTTATAGAATATATTAATACAATATTAAAAATATATAATATACTCGACCCTCCACACCAAAAAGCGTATATTAAAGGAATTATATTGTATAATAATTCAATAGACTGTTAGATTGTAAAAAAGGAAGGAAAAGAATACCCCACTTTCTCCCTCTTATATTAATAATCAGTTCCCTTTACCAATTAGGTTACCTTATGAGTAAAGATCTAGTTAATAAACACTCAAACTAGACCAAATTGATTTCCAGTGCAGCTTACACGTGATTTAAATCAATTCATTAAAAATTCATTTGAAATGTAGAGTAAATTTATAAAGTGCAGTGCTTAAATAATTTATAAATATCAATTCATTTAAAATAATTGATATCAATTCATCAATTATGAAGGTGATTAATAAATTATTGATTCCTAAGAAGGGCTAAATTTAATTCGTATTAGCTTTATTTGTATAAATATCTTGATGTATTTAAAACTTAAAAATGTATTTACTTTATTGTTTATAATTAAAATCTATATGGCCAAACACATAATGAATTAGTATAATTAATGTTACTTAATAAATGAATTGTAATAATTTACTTCTGTTTAAATGAAAGCTGTAAATAAATTATTTTCATTAATTCCTTTAGGGGATAAAGTATCCATTTTAAAGATCCAATAACTTTCTCGTCTGAGTAGGGCTTGTTCCAAATTTCCTTTTCGAATTCCCAGTTCGACTTTTTCCAATGCCCAAAATCTCATTTTTGCTGGATCCTCATTATGTAATTTTTTGAAATGTTGAGCTACGGTAGAAATGATTATTTCATTCTTATTCTCATTTCCGGCATTTCTAATGGTGCTGCAGTGTTGCTGCATTCTTGTTTTTAACATTTGAGAGGTCATGCCTATATATTTCTTGTTGCATGGGCATTCAATGCAGTAGATCACACCTTGGGTTCTACAATTTATATAATTATTGATCCTATGTGTTATCCCGAAACGATCTCTGAAATTAGTGTTTTTTTGCAATCTATTGCACATATTGCAATTGCCACATGGAAAACAACCACAAATATTATTCTGAGAACGCCCGTTGTTTTGAAAATGACTTTTTGTGAGCATATCCCTTAGATTTGGGCTTCTTTTATAGCATATCGATGCCCGTTCTTGTAGTATGGGGCCCAAAGTGTTGTCCTCCCTAAGTATCGGTCAATGTTTATTAATAATTCTTTCAATTTATGGGCTATTGATATTATAGGTGGTTATAAATCTGACCGTATTATCTTGTTCACATGTTTTTTTCTTAATTGACAGCAGTTCCTTTCTATCCGTAACCAATGCTCTGTGGTAAGCCTTTTTAACCAGCTTAGCTTGTTCTTTAAAATATTCTATAGACGAACAGTTACGCTTTAGCCTCAGAAATTCCCTGGTGGGGACTGATCTTTTTACTGAGTATGGGTGAAAACTCGAGAAGCTTAAGAGAGAATTAGTAGCTGTGGTTTTTCTATAATTCCTAGTAGTTAGCTTCCCCTCCTCAGTAACTTCTATTTCAAGGTCAAGAAAGGAAATTGATTTCTCAGAGAATTCCATGGTCAGTTTAATATTTCGATCATTATTATTTAATTTGGAGACAAATTCTAAAGCCTCCTCCTTGGTACCATCCCATATTACTAGTATATCATCGATATACCGGATCCATTTGAGTATTTTGGATTGGTATGGTGACATGATGTCATGGGCCATGGTTTTCTCCCAATGTCCCAGGAACAAATTAGCATATGATGGAGCGCATGAGGTGCCCATAGCTGTTCCCTGTGTTTGTAAATAGAACCTGCTGTTAAAAATGAAATAGTTATGATTCAGTATGAACCCCATTAGTTTACATATGAATTCAATCATGTGTTCTTCCTCCCCCAGATATTCTGTCAGAAAGCTGCACTGGAAATCAATTTGGTCAAGTTTGAGAGTTTATTAACTAGATCTTTACTCATAAGGTAACCTAATTGGTAAAGGGAGCTAATTATTAATATAAGAGGGAGAAAGTGGGGTATTCTTTTCCTTCCTTTTTTACAATCTAATTACTACTGGCCTGAGGCCAGATCTCCACTTTATCTTAAGATAAACAAGCATATCTAAATTTTTATACAAGGGAAACTTTTGTTTGTAAGAATTGTCAATAGACTGTTACACGTACATTTTCACACCTAGACTAAGACAATAATTACAATATTTACAGTTACAAACTATGCAAGTCTACATTATTATTACCAAAAAGGCATGGCAATAGAGGACAGCTGATCATGGGTTCCCCTCTGGTCTGTAGTCCTCACATCCTGTCTTGTCCCAGGCTCCTCTGGCTTTTCCAGCTGCCGCCTTCTTCCTTCCAGCTGCCCAGCTCAGGCCCTCAGTCTCCTGGTCTCCTTCTCCTGTCCATGGTTCTTTTATCCTGGGTTTTCACCAGCCCCCACAGAAACCCTCCCAACTGACAAGATGCCGAAATAAACCCTCAACTTGCCTACAACTTGTTGAGCAAGTTTTCTCGCATATAGTAAGTTTATTTATGGTTCCCTCAGCAGACATACTTAGTAGACTTAAGGTGGCCATACACTGAGATCAGCTTTGATCCGATGCGACATGACTGTTGGATGCAGACACTGCACGCTGTGCCTGCAGCTGACAGTCATGTCACATCGGATCAACGCTGCGACTTCATCTGACGTTTCCATCTCTTACCTTATTTCCGTCGCATCCAATGTGATGCCTGTGTTTATGCGCATTGCGTTGGATCCCACCGAATTGTCTGTGGAGTTCAGCCCTTATTGTAGGCAAAACCAGTCTACTGGGTTTATTTAATGTTTAAATGATTTTTAGCAGACTTAAGGTTTAAAGATCCAAATTATTGAAAAATCCATCTGTGTTTTATGGAAAGGTGCTTGGCCTTGAGCCTTTATCGAGGTTGCCCTTCAAACAGCTATAATATATTAAAATTTACAAAGGTTACAAAGATGCTGATATCAGAAATTAAACCATTTTTACATCTATCATAATATTGACCTTGTTTGCTACTTATAATTTTGCCATAAAGTATTTGATCAATTCTTTTACATTACCTATCTGACTCCCTGTGTTCGTCTATGAGAGTGCTACCATATTTGTGCAGCAGTAGTCAGCATTAGAAACTCTAACCGACAGGCTGAGATGGGACAGTCAGGTTGGCAAAACAGTCAGGTTTAGAAACTTCAACTAACAATTACTTCGTACGAATGCTATTCGAGCAGGTAACAAAAAAAAAAAAGCCTATGGGGTGATTCCCAGAGGCTTCTATTGCTATTCAGTAGGTTCAATCTGGCGAAGTATGCAGTCGAATAAAATTTTAAAGTTGAAGTACTTCGATCATCAAATGGTCAAATGATCGAATATTCGATACGATTGAATTTTGCATATTCGTTGAGTGAAGTGGCCAAATTTGCATATTCGAATGTTCAATAAGTACGATTGGATGCGATCGAATTCCGAATTATTCACATGAATTTTGTAAATCTGCCCCTAAGTGTTATTTAATATTCTAAATTGACAGTGCCATTTGTTCCTCTGAGCCTCATGAGGAGCCCTCTCCACTGATCTTATAGTTTCTAAATAAGGTGGCTAGAAAGGGGTCTATAATATTGTTTCTAGGTATTAATGCAAGAGTATTGAGGGGTCCAAAGGAGCATGGTGTGGCAGGAATCAGCTCTGTCCTTAATGTTTATGGCCAGTTTAAGAACTAGAACTAAACCCTAACTAAATAAGTAGGCTAGAAATGTTGTACATTTTGTTTTCCCTTTAGCAGGGGAGATTTGTCTCCAAAGATACCCCAGTAGCTCCCCATCTTCTTTTCCCCATCTTCTTTTCTGCTAATTCCCTGCACATGCTCTGTGCTTCTGTCAGTTGCTGAGCTTAGGGGCCAACTCAAAATATACAGCACACATAGGGGCAGATATATCAAGGGTCAAATTGAAAAACCAAATTTTTTAATTTGAATTTCGAAGTAATTTTGTGTAATTAAAAAAAAAATCAAATTTGAAAAAAATTAGAAAAGTAAAATATTGAAATTTATCATGTACTGTCTCTTTAAAAATTTAACTTCGACTATTCATAATCTAAAACCTGCCAAATTGCTGTTTTTAGCCTATGGGGGACCTCCTAGAACAAATCTGAAGTAATTTGGTGGACTTTTTGGGGAAAAATCAAATTTGACCGAATACGATCTGAATTTAGTTAGAACGATTGAATACAGCCTATTTACCCAAAATTACAAAATTCGATTTTTTTAAAAATAGATTTCAGTTGGTCTTTTTTTATTTGAATTTCGAGTTGTTTGGAGTTGAAAATGTAAATGTCACAATATAAGGCTGATTAGTAATTAATACAGATAATTACTACAAGGCAGCACAGAAACCAGTACAAACAGCATGTGAATTCAATAATCTGTTCTATAGCATCAGCTTATATTACAGGGGATCCTCATTTTCTGCTTAATAATTTGTGACGACCACTTAGCTTAGCTTCTCAACAGCTGCTCAGAGCCCACTGAGCATGTGAGCATCCTGTGACAAGTTTGAAGTCCTGGATCATTGCTGCTATTGAGAGTCTGAAGCATAAGGCTGGTGCAATAAGTTCATTATATAAAACACGGTATTTGGTAACCGTATTCATTTTTAGGATTTAGTTCTTCTTTAATTGGTTAGAATCTGTTCTGTAAACTACAGGAAAGATTTACCATCCGGCCAGTGGTGTAACTAGATTTTACTGGGCCCCACACCAAGTTCAATATTGAACATTTGGCCTATTCAACTAAAATATGTTAAAATTGCTCATTAATTAGGTCCTCACAGGGCCCCTACACTCCTGACCACCTCTGCATCTGTCTTAACACAACTGTTGGCAGAGAACATTGCATTCTGCAGTTTCATCTAACCTGAGTTGGGTACATGTTTGCTTTTTATTGAAATGCATTGACTGTTGGTTGTAGAAACACAGAAGAAAAAAACATTTTAATCAAGTTTTACATTTCAGCATAAAGAATCAGATTTGGTACCATCCATCGTACCCTTGTGCAGTTGTATGACAAGATTTGTTGGGACAGTTAAAGGGGTAGTTCACCTTTAAATTAGTTTTTTTTTTTTTTTTTAATGATTTTGCTTTTTATTTCGTAGCTCTTCAGTCTGAATTATTGGCAGCTGATTGTTAGCATACAATCCACCCTACCAACCAGACAGTGGCTTGAATAAAATACTGGAATATAGATAGAAAGGTAAATAAATTAAGCATCATATTTATTTTATATTGACTCTTAAGCAAGGGTGGCCCATGAAGTATTTTACACTATGTCATTACAAACAAATGTTTATGAGCTCTCCATAATATCTGTGCCAACAATGAAGCAGGTGAGAGGTGACAAAGCCTTCCTTGTGTGTACCCTAGTACATAAGCTGTAGTTGAGCATAGAGGAGCCACCTGCTGATCACTGATGTTGTTCTAATGACAAATATTGAAATCTTTATCTTTGTTTGAACCACAGTAGCGGAAAGATAAAGAAGTCATGAAGAAAACACAAAGTTGCCCATTCTATTGCTGGTCTCTCAGTTAACTCATGCAAAAATTGTAAAAAATAACAGTTCTGTATTTTGCACAAAGCTAATGTAATTTCTGGAACCAGAGCCACCAGTGGAGGGGAAAAGCAAGTGTCCTATCAGGTGCCCAAACTGCCATTAAGGAAGCAGAGTTTGCCAAGGAATGGGTTGATTGGGGCATAATAGTGCATGGCCAAGCTAGCCCATGAGATCTGAAGGCAGCTTTGTCTGGACTATATATGACTATTCTTGCTATATTTCAAATTTACAAATTCCTGTGTCGCCAAGGGTATTTGATGTGACCAGTGTAAATATGTCAGACATTATAATCAGACATTGGGTCAGATTTAACACAGTGAGAAAGGGTTATGATTTATCACAAAAATTTCAATTTGAGAAGAAAACCAAATTCTCATAATTCAGTTCCAGTTTTTTCCCATCGACCTCAACATTGTTCTTACGTGATAAACAGTGAGATACCTTTTTCTGAATTGAATTGCATCTCAAATTGAATCATATCTATGAGTTTTCACGTGATAAACCTTTTTCCCGAACATGGGCCATTTTGCTCCTTCATTAGAAATCCCGACTGATACAGCAATGCCATTAATTCAACTACTAATCCAGATGCCACTATACAAGTATGGTACATATGATGTGCTGGTATGTCAGTGTGAGTGCTCTAATGTTGTGATGGCTAACTGGTGGCACTTTAACGCAGTCACAGTATTCAACAAACATCCAAAGTTGATGTAATTGCTGTAAATATTATTTTATGGCTTCCCATGTTTTTTGTCAGTACCAGTTTTTAATTTGTGTTTTAGAAATCGAATTGCTTCATACAAGTCAAATGTGCTTTACAGAATAGAATATAGAGTAATAGCTACGAGGGCTGTTCCACATAAAAGCAAGGACGCAATTAACTGTCCATCACTGCAGCAGCCCTTACTATTGCTTTCTTCCTCTGAAAGCAAAGCCACTGATGATGAATCATCGGTGCTTTTAAGCTCGTCATTCATGCGTGTGTTAGCTTCTACAGTCCATCTTAAAACATTAACTTTCATCTCCATGTCAGTGATCATATTATCCACTTTCAGAATTTCCTCCTCTATTTCTTGGTACTCCAGGCTTGCTTTGTTCGCTGGCGAGTCACTGTAATTGATGTTCTGGACATTCAGTGCCCTGGAGGCTATAGCAGAAGTGTTTCCTGCAAATCGAAAATATGCACCAGATGAGGAGAAATAAGGAAACCATAGCTCTGCTAATAATCAGGATGTCTAAATGCAAGATCCCAAAATATTTAGTGAACACGTATACATAGTGACTACATTTATCTGTGTGTTTCCATAGTGCAGGCAAGGAGTGCATCTTGAAGGGAGGTGATAGACTGACCATTATTCTTTTGTACATTTGATGCATACAAATTATATTAAAATTAATATTTTGCTAATTTCATCTTTGAAAAAAAGGTAAGATGCTGGAGTCAGCTTTAGCCTGTGTTTCAAAGCAGGAGGAGGCACAAGGTAATACTGTATTCATAGACTTTGTACATGTACCTACTGTATTATTTTGTAGAGCCCATTGTTTACACCAATACCAACCTAGCAGTTCTACATCTAAAAAAGCCAAGGATATTCTCATGGTAAAATTAGGGCTACTTTTACAGCATCAAAAATAACATTTGACTAAATCATAGAAGTGTACTGCCCCAAAGAACTGGGCCTTTGAGCATTTGTAAACTGTTTTCAGTAAATTCTATTATCTAAAGCAGTCTGTTACATCTATGAGATGAGCCCTTTAATCTTTACATAGAAACAAACATAATACTCTCTTTAAGACCATATCATTCCCTTGCTAAATTTTCATTAACTGCACCTTACCTGTAGAGCCGGTCTGGATGGAAGGCTTATTTGTTGCTGAATGAGGTACAGCCATTCCCAACTCATACACCTTGCACATGTCATCATGGAAAAGCTCAAGGCAGCTGGAGAACTCAACCCACAAGCGTTCTAGCTCCTCACAATCTTTTTTTGAGAGCTTCTTGTCTCGTAGGGCTGTAGTCAACTTGTTTCTGTTACATACTGCCAATTCTTGGGCCCTCTCTCGAGTTCTCCTCAACTCATCGCGAAGGTGAATACTATCAGATGAACCACCAATTGTGAGGGCCAAATGCCTATAGCAAGCTACCACCTTCAAAAACAAACACACAAATGATAAGAAACAAAATTGTATGTATGGATACATTCATTAAATGCTAAAGGTAAAAATAAATATATATATATACAGTATATAGAGAGAAAATATGTATTTCTTTTCTGACAGTTTTCCAGCGCACACAACATCATTGCCTGGATTTTTGCCGTAGTATATATGTAAGGGGGCGGGGTGACATGTTGTTTGAGTGGTGAAATGTTTGTGGTGCAACAATCTTCATATACTTTAATGACTTCATACGCCTGCAATTAATAATCATGTGATGTTCAGCTGAAGTCTATGGAGGATGCAACAGCTGGGGCAAACATGGCAGCCTTCTCTTATTCATATAAAGACCACTTTATGGAAATGCATCTGCTTCATCAAATCAGCCTTGTAACATCAAGCTACTGGCTAAATTGCTGTTTTTTTGTATCAACGTGATGATCTTCATTTATGGATCAATAACATAATATTCAGTTGCATAGAGGTGCTGGGGTAACTTTTAAAAGGACATTGCTTTTATAAGTTACATTGAGTCATCAATTCTTGCCCTCTATGTTAAAACAGAAATTAGTAAAAAAATGGTGAAAGATAACACTGCAAAACCTGTAGTGTTTATTTTTTATGTATGTTAGGCTTTTCAGAATGTAATTTATGCTTATTTTAGAACAAAAACATCAAAACATGGAAATAAAGACTTTGCGTTAAAGGGATTGTTCACCTTCAAACAACTAGTTATTTTTAGATAGAATACCAGAAATAATAACTTTTTCCAGTGACCGTTTTTCTAATATAAGTGTAAAGTGTCACTTTTCACATCCTAAAGCAGCTCTGGGAGGGGGCCAACCCCCAAACTGTTCTTAATTGAAACATTTGATGACTACATTTCTTATCTTTGTCCCTGCTGAGCAGAATCCCTGGATTTCATTACAGGCAGCTATTAGAACTGATACAATAGTTGTAATAGTAATACTCCAGAAGTGCTGCACAAAACAACTGAACTGAAAAAAGTGTTTGGAAGGTGAACAACCCCTTTAATTTGGTTTCTGCATGAAGCAATCTTCTAGACAGTCTAATGTCCAAATAAAACATCTAGCCGCCACAAGAAGAAAACCTTTTACCAGCTTAGGTACCCTACTCTGTACCCTCTCTAATTCAATAATGTCCTGTTTGAACTCTGGAGACCAAAATTGTACACCATATTCTAGATGGAGCCTTAACAGTACTCTGTGCAGTGGAAGAATGACCCCCGTCCTCCAGTGAATCAATGCCCCTTTCAAAAAAGCTCAAGACCTTATTTGCCCTTGATGCAGCTGACTGGCATTGCTTGCTACAGCCAGGTTAATTATTTAGAAGGATTCCAAGGTCCTTTTCCTTTATGGATTTTCCTAGTGCAGTCCCATTAAGGGTATAAAAATTGTATATTGTTTACATCCCAGGTGCATGACTTTACTTTTATCAATATGAATCTCATTTTCTACTTATCTGCCAAGCTTGCCAGTTTGTCAAGATCCTGTTGCAAGAATGCCACATCCTGGAAAGAATTTATTTGGCTGCATAGTTTAGTGTCATATGCAAAAACCAATACATTACTTACTATACCCTCCCCTAAGTTGTTAACGAAATAGTTAAATAAAAGTGGATCCGACACCGAGAAGGAAGCTCTGCTTATGAAAATGGACTTTTCTCAATTCTTTCCTGAGCAGAAAAACTTTAGAACAGCTATCTATTTTCCTTTTTTAACATGTTCTCAACTGTACAGTCAAAATAACCTCAGATCAAGTGGCATTGTTGTTACAAATTGATTATAATAGCAGTTTATAAACAGCTTAATAGCTTTGACCTTTTTTTTTAAGATATCCTTTAAAAGATTACATGCATACAGTTTTGCATATAATCTGCTGCTCCCTTTCAATCAATTGGGAATGGTGGCCTTTAGCTTAATGATCATTATCTACCAAGCATCTTTGGGTAAAAGACTGAAAGACTGAAAAAAGCATCTCAGATACCACTTCTTCCTTTATCTAGCCCTTTTGTTATTATTATCTATTTATTTACAAAGTTAAACTTTGGGCGACTTTGGAAAACAAAGCAACACGTGTGTCGTGCCGCAGGCGACTAATCTCCCGGAACCGCAGGGGGCAGTGGTTTGGGGAGATTAGTCGCCCCAAACAAGAGGCGATTAGTCGCCTGGTGACTGATCTCAGAATTGCCAGGTGTGCCCTTAGGGCTGTTGCACACAGGGAGATTCGGGGAGTTTCTGTCGCCTGGCGATTCTGCGAGGCGACAATCTCCCTGAACTGCCTTCTCCCTGTCCGCCGCCTGTTTAAGTCAAAAAGTGCCAGCGGCAATGCACACGTGGCGCAGCGATTTCCGGAATTTAAATAGGCGGTGGACAGGGAGAAGGCAGTTTGGGGAGATTGTCTATTCGCAGAAGAGGCGATTAATCGCCAGGCGACAGAATCTCCCCGAAGCCCTTAGGGCTAGGCCAGACGGGGAGATTCGGGGGCATTTTGTCGCCTGGCGACTTCTCGCCGCGACTTGTAGCCCCCGAACCTCCCCGTCTGGCCTTAGCCTAAACCTAAGAACCATGTTTTTAGTATCTTGAAAAACGTTGTCTATAGACTTGAATGGAATTTGCCTGACAAATATTTGTGTAAGTACTGATGAGCATGGCTTGAAAAGCACAGTGACACCTTTCTAGGCTACTATCACCTGACATGAGTGCTTGCCATATGGTTTCCATTCAAGTCAAGGAGTTTTTTGGCACATTGGTTCTGTGTTTACAGGCTTTTTATGCATGGCACTTGAATCACCCTAAATAGCCACATGTACCTGGAGTCACAAAATATGTACTGCATTATGGTTAACATGCAGTTACTTCAAGTAAATCCTATTGCCGTCACGTAGAATTAACATAAGATATCTAAATGATAAGCTTTATTCTAGTAATGTTAAAGGAGAACTAAAGCCTAACTGAAGAAGTAGGTAGAAATGTTGTACATCATGTTTTGGGCTTCTATACCAATCCAAGGCAACCACAGCCCTTTAGCAGGAAATATCTGTGTCTCCAAAGATGCCCCAGTAGCTCCCCATCTTCTTTTCTGCCGATTCACTGATTCACATGCTCTGTGCTGCTGTCACTTACTGAGCTTAGGGATCCACTCACAATATACAGTACACATAGAATAGAAATGTCACAATATAAGGCTAGTTAATCATTAATACAATAAATACAAACTATTACATGACAGCACAGAAACCAGTGCAATTATCAGCCCTGTAACAGTATCAGCTTATATTACAGGGAAACCTCATTTTCTCCTTTATAATTAGTGACGACCCCTAAGCTTAGCTTCTCAACAGCTGCTCAGTGCCCACTGAGCATGTGAGCATCACAGACACTTTCCAAGATGGTGACCCCCTGTGACAACTTTGAAGTCCTAGATCATTGCTGCTATTGACAAGCTGAAGCTTTAGGCTGGTGCAATAAGTTCAATATATAAAATATGGCAAGTTAGCCACTTTCATTTTTAGGGTTTAGTTTTCCTTTAAGCCCTGACGTAGTTCACTATTACATTTGGTTATAATCCCTTACAGTCTCCACAAACAAATTTTATTGCTCTTCCTTGACAGTATAATGTAGTAACCCATTTTACAGTTAACAGTTTACAGCCATGCTCTGAATGTATAACGGGGAACTATTGCGAAAATGAAAATATAATATACTGAAATAAGAAACTTTGTAAATATAATCAATTAAATATTCTGCATTGTTTCTGAAATAATGAAGTTTATGTTCACTATCCCTCTCTCAGAATCTGTTTCTCTTTATTCTGTATTTTTGCAGCAGATACTCATTGTTGATTATATCCATAAAGTTTCTTATTACTGTATGCTGAAACGTATATTAAATTTTCATTTTCACAATAGTTACCCTTTAATATTTACCTTGTATTTGACTTGTGTCCTCTATTGATAACACTGTTAGGGTAGTGACACACGGGCAGATTCGGGAAGATTTAGTCGTCTGGCGACTAATCACCTGTTCTGGGCGACAATCTCCCCAAACTGCCTTTGTGTGTCTTCCCTTCCTGTATAATGAAGAGTCGCCTGCACTAAGCACACGTGGCACTTCGTTTTCCGAAGTCGCCTGAAGTTGCCTCATGAGGAAACTTCGGGAGTCTTCGGAAAACGAATCGCTGTGCGTGCTTAGCGCATGCGACTCTTCATTATACAGGAAGGGAAGACACACAAAGGCAGTTCGGGGAGATTGTCGCCCAGAAGAACAGGCAAAATCTCCCCTAGAATCTGCCCGTGTGTCACCACCTTAAGTGGCTATTACAGATTTAGGTCTCTTTGGAACATTCTGCTTATCTGCTTTCCATGAACGAAGGGATTTGGATTTCATTTAAAGAAGTCTAAAACCTTTCTGAATGTCTCCAAAGCAGACTTAGCATTCACAAGCTAGGGATTAAACAAATCAAGCACTCCAAATAAAATATTATGTTAAATTCATGGATGGGCAAATGCAAAAGATATATTGATGCAACACTATATAGGTACAAGACAAAATAATCTGGTTCATTGTTAAATTTTCTATGCTTGCAATTCATTATTTTGTTCAGTGTGATTCCTTTATAGTAATTTTCATTGCAATTTGTAAACAAATACAGGCATCATTGTATGGTGCATGTTGTATATTACTATATTCATACAAGATATACTGCAACTTAGTCACAGACACAGCCTCAAAGGCTTACACCTAATCAAATAATCCTTTGTTATCTATTTTTGCCCTTCTCTAATCACTATGTTATCTCCTGGGAATAACCTTTCAGCTCTATCCGTGGACTAGCCATGCATTGTCATTGCATTGTGGCTAGATATTATAATAAATGTAGTTTATTTAAGTATACTAAATCATTATATTATAGTATATATTATATTTTCTATGAAGTCTGTAATACCATAGCATCTATCAGCAGACAACTATTATCCAGAAAGAAAAATGTGGCAATGCCATTTTCCATGGTGTCCTATTTTAAGCAAACAATTTTTCTTTTTTTACTTTACTTACTTTTTTTACATACTGATGAAGAGAGGGTTGGTGGCATAAGAAAAGGGGAAGTACCCCAACTACAAAAAATCGTGTGTGTGCGGATTAACAAGACACAACAAACATAATACTAAAGGGTTGTTCATATTTAAGTTAACTTTTAGTATGACATAGAGATTGATATTCTGACACAATTTGCAGTTGGTTTTCATTTTCTATTATTTGTGGGTTTTGAGTTATTTAGTTTTTTATTCAGCAGCACTCCAGTTTGCAATATCAGCAATCTGGTTGCTAGGGTCCAAACTACCCTAGCAAAAATGCATTGATTGGAATTAAAGATTGGAATATGAATAGGTGAGGGTCTGAAGAGAAATCATTTAAAATAAATAATTAAAGGATAACTAAAATGTTCAGTAACAGCAAAAAATTAAAGTGTTTTAAATTAACAGAAACATAATGCAGTGTTTCTCCGCACTGGTAAAACGACTGTGTTTGCTTTAGAAACACTACTTTTGTTTATATAAATAAGCTTCTGTGTAGCAATGGGGCAGCAATTCAAAGGAGAAAAGTTACACAGCAGATAAGCTCTGTACAAGATAATGGTGTTATCCATTATACACTATTTAACCTGTGCCATATAGCCTTTTTTCAATTTCTGCCATTGCTACTCAGTTGTGAACTATATGAACTATAGTAGTGTTTCTGAAGCAAACGGATCAGTTTTACCTGTGCAGGGCAACAGTACATGATATTTTCATTACTTCAAAACACTTTCATTTTTTGATGTTACTATTCTTTTAATGCTTAATATTTTTGCAGTAACTTTAAAGCAAATTGACCGACATAACGGATATTTCCCTTATCAATAACCATGGTTCAGATTTACTATTATTCCCCAAAAATCCTCGAATAGGTTTAGGCTATTTTTTTCCTCGATATTCGATTTCTCGATGAAATCGTACGATCGAATACCGATCGTTCGATTTCACAAAAAAAAACTTTTTCCTTCGAGCGCTCGAAAAAATTTTTTTCTCTGTAAACGGAACTTTGCCAATACGTTTTTGAGTGATTAAATAATATTTTCTCACCTATTTGACCTGGTCCTTTTATAGTAATGCTCATTATGATCAGCACAGTTACCTTGTGGAGGGATTCCACTGCAGCTATGCATTCTTCTTTCACCTTCTGAAAGCTCGCACTTCCTTCATCAGCTACTTTTACATTCTGGAGAAGCATTGTGATTCTGAGAAGTTTCCAAAGTTAAATCCACTGAGGTCTGCAAGGGTGCATGTTGACTTTTGCTCTTCACGACTTCACGATCTGTCTTCTAATAGTTATCTGAGATGCTACCCAAATCCAGTTTGTACCTTAAAGTGAAAACTATCTAACTATACATCTTTATCTTGACAGTATATAGATGTTTAATGTTGTGAAAGAAGCTTCCTTGAATTCAGCTGAGCAGCAACCAAAAGAGAATGTAGAAAGGTAATCCCAGGGATTACAAAAGGAGGTCCTACACTATAGTGAAATGACGGGGCCTTCGTAATCTCATTAGCTCAGACTCCTGTTTAAAGCCCTCTGATGCTTCACATTGTCTCAAGTAAGATTATCATTGTCTTAACTCCTCAGCTACCGGAGAAACCTTTATTCTAACCAAAAAGGGCAAGGAGATTCCCAAATGTCGGGGATATTTCATGTGATTTAAAACTCAGTTCACACCTTCTACCACTGTATTGGATAATGCAGAAAGTCCCTGTTATTTTATTTTTGTTTTTTATTCTACACATATTATGATAGGAAATCATAAATAAGTGATGTAATATTTATACAATTAAATAGATGCAGAGTATTTGGGGTTTTGCTTAAAAATAGCTTAATCTCTAGAACTGACAAATCACTGTGCTATGACAACTTTTTTATTTATTAATTAATTTTTTTCCCAAATTTTTTTTTTTTGCTAAAAAGCCCGGTTACGTGCTTTCATTGACACCCAGTGCGCAGTGCAGAAGTGCAAAGTGTGAGTGCCCCAGAGTCCTACCCGAAGGCATGGGCTCTTACTCAAAAGCCAACGGCCAAGGCACGGACAGCTTGAGAGTCGTTGGACCCACTTCCCTGAAGCTAGGTGGGTCCCGTCTACCCCGCCCCCCCGGCACAAAAGGCACAGACGGGAGGCTAGGGTCACTAGGCTTTCCTTCGCCGAAGCTAGGGAGAGCCCCATTAACCCAGGTTCCGCCAAAGCTTCACCCGGAGCACCAAGTCCTTGGCCAGGAGGCAGAGCCCAAAGGGACTCTATGTGCCACCCTTAGCCCAGACGAATGCAAAGGACAAACAAGACAAACATGACAAACGTGACAAAAACTATATAATAAAGATATATTTTTTCAAAAAGTGCATAAGTGTTTTGGGGGTGCAGTAAGTGCTTTTAGTGCCATAAGGCCCGGCCTTTCGGCTAGGGTTGCCACCTTTTCCTGAAAAAAATACCGCCTTCCTATATATTTATCTTTTTTTCCTATTAATAACATTGGTATCAACCATCAAAAATACCGGCCAGGCCGGTAAAATACTGGCCAGGTGGCAACCGTACTTTCGGCTGGAGTTTAAAAATTGTCCACCAAGCCAAAAGGCCTGTAGCAGGTGAATATGGGGAAAACTTTGTGGAAACTAAAAGGTGCAAAGTGCGCAGTTCTAGACCCATTTAAGGTGAGTCAGGCACCCCCTGCAGAGGGCACAATGCAACCGAGCTTTCACAAAGCTTTCCAGCCCATGGCCAGACCAAGCTTTTCCCTGTCTTACCAGCAGGAGCTACTCCCCACTGGCAATTTAGGTACTACACTTGATCTTAGCCAAAAGGCCGAGAAGCTATGACAACTGCTGTAGCTGTAAGGGGGTGGGGTTCCTTTTGAAATACATATACACACTAACCAATGTTCCCTTGTGTTCTTATGTGTGGGCACATAAGATCACATAAATATATATTTGAGTGCCCAACTATTTGCCAGTCGAAGAACTTGCCCTTTAATTTTTATTCGACTGCCTACTTCGCCAGATTGAACCTACCGAATTGCAATAGAAGCCTATGGGAAGCCCCCATAGGCTTTTTTTTCTAATCCTACAATCAAACGATTCGAAATTTTGATTTGTACAATTTTGGCGAATATTCAAGCGTTTTTTCTGCGACTTTTCGTAGAATTGATTGTACGATTCTGGCGAATAGTCGAAAATGCGCTCAAAACCGGCGAATATTTTATTCGATTTTGGTGAATATTTCTCCTCCAAATATTCACCAGTCGAATTCAAGGGCTAAAAATCCTCGACAATTCGACCCTTAGTAAATCTGCCCCAACATGTTTTGAGCAATGTGGCTCTTTTTCAAGTGTTGCATTTGAAAAAGAGCCACATTGCTCGAAACGTGTGGTGTTAAATAAACCTTGCAGCACAGCATTTGTGGTTTTTGAGCCTGTTTTGTCCACTATAATAAATGCATCTTGCGTCTCTCCAGCAATGCATGTAACAAAATAGCTTTAAAGTTTTATTTTATAGAGATTATTACACACTGAAAGTCTCATAAGTTTTACCAGAGCTGACTGGGCTGCTGGGATGCTCATTTGGCCCAACTACCTTTTCCTAACATTCTCTATACCAGATCTGTCCCCACAGTAATTCACAAGATTGTAGATTCATCTTAGGTGATTGACAGGGTAAAGTTCAGCCTCCATATGTTCTAAATCGATCAGTGGCCATCACAACAGGGCATTTGTTCACTAATACTAAACCTATAACATTTCTCTGCTTTGAATCTTTAGATATCTTTAGATAATAATTTCATGATATACAATTAATCTGGCGACCCTAGGTTTAAATGGGCCTATACTCACACAACCGCATGAAGGCGCCGAACGCAGGAAAAATGCAGCATGTTGAGTCTGAACCTGTGTTCTTTGCCTACATGCTGTTGTGTATAGGCTCATTGAAAAGAATTGAGTGCGTTTATTCCTTCGCTCCTCTGCGGCTGAATGCAGCAAAATAGAACGCAGGGAGCACTGGTTAAAATGCTTGTGTGTAAGGGCCGTAAGACCTATATTTGAATATTTAGGCTTTCTAACACTGGATTTCTTTTCAATTCCAGCAGCTATCTAAGGAGCTTATCCACCACTACTGAATAGTTGCAACAATGGGGTAAATCACTAAAGTGCAGAAATTAGCTTGCGACGCCTTCGCCGTATTTCACCAGGGGAATTTTCGAGATTATGTCGGTAATTCACTAAAATGCAAATTGCGCTCAGAGAGGCGAAAAGTAGTGAGTTACCGTTACTTTGTTACCGTTAATTTGTGCTAGCGATGCCTAATTTGCATACAGCGCAAAATTAAAAGTTTAATAGAAGTATATGTTACAGCCACTACATTCCACTACACAAGCCCAGGAAACCTTTAATAAATAAAATAAAGTTGTCCTATTGCCCTAAACATGTGCCCCCTGTATAGTTGAGTTGCCATATGTTAGGAAATGTAGGGGGGGGTAACCCCCCCAAAATATGATGCTATTTTTCAGACTGTTACCCTAAAAAAAGTAAAAGACGCCAGAGTTTTTTTGGACTATTGTATTGAACTTTGCCAGGTCTGACCTGGTGACTTAAAGTCTAGCGCACGGTAACGTTCAGTAAAATGGGCTTCTTAGTGAATTAGCGTAGTTATGTCCCTTCCTCAGTGTGCAGCTTCGCCTGGCTTAAGGGTGCGAGGTTGCGCTATTACGTCACACTGGCGAATTAGCGCTAGTGTTAGACACTTTAGTGCTTTAGTGAATTTGCCCCTATGTGAGTGAGAACTGCCATATATATATATATATATATATATATATATATATATAAAATATATATATAAAATATATATATACAGTTCGGATGTGTATCCACTCATATAACTTGGGTGCTTGATCTAAATTATATACATACTTGTCAAAGAAATCTACATACTAATTTGTCTTTTTGCTGAATATTTATTCCATGCGCAGTGGAATAAATATTCACTAAAAAGACAAATTAGTTTGCAGACAAGTATGTATATAAATATATATTTAGCAGTGACTGTTCATATACAGGCCCTAGTTCAGCTGTGCACTCTTGTCTTTAACCAGAAGGTGGCAGTAAAAAATCATGGTTTCCTGACTAATCTTGCCTCATACATTTAATACATTACATTTAATATTAACTGCTTTTTGATCCTATGTTATTGTCTCAATATTCTGCGTGTTGCTTTGAAAGACAGTTAGCTATAATACATTGTCTAGGCAAAGGGAGAACATACCAATGTATAAGATATAACTATCAATCGAAATTTGACTGTAGCTCCTGCATGATGACAGATTACTGAGAAGGGGATTATTAAGAGAAATTCAATTTTGTCAGAAATGATACAGGATTAATTATATCTAGAAAGCTTATTATTTCCACAAGATGAAGCTTTTATATGTATATTATTTTTATGCTGTATTTCGAGAGTTCCATTTTGATAGCTGTACCAGTGGAACAGGGCATCTAGGGGAGCACCCATACCTACATGATGCTCATAGTAATGCAAATAGACAGACACAATAATTTTTATATATTATTGGGTTATTGCCTCCACCTAGGGTCAGTTGTTACAGCTTTTATTCAGTTGTTACTGTCAGTGACAAATTGCTTTTAAAGCATATGATATTGATTACATTACCCTATATCATTAAATTCTATGAATGCAATGTGTACCTGAGTTTATCTGCAGGAACCTCCTTGACAGTGGAATAAGATACACATCAAATTCATTTTCAAACACTAATCTGACCACAAACATAAATGGGGACAGTTAACACAGGATGCACCCCTTTTCAATATGACTCGGGCTTGTGCTGAATATACTCTTTGCCTATTGTTTTAATTGTGAAATATCTCTGGGTTTATCTGTGACACTAAATAAGAATATAAAGCCATTTTCACTTTAGGACCTGTCCTGTAGAGTAATGGAGGATCTGATAAAACTGAGAAGCTTTCTGATAATGAGCTGCACAAAGGCTACTGCTTAGAAATGGAGGGTTTTTTGGTTTAAAGGGCAAGGAAGGTCTAAAATAGAATAAGGCTAGAAATGCTGTATATTGTATACTAATCATAAACATGAACTTACTGCACCACAAGCCTAATCAAACAAATGATTTATGCTTTCAAAGTTGGCAACAGGGGGCTGTCATCTTGTAACTTTGTTATAAATCTTTGCAAGACCAAGACTGTGCACATGCTCAGTGTGAGCTGGGCGTCTTAGGGATCGTCATAAATGATCAAAAAACAAAGCTGCTTGAGTTCTGCATGGCTGGTAAGTAAGGCAGGGGCTCCCCCTGCTGTTCATAAGTATGATTGTTTCCTTGCCAGAAGACAACTCCTATCCACAGCACTAAATGAAGGGAGAATTTCACTGCATACAGTCAGGTTTCTTATAAAAACTGTACACATTTTTTAATTAAAGTATATTGGAGATAGATTTCTTTTCCATTAAAGAAAGTAAAAATGGGATTTTATTTATTTACCTTTCCTTGCCCTTTAAGGTAACTCAATTACTCGTAAACTCATTTTTTTGCCGACAATTTTTCCGACACATTAGGCTCTCCAAAATGAAAATGTCGGTCAAATTGTCTTTTAAAATGTTTTGTAAAATGTCGTCTCTACGATGAAAAGATATACAACATTTTAGAAAATTGTCGGACTTACGAGACATTCAGAAATGGTAACATCTGCCTTTGTGAATTTGCCATTTGTACGACATTTTACAAATTTGTCGACCTCCACGTCTGGGTTACTTATTTTACAGACACTTTTGTGAATTCCCCCCTATGAGTTGGCATGTCTCCAGGGTAGGGTTGCCAACTGGCCGGTATTTTACCGGCCTGGCCGGTATTTTTGATGGTTATTAATAGGAAAAAAAGATAAATATATAGGAAGGCTGGTATTTTTTTCAAGAAAAGGTGGCAACCCTACTCCAGGGTCAGGACCATGTCCAGTCTGAGAATCAAACGGCCCTGGCATTTCAGGTTCATAGAGGCTCAATCAGCCCACACAGAGGCCCAAACAGCCCTCACCAGCCCACTAAAATTTCTATGGCACCTTATAGCAGCCCCACAGAACCCACAGATTGCCAGTCCAGGCCTGGTCAGGACAGACTGGGCTGTGTGATACCCCTCCCTGGGAACTCCTCTGACCCACAATCAAATACACACAGGAAAGGCTGAGGCATACCTTCCAGCATTTGCAAAATAGAAAGATTTCTACATTTTTTGACAATGCCCATTTTATGGCCACACCCCCTAAATACCACATCCATTCTACAAAAGTTTTTAACACATTTCTGGGGGTTTTAGGGTCAGATTTTATGTGTTATTACAGTTTTGCCTATGAAGGTATACCACATCCCAAGCAATACCAGAGGTCAGCAAACACTCCACTTTCTGTTCTCATCTTTATTCTTCGCTTTCCTTGTGCATCTGCCTCTATCTCTTATTCCTCCCTACTTGTGTCACATATTTGCCACTACTCTTTGCTTTCATGGTATTAGTCTCAGCCCATGCCAATCTCCCCAGAATCCACATTAGGGTGCAGAAAAAGCAAGATGAGCTTGAGTGCAGTAACCGCTTCAGAAACAGCGCACAGTCAAAGTCATTCATGTTGAGGGGAACTCAACTTTTCTCACACAAGCCCTACAAATTGTAACTGTCCAATGGAAATCAGGGCAGTTGGGAAGCATGCAAGTTTTTATACTAAAGTTACTGCACATGTCTCGATGTTCAGCAGCCCTATAACATTAAAGGGATTGTGCAGCTTTTAGTATGATGTAGAGAGTGATATTCTGAGACAAATTGCAACTGATTTTCATTTTTATTATTTGCGGTTTTTGAGTACTTTTTTTCAGCCTTCCAGTTTGCAATTTCAGCAATCCAGTTGCTAGGGTCCACATTACCCTAGCAACTATGCATTGTTATGAATAAGAGACTGGAATATGAATAAGAGAGAACCTGAGTAGAAAGATGAGTAACAAAAGTAGCAACAACAATAAATAACCCCCATTTGAAAGCTGGAAAGAGTCAGAAGAAAAAGGCAAATAATTAAACTATTATTATTATTATTACGTAATGTAGACCATTTAAAAATCTGATTAGAACTGGCCATTCTATAACATACTAAAAGGAGAAGCACCATTTTAATGATCCATACACATAGGGGCAAATTTACTATTATTCACTCAAAAATCCCTCGATTTTGTTCGAAATTCGATAAGCATTCGACTATCGAATGCTTATTGAATAGTTTTAGGCTATTTTTTCCTCGATATTCGATTTCTCGATGAAATCGTACGATCGAATGCCGATCGTTCGATTTCACAAAAAAATCGTACTTTTTCCATCGAGTGCTCAAAAAATTGTACGATTCAACCGATCGAGGCGTTCGATCGTACCAATGGTATTCGAGCAGGTGTTTGTAAAAGAAGCTTATGGGGGGATTCCCATAGGCTTCTATTGCAATTCGGTAGATTCAATCTGGCGAAGTAGGCAGTCGAATAAATTTTAAAGTTAAAGTCCTTCGATCATCGAGTGGTCGTATGATGGAATATCCGATTATTCGATCTATTCGCTCATTAGAATTTTCGGTATTCGATGATCGTAGTGGACAAATGTGCATATTCAAGCCTCCTAAAAAATCGTACAATCGGAATTCGATCGAATTCGATCGAACTTCGATCCATTCACGTGAATTTTGTAAATTTGCCCCATAAAGTAGTCTGCCATCTTGGTCTTGTCAATTAGGCCATCTTTTGAGATAGGTGGTTATACATGGTGAGATCCTTGAGTTGGGCGATATCAGGTGATACGATCGTGGGCCCTAGGGCCCAATGATCGGATCACAACGGAGGAGGTACGGGCGGTCGGATCGCAGGACCGCATAAACGAACAGATGTGGCTGCAATCCGACGGGATCTTTACACCCGTCTAATCGACATCTGACTTTTGGCCAAATATCGATCGGGTAAGCCTGTCGGAGGGCCCCAGTCAGTCTCAGTCTGTCGGCAGCTTTTATTGGCCCGTGTATGGCCACCTTAACACTGCACAATCTCAGGGCTGCTGTAGAAAAGCTGCCAGAAAGTGAGACTACATGTGTCACAGGAGCTGATGCTACAGGGCCAATTATTAATACATTCTGATGCAGACTGTGCTGGTTTCTATGGTGCTATGTAATGAGAATCTGAATTAATGACTAATCAGCCCTGTATTGTGAATAATATATTGTATATAAAACGTATATTGTGAGTTGGCCCCTAAGCTCATGTAACTGACAGCAGCTCAATGTGGGTTGTGAATCAGCAGAAATAAGATACCTGAGGCTTCTTAAGAAACTGTATACATTTATCTCTTCCTATTCATTTAACAGCCTATAAAGTACCATGTTAAAAGGACTGTATGGGAAGGGGGTTGAAAAATAAGACAAGCAGGATTTACTAAAGGGGGTTGTTCACCTTTTAGTTAACTTTTAGTATGATGTAGAGAGTGATATTCTGAGACAATCTGGTTTTCATTTTTTTTATTATTTAGGGGTTTTGGGTTATTTAGATTTTTATTCTGCAACTCTCCATCTGGTTGCTATGGTCCAAATTACCAAGCAACCATGCATTGATTTGAAAAAGAGACTGGAAAATGAATAGGAGAGGGCCTGAATAGAAACATGAGTCATTTACAGTGACCCCATCCCCCAAGCTGGAAAGAGTCAGAAGAAAAAGGCAAATAATTCAAAAACTATAAAGAAATGAAGACCAGTTTAAAAGTTCCTTAGAATTGGCCATTCTATTAGGTTAATATAGGTCTATAAGGTTAATGTAAAGGTGAGCCACCCCTTTAATTAATGAATTAGCTCATTTTATACATTTAGCTTATATGATCAATGAATATCACAGGGTAAGCAATTCTGCTTTGTTTTATTGGCTCTAATCCTAAATTGAGAATTCTTGCCATGAAGCAAAATCAATATTGCTTTTGTTTGCCAGAAAGTTAACAGAAATATAAAAAATATTTACATAATAGTATTATTAGGGAAGGATGTGTAAGTGCATTGAAAATTGGTTGAAGGAGAGTAAAGGGGATGAGACAAAACATTTATTTTCACATGTATATGCAGGAGACCAACCCGTTTCCGAGCACTGTACTTAATTGTGAATCGACACAAGATTTGTCACTTAACAGACAAGTTTGAAAATAAACCTGCACCTGGCAGACTATACATCCATCCACTATTTTTGAACTAGCAGATATTTTGTAAAGTACAGGATGTACTGTATGTGTATTTTAATTGACCAGCTAGAATGCTTATAGAGGTACAGATCTTTTATAACTGCATTGGGGAAGGCATATTTACCCCTAGATGTACTATTATTATACTTCAGAACATATTCTACACCAATTTATAGAGATATTACAGTCACATCAATCCCTGTCTCAGTGAAGTCTATGTGGTGGGGGGAGTATACTCTTGCTCCCCTTAGTGCTCATTTCCTAAGCAATTGTGAAACCCCGAAACAAAGCACAGAAGCCTGTAGCTACTTGCATGCAGTGGGAAAAGTGCAAAGAATAGGCTGATTGTAGCCTTTTTGTGCAAACTGCACAGGCTGTACATTGTAAATTAACAATTTTACTTGGGTATTCATAGCTGTAGTCATAAGATATAGTGGCAGTTAATACTTCATTTGCACTTCAACTAAGGTCTCCATTTATTTAAACAGGGAGTACAAGTGTAGTTGTTAAAGCTCCTTGATGCATTCTCATTATAAATTACATTTTACGGTAATCGCTATAGCAATAGAACCTTTGCTTTTATCCTGTAAAAATCCCACATATGGGCATATAATACATGGCTGCCTGTGCTCTAAGGTTACTTTGTAATAGTAATTGCAATGTTCTTTAGGACAAATTAAGCTAGTAATTTTCATAATAGATAGTTGGAGAGGTATTTATTCATATTAAGCCAGTAAACCCTACGAAGACACCTATTAGCTCTCCAATGCTTTGTATTAGTTTAATTGCACTTATTACAATTAGATTAGCTGGTTGCTTATTTGAAAAGAAAAAGTTGGGTTAGATTTACAAGTTCACTGCTCCCTTTCAGAAGGACTGCTGTGTTCTCCACTATTGTTTTAAATTACAAACTATTATTACATTGCTTAAAATGTTTACCTTAAGTAATATTAACTTCCTGATTTATTTTCCACTCCCAGCTCCTATATTACTGCACCTATTAATGACCGATAGGCTTGATGGTTTGTATGAGCTTTAGAGAGGCAAATTCACTAAGCGGCGAAAATGCGGTAGCGTTGCCTTCGCTAACGTTCACCGCACCGAATTTTCGCCAGCGCTACGCTAATTCACTAAACTGCGAAGTTACGCTCAGGTCGGCAAATGGTAGCGTAGTTGCTCTAGTCTTACTTCGCCAGGCAAAGCGCATTTACGCTAGTGATGCCTAATTTGCATACGGCGCAAATTTCAAAGTGTAATAGAAGTATATGTTACAGCCACTACATTACACTACACAAGCCCAGGAAACCTTTAATAAATAAAATAATGTTTTCCTATTGCCCTAAACATGTGCCCCCTGTATAGTTGAGTTGCCATATGTTAGAAAATGTAGGGGGGGAAGGAGGGTAACCCCCAAAAAAATTTCGCAATTTTTCAGACTATCACCCTACAAAAGGTAAAAGACGCCAGCGTTTTTTGGGAATTTCCATTTTTTTTAAAAACTCCTATCTATTGTACTAAACTTCGCCAAGTCTGACCAGGTCTGACCTGGCGAAGTAACGTCTAGCGTAAGTGGTAACGTTCAGTAAAATGGTTATCTTAGTAAATTAGCGTAATTACGATCCTTCATCAGTGCGCAACTTCGCCTGGCTTTAGGGTGCGAATTTACGCTAGTCTACCTACTTCTGTAGCAAAAAATCGCCAGAATCAGTGTTAGTGAATTTGCTAAGTTACGAAATGATGTCACGCTTGCGAATTTTCGCTAACGTTAGCCACTTCGCCCTTTAGTGAATTTGCCCCCATAGGTGTCCACAGAAAAAGCAAAAAGGCTACAAATATTTTTGTGGTAAAGACACAAATCTAGGGCTGAAATTGTTAATGCACTTGAAAGAACTATTGGACAGCTAAAATGGTTGTGGGGTTAAATAGCCTGATGGTTAAAATAAATGCTATGCAGAGGAAATAATGTATCGGAGTCAATATAGCCATCATTGTCCACTTTGCAAGCAAACCAATGCATTGGTCTCATGCATATTAGTAGGTGAGTCAGTGCAATGGTCAGTAATCTTTGTTTTTCTTACTTACACACTTGCATCGACTCATAGAGTATCAGACTAGTGAGAAACACGTGTGGCACATTCCTGAGATGGGCACACATCTGCATGTGGAAGAAAGAAGCTGCATTGTTTGGAGCAGACATTCACTTGATCCCTTACACAGTAGTGGTACTGGGAGCTCCAGTAATGCTACAGGCAGAGGCAGAGGGTGAGGTTTTGGTTTGGGAACTATATACTCAACTAGACATTTCTAAGTCAAATGGCATAGCAATTCATGCAAATAAATATAATGCAGTGCCAATCTGATGTATAAGCCCCCCGAATATAGTTTCAGTGCCAATGTCATGTCAATTGTCTTCATGTGGTAACATAAAAAAATAGGGCCAACTCTCTATATAATAGGCCCTCACAGTTTAAACATGGTCTCATTTCAATATAGAATTCCCCAGGGCATAATAATTTTTATAACACACCAGATAAAAACAACAGAATGAATACAGTGCCAATAACAATGGTGCCTGTTCCTTTAACAATGCCCCTAGAAGACATGGCTGGATAGATACACAGTGCCAGTTATAAAGCTGATAAGCTCAGATCACAGGAATGGAGGATAAATAGGGGGCAAGTCCTCCTGGCAGTATACATGGGCTTTACGCAATCAGCGACTCAGGCAGGTGCACAAACACACGTAGGCTTGTGAAGGCACTGCAACACAATCACATGTAACAGACTCACTTACACAAGTAGAGAAATTGTGACAAAGATTAGCAAACAAACTAATACCAAATTCATTACGCAGCAGCACAAAGAGATCTGGGTTGTGTCCAGACACAGATGCAGAATCACACACATATACATAGTAGACACACACACATACACAAAACATTAGAAGATTAGGACAAATCTGGAGCTTTCACTGATGATAAACTTTAGTGATATTATTATATTTCCATGCCTGCTGCTGCACAAACTGTTCATCTTCCTCTCAGTGTAAGTCCCAGTATAGCTGTGCAAGGATTGGCTAGGCTGCAGAGTGAATCCTTCACATCTGCACAGTAGGGTTGCCACCTGGCCGGTATTTTACCGGCTTGGCCGGTATTTTTGACGGTTGATCCCAATGTTATTAATAGGAAAAAAAGTTAATTATATAGGAAGGCCGGTATTTTTTTGAAGAAAAGGTGTCAACCCTACTGCACAGTGATTGGTTAGACTGCTTGGTCAATCCCTCTAAGCTATGCAATCATTGTTCAGCTGTACCAGGACTTAGACATTGATATTGTATCTACAGGCACCTTCAGGACAGATCTAGTTTTCTAATTTCTCAGACTGATATTCCCCCAAATCGAGTAATTCATGTATCATTAAGGGGGTCCATCAAGTTGGCAGCATATAAAGACCTATAGCAGCTTAAATTTGCCCTGCTCCATTCCCTGCACTTTGGTTAATCTGGTATCCTGCGACTACCCACCATTTTATGTCACTGTATTAGCTGAGGGTAAGTGGGTAAAGCAGGAAGCGATTGGCAGCTTGCAGGAGGGTGAGACAGGAGGAAATTAATTTCAGGGTCTTCACAGAAGGATAATCAGCATTAACTTCAGGAGGCCAATAAAGCCCAACATAGAGAGCTAAAAGTTGGAACAAAATTGTGTGGCCTTTGGCACATTCATTTGGTCTTACAGTTCTGTGACACTAATGCTAATCACCAAGCATAGCATCAAGTTGAGAAAGAATGAAAATAATGGCTACGAAAATAAATTAAAGGTAGCAATGATTTCAGTTTACTCTTTTAACACATATATGTATTTCTGGAGCAATTTTGTTCAATCAATGGATGGATCTGGTGAATTTATTTAGGAACCAGCAAAGAATTCAGATCAAGTACATTGATGACTGATTTATCCCTATTCACCTGTCACCAGTTCCCATGGAGCTGTATGACAATGACAGTTGGACCACTGCTTCAGCTTTAGGCAGTAGAGATTAGCCTATAGCTTTGTGGGATATGACATTTTGACTGCTGCTTTTTGTGTGTTCCTGAGCAGAGTGAAAGTAAAACCCCCATATGCCATAGATCTTAAGCCACGTCATCCCTTTAAAAAAAAAAAACAATAAAAAGCAGAGGTTGATAACGTCTCTTCTCTGAATAGAAATATACACAAAATCTAAGTGGAGACAATTCTGTGAAGAAAAAAA
>CM044441.1:90668387-90707881 GCA_024363595.1 Xenopus borealis
TGCAAAAGAATAAGAAATCAGGAAGGGGGCAAATAGTTTTTCACACCACTGTAGGTGGCCATATTGGCCAAAGATCTACCTGTTTGGATGCTGTTTATCCATGTGTCATTGCCCTATGCTACAATATTATTTATACTTGTGATCACTTTATAAGGAAAAATGTACTAGATTTAATTTGTCCAGTTCTGTCCCACAAGTATGGGATCTGTTATCCAGAATTCTTTGGACCTGGGGATTTCCGTAATTTGGATCTTCATGTCTTAAGTCATGTTAAAATCATGTAAATATTAAATTAGCCAAATAGCCTGGTTTTGCCTCCAATAAAGATTCATTATATCCTAGATTAGCTCAAGTACAAGTTACTGTTTTGTTATAACAAAGAAAAAGGAAATCATTTTTAAAAAACTGGATTATTTGATTATAATGGAGTCAATAGTGATACAACTTTTCTGTAATTCTGAGCTTTCTGGATAATAGGTTTCCGGATAATGGATCCCATACCTGTGTGTATGGGATCCAGATAAAGGGATGAGATTGTCCCAAGCATATGCACATTGTATACATATGACTCTCCTTTGAATAAAGTTGCAAAGGAATACATTTTTTCCTATCTGTACACACCACACATACTTGTATATATTACAATACACAATATTCTGCTTTACAGAGTGTATGTAAAGCATTCTCACTGCATGTGGCATAAACATTGAACTATGTTGATTTACATTATTTTAAACGTTAGAGGATATCACACAGTTTTATACACACACAGTCACACAGATTACAGATTAAGTATAACATCACTTATTTCAAACTGTTTATCCATTAAAATAACATTCATTTTGAAGGTTCTTTTTCCAAGTTATTTTAAGTGTTCAACACTTAAAATAACAACATATGCCATGTCTTCTGTTTGCATAGTATAGGCTAACATGAGCAATATCCAATGCAGCAAAACTTTCTATATACCCTGTGACAGTGTGGAAAACACATCTGTCTTGCCTAAAAATGTACAGGGAATTTTTTTTTTGTTGTGGGCTGAAGAGAAATACCTAGTGCAGATAAGGTTAATATGCCCTCCAAGTCAGGTAATGAGGAAGCAGTTGAAAGCAGAACTGCTACTGTAGGTAAAAGGGGTGTGGGAGCACACCCATGGGCTCTTTATTGGATATCTGATAGAGACGGGCCTCTCTTGTGTGTTTGGAGGAGAGTAATAGTTCTGGCTGTTCCTTTTATGTGAGACTGGATGGTTCTGGATGTTCATAGTGAGTGGGAGGAAGCTTGAGAGCTTGAGAGTGAACCAAAGACCCCATGGAGCCTGAGACAGAGACTCAGAAATGCATGCCAAGGGGCCTTTGAATGCATCGGGAAAGGGGCAGTGTTTGGAGAAAGTACAGAAGTGAAACTGACTTGGAAATAGGCTGTGTAGCCAAGCTGATGGACAGATGTAACAAGGTGCTGGGAGAGGCCGTGCGGTACTCAGAAAGACTACAATCTCAGACTGCTATATTTGTTATGCCATATGAAGATAAAAATCCTTTTGATGTGCTGTTTTGAGTAAATAAAGTAAATGCAAAGTCTACTTTCTGTATTTTTTTTTTTGTGTGTCAGTGTTTCTTCTCTCCATAAGAAAACCCACTTGCCTATCATTTAAACAGCTAATCTTCCCACAACCCCCTACCAATCAATGATTATCAGTGCCAAAGTAAATGTATTGAATGGTTGCATTAAGGAAGCACAATTGAAGAGAAAAAACAGAAAAAACAGACACTGAAACCACTTTGTGCATGTGAACTGGCTTCTGCAGGAGAGGCCTGGGATTGTATCAGTGTGATCTCTGATAAAGTGTACCCAGTGGGATAGTGATATGCAGGTTGACAAATAGTCGACCTATAACCACCTGTAGCTGCTGACCCAAACCCTACAGTCACTTCTATTTATAGATCTATTTAAAGATCCCCGACCCACCGATCTCTGATGTCACATAAGGGGACAGTGTAACTATAAATCCAGCACAGTATGGTCGCTGGCAGAGAGAGTGGAAAATAAAAGCTCAACCCAAATGAGACCTGCAAACAGTTTGCTGAAGTCAGCCAAAACCAGCCCGCATATCACTACAGTGGGATCCTATAATTTTTGTATCTCCTCTGAAACTGTTGTCACATTATATTGATTAATCAACTCCTAACAATCACTACCTAGTTGTAGTTGTTAGCCGTAGTAACAGACATCAAGCAGTACCGTGGAAGCTGGATAAACAGTTGATTAAACTTTTCCCTTGTAATAAATGCAGAGTCACAATGTTTTGTCAGGCTTCATTCCTCCCTTTGTTATGTGCTTGTCACACAGACCTTCACAATGCAGCCTATGCATCAGCACCTGGCAGGAGATTTTTTCCAGATTTCCTCTGCTGACTGGGATAATACAATTAAAATAAAAGCATTTGTTTCTATTTATGCTTTAACCATTATAGCAGAGTGCAATGCTGTTTTTCTGTGGCTCTGTCAATTGTGTTAATGCACATCATTAATTAGCCCAGCAAGCCTGTTAGTGCCCCACCATGTAGCAACTTAGTATTATTACTAGTTTAACTTAAATGCTGTGCATTGTCAATGATATATATACAGGTGGGTGAATTATATAGTATTTGTGAATCTTTCGGTTGTATTTCTGTTCCTCTTTGTTCACCTTTATCTTTAATTAGAAAAAAATCAAACATTAAATGAAGGCAGAAAAACAGATAACAACAAATAACGCTATGGATAGACATAAAACAGTTTTTCATTATATAACACAGTGCTTTAAAGTACAGTACCTGCATACAATCACATTTTCTTTACTAGCATTGCATTATTTCATGATATCTTCAAAATAGGGCTGCAGGGCTGTAGCATACAAAGTACTGTAATGGTGACAAGGATGGCTTTACGCTGAACATCACAGCCAATCAGAAGCAACCAATAGCAATATTTAGCTTGTTATTACACACATGTAGTTATTAGAACAGCTCACTTGTCACTGCCCAAAGCCTGAGTTATAACAGATAAATGAAATTAAACCAGGTAATAACTGTCATTTTTTAAATATTTCTGCATCAGCAACAGATACCCCATTTAACTAAAACAGAGATGGGGAAGATTTTTTTTTTTTAATTTTTCTATTTATATATTTAAGGCAACAGACAGTCATAGACAACACCACAAAGAGACATTTTAAGCACAAATCTAATTCAGATAAAAATAAAGGAAACATATTTGGGCTATTAAAGATACAAAATGTTTTCTAGGATAGACTTTTGATGGAGATACAGTTAAAAGACTAAGACGTTGACATACAGTCTAAAAATTCATGACACACACATTGACAAAAGCCATATACCATGAGAATAACAAGGCTAGAGGGAACAAGGCTGACAAAGACAACCCCAAGGGTGACTTTTTTTGACACCAGCAAATAGATCCCTAAGGGTAGGGAGCTGAAGTAAAGTAACCCTAACAACCAAACAAACACACGCACTGAGGTTTGGCAGATCAGTGAAGTACAGTTCCATACTGTCCAGTTTTGAGGTATTGAAACTGGGTCATAATTGGAAGGCCGGTAAAACTCTACCACAGGCGTAGAATTCAAAGCAGGCGAGCTTTCCCTCTGGACCTCCATGATGGTAATGACAAGGCAATTGGTAGAGGTGTGGGATGGGGTGACAAGAGTTGACAGACGTTTTGGGGTCAGAAGTAGCTCTGTTGGGTTGTCCCCAACACATTTCCCTCTTCCACCACATGCCAAGTTCAGTAATATATTATTGTCATCTGGAAGGCTGCTGACTTCATCCTCAGGCAAACGGGTCTCAAATCTGCAGAAAGGGCACACAATAACACATTGTGGGGATTCTCCACAGTCCACCAGTTTGTAAAGGCATTTGGCACATACTCTGTGACAACAGCCAAGTACCTTTGGTTTCCTCTGCCTCAGATTATAACGGTTGTAGCAGATCTTACATTCAAGCTCTTCAGAGTTCATATTGGGAGACTCAGAATTATCTTCAGTTAGCTGGCCTGTCATTATGTCTTTAGATGAGCAGTAGGAACGTTAGTGCAGGTAAACACAAAGCAGCACTCATGTACAGATCCTCTGAGTCTCCAGCCTGGAAACAAGCTCACCCACCCTCACACTATAGCAGGGGAGCTGTTGTTGATATGTTGCCGGGATATTCATTACTTCTCTGTTTCATGCAGCATTTCCCACTGGGTTCTGAAACAGAGGATTTCACATGGTTAGATGCATTCTCAATGCAATAGCTGTGAATCTAACAAAGGAAATTGCAACTGGATGGTGTTACTGGAGGCTTCCAGCTAGTAAAGCCCTAACATGATGACAATTGCATTTGCTCCACAGAAAGATTTGTCACATATTCTAACTAACATCTCTTCTTCTGCTCTGCTACTTTAAAGAAATGAATAAAAAGAAACACCTTTTTCTATTTCAGCTAAATGGACTAGTTCACCTATTCAAACCCCACCATTTTCTTAAAGCATACCAATTATAATTTTGTTCATTTTGTTTACATTTTCTTTTCTTTACCACCTCCCTAACGTGTCGTTTTTAAATATATATGTGTTTCATTTTCATCTCTCTCATATATATATTCTGTAATCTAGGTCACTCAATAACTGTTAAAATGAAAATGATGAAAATATTGCTGAACATATTTTTAGCATTGTTATTAATTATAAAATAAAGTATCCCACCTATATGTGCATTACATTGCGTTTACACTCTCACAAATAACATATTAAATATTACAATTTAAATGTTTCCTATTTTTCATTTAATTTAATTAATTAGCCTGCTCTTCAACGTTCTGATTTAATCTAATGAAATACATTGGTTGATACATTACTCAGTATTTCTCCTACTGAGCATACTCTAGAAGCTCTGCTAAAGCGTCTCACAGATCAATTGTTATCAATACATTTCTTAATAGTAAGCAACCTAGATTACAGAGTTTATAAAAGAGAAAGAAAACAAAATTCATGTTTAAAACCTAAATTTTATGTTTAGGTTATTTTAAGGCATTTGTATTGCTGAGGATACCAGTGAGACTCTGCAGGCATTTACAACACTCATGTAAGATAGGAAGGTGGACTAATCACTTTGACAACAGTGGTCATGGGACAAAGCTGTGGGCCATCAGTTATGCTCCCATAAAATTGACAGTTAGGAACATTTAGCTGGTAGAGGCAATGCAAAATTTTGGTTCAGTAGTACAATGTACATAAGAGCTGTGGATACTCTTCAGGCAGCAGGATTGTAAGTAGGACCTTTGCTTTTGGAAGGCTTGTGATATGACGTAAAGTAGACAGATTCACCTATTCACTAGTGCTATGCCTTTATTTATTCCTCATATTTACAAACAACTAGAAGAATTGACAAATAGGCATCTCTGGACTACCAAAGAACTTGATGTTAATGACCCACAATCCACTAGCCAGCCCCAAATTATTTATGCCACCTAGTAGCAGGCAGATTCACACTGAAAGTTATGACTTGGAATGGGTGACCCATGTCTGGAACAAAATCGCACGTCACCCACCACTTACCTCACCAACTTGGCAATGAGGAATACTGAGGAAGCAGGCCTGCTAGGCCCCCTGTGGGGTCAACTAACTGAGAAGTTACACCACTGATAGAAGAGAAGTAGAATATGTAGTACATATGAAAAACTTCTAGCACACCCATACCTCCTGAAGATATGATAAGTGCTTGTGCCTCGTCGGGATTGGCACACCAATGAATCAGTACCAGAAATCACCAGCACAACTGACCTAATGCCAATGAGGACTTTCCCTTAAGTGCTTATTGTGTAAACATGCAACGTTTTGGGGCTCTCCCCTTCTTTAAGCATGCTTTGTGGCATTAGCTCTATTGTGCTGGTCTTTTTTGTCATAGAATTTGTAGAATACACAGCTATTTAAGACAAAGCATGGAATTTACAAGATACACTCAGTGTAGAACAACTTCACTGTTTAATTTAACGTCTGCCACACTTTGCTAAATGTATGCCTCAGGGGGAATAAGTCAATGTCATTTAGAGGGCACTTGTAATGTTCCATCAAAGTCAAATTTTTCATGGTATTGAAATGCAGAAACATACAATTGAGCAATTAAATGACATTTAAGATGAAAAACACAAAGCGCAGAGCTGGAAAAGTGTGCAATGCTATTCAATAAATAACTGAGCAGTTGGACTACATGGCACTCCAATTGTTGTATAATTAGAGTTAGTTTAGTGTAATTAGTTTGACCACCTGGCACCTGAGACAAAGAATCATGTATAAATTAATGTCTGGGGACATTTATTTTAAAGATCAAGATTTATTTATATTTGAAAATGCATGAGAAGACTTACATTCTCCCACCAAAAATGTTGTCATACAAACAGAATATAGATCTGTGCAAATTGTCAGCACTCACCCAGGGTATAGTATTAGGCAATGAAGTGCCCGACAATACCCGTCCCTTCACATTAGTTATTTAGGAATTGCTTATTGCCGCATCCTTTCACATTTTCTGGGCAGTTACCCAGGATGTGTTTGACATATGGCAATTAATGTGATGGAGCAAGCATTGTTGGGCGCTTCCCCCTGTGAACAGGCCAGAATAAGGGGTAGGCAAAACAGACACGTCCTTAGGGTGCAATTGTGGGGGCTAGGCACATATGTTTTCTGTCTGCCTCTCCCTTGTTTAGGCCCTTATCCCCCACCATTCACTTGTCATCTAACAACAATAACTGCATGTGACAGGGACGTTAACATTCAGTGCCCATCACGCAGTGGCCATATCCATCGGTTCATTCAGGAACATTACTGATAGACAGCACTCCAGATGAATATTCTTAAAAAGTCTTTATTCATACATGGGTTATGACCTAGACAGCAGTAATGTTTTGGACCTTGATCAAGCTTGGTAAAAGACCACACTGGTTTGAGTAAAGCTGCCTGGGCATCTTAAAAGATAATAATTATAACTTTTATTTCTAATTTTCTTCTTATTCTTTGTGTTTTTGTGTATAAGGGTTACTAGTGCTCCTGATTAAACACCTCTGTTGCATTGAGCACAGATACAGGCTTGACAGTAGTACATAGATTTTTGCTAAAATGCTGGTCATATTACCTTTTTGTGAATTATTTTTAGTTTTACTGTCCTATGTGGCTAAGTAGACTGGCTAGAACACCAGCACTCAATTGAAGAACATGCAATCAGTTACCAAATCACTTTAAACTGTTACTGTTTACCTATATGCTTAACTCAGTTAAATACTCTGATACTTTCTATTACTATGTAATGGATTGTCTGATGATCTAAATTATACACCAGAGGGAAACTAGTGACTTGTACAGCGTTCGGTCAAGTGTGAAATGTTTATGAAATATGGTGTTTGGTCACTGGAGGATTATATAATATGCTGCAGCGGTGTCAGAGAGAGTTGTTCATTGTACTTTTGGGGAACCAAGTGGTGTCAGAGGTGTTAGATAATTATCAACTTTAATCTTTCAGTGGCCCTAAGGCAAACACCACAAAAGCCTTTAGCCAACCAAGTCACAAAATTTTATCTGATACCAGGATGGTAATTGTATGTCAGATTTAAAATCAATTCTGCTGTATCATTTGCTGTCAGAAAAACAAACTGCATGTGAATAAGAAAAAGGGAACAGTTATTGTTAGTCAGTGAAACATGCTTCATGTCAGGTACAGACCTATGCATCTAACGTGCTGCAGTGGTGTAGCTGTTGTAATGGCGGGTGCTGTTCTTGGGGGCACAAAGTCACTGTTGTTAATAAAAGATTTTAAATATTGAAAAATCCACAGTTGCCAGGCAATCTTTTCTCAATCCATTAAGTCATATTTTAATATGATTGTCATGGGAGAAACAGACAATATTATTTTTTCTACTTACTCTGGTCTTCAGGGGGGGATTACGGTGAAGAACTAGTAGCTGCTGAAGTTATAGAAGGTGAATATAAACATGAAGCTAATGCCTTCCTTTGTTCGATACATCCCAAGTTTTAGCAAGAACCTCAGCTCTTTCTGCAGCAACAATACAATTTCTGAAGAAATGGACAACTGAAAAAGTTAACTCCTTAACTTCTAAATGAAAATTGCTCTTCACTCTGGAACTAAAAACAGAATATTCCAAATGGGGGAAAAACACACTTCTGCCTAATAGCAGCCAATACCATCCTTCGATTATAAGAAAGAAAGTTTCTTGCATAATTTTAATAATTCATGAAACAGTACCTCCCATGGCCAGTCCTCAGGCAGATACATGCTCAGTACCAAGAACCTCTTAAAGAGCTAGTGAAAGTCCCAGTACACATAACTGGACCAGAACTCAGCATCACCAATCTCCTTTAAATGCCTATGACAGGTTAGTATGGAGAGAACACATTCAAGATGGGCAGTACAGGTGGTAACAAATGAATATCATTTAGAGTTCAGAGATTCACCCATAAAATGCCAAGTGTTGGTAGTAAAACAATTAAATAATGTATGGATACAATAGAAAAGTTGCTGGAGGCATAGATGATAATCCTTATTGCCTCCTCAACAAAAAAAGTTTCAGAAATAAGAAAATATTCCTTTAAAATTAAAACTCTTAGCTGAACTATGAAGGCCATTGAACTAGGAGAATAAATGCATTTCTAAATATAAAAGATATTTATTTGAAAATATCATCTTACCAAAGATAAATCATGATTGATCAATTCACAGTTTTCCTGATGTGCTTCATGTATTTACAATGACATTAGCAGTTGGCAGGACAAGACAGGAACATGAAGAGTTTCATTTGAATGAAGAGATAACTATTTTGTCATTCTACACCAAAGCATTACAAGGAAGTAAAGTTAGACACTCTGGGGCAGATTTACAAAATTCACATGAAGGATTCGAAGTTCGATCGAATTTTCAAAAAATTTTCCAAATTCTAATTTTCTAATGTTTTTGAAGACCACTTCGACCAGTGAATTTTGTAAACTCAATGATTCGAATAAAATTTCATTCAAATATTCGATTATTCGACTGTCAAAGTACTTCCCCTTTAAATTTTTATTCGACCACCTAGTTCGGCAGATCAAAGCTACCGAATTGGGTTTACTTAATTTTGATCAAATAGAAAAAATTTGATCGATCGATAAATCGTTTGAATCGATCGATTTGAACTATTTTTTTCCGAATTTTTTTTATTCGATCAAGTAAACCCAATTGATCTGGCCAACTAGGTGGTCGAATAAAAATTTAAAGGGGAAGTACTTCGACAGTTGAATGATCGAATATTCAAATAAAATTTTACTCCGCATATAAAGGAATACTAGCTGTGGTATAAGTACTGTATAACCTGTATTCTGTAGAATTTAGCTGAACTAATCGGCCCTGCAGCATGAGGGTACTATGTAACTGAGTAGGAACTATCCTAAGTTCTTTTAAATGTGAATGAAATCTGCAACTTTATCACAAGTTGGCATACTAGGGAAAAATGGTAAGCAATGTCTTATTTTCATTACTTCAGGACATACAGGATCATTTCATTAAAAGTTGTGTTTCTGTAAACCAGGAATAGAGCTAAGAGCCTGCGAGCAACATTTACATTATTTTCTAATAATCAAAAATGAATAAACACATTTCTAGCAAATCACATCCTTTACCACTGCAGACTCACATAACTACCTTGGTGCTGAGAAAATTAAATATCTGAGCCTGCTCCAGCTGGAAAAATTATCAAGGAAAATTAGCATCACATTTAATTAGCAAAGTGGAAGTTGATGATGCTACAAATGACTAAAATGAACTTAATGGGATGCCAGAAAATACATAACAGTATCTCTAGAAATGTTAATACCTCCTTAGTCACTAGGTGGATTGTAAGGTTGTACTTGACTTGTTTGGATGTCTATCAGCTTGGTTAATTTAATTATTCTTTATCCTGATATTACAGGTAAAGTATCTGTTGTCCAAAAAATTGGGTGTTTCAGTAAGTAATTTTCCCATAACTAGAAGCACCTTACTTTAAAGGACAACAAACGTTAAACTAAATAAGTAGGCTAGAAATGTTGTACATTATGGGCTTCTGTACTAGCCCAAGGCAACCATACCCCTTTAGCAGGGAAGATCTGTGTCTCCAAAGATGCCCCAGTAACTCCCCATCTTCTTTTCTGCCGATTCACTGCATATGTTTTGTGCTGCTGTCACTTACTGAGCTTAGGGACTCACAATATACAGTACACATAGAATAGAAATGTCACAGTATAAGGCTAATTAGTAATTAATACAGATAATTAGTACATGACAGCACAGAAATCAGTGCAATAAGCATCTGACTTTAATAATCAGGCCAACCTAATTTTCAACTTTTGGCAACAACCCCTAAGCTTAGCTTCTCAACATCTGCTCAGAGCCTGCTGAGCATGTGAGTGTCACAGACACTTTCCAAGATGGTGACCCCCTGTGACAAGTTTGAAATCCTGGATAATTGCTGCTATTGACAAGCTGAAAGTTGGAGACTGGAGCAATAAATTCAGTATATAAAACATTACATTTTTAGCCCTATTCATTTTTAGGGGTTAGTTCTCCTTTAAGTAAACTTAAAACACCTACAGGTTATAAAATTGCTTTGTCATCAGTGCTCCAGCACAGTTAACATCAAATACAAAAACACATTGTTACAAAGAAAAAAATCAGGTCATCTCCTTCTGCTCAAGCTCTTGTGCTCATAGTTTTGTTAAATACACCCTTCTATGTGATGATAATTTGGTTGCTATCTATTGTTAAAAGTTTAAAAGTAAGGCTGCAGCATCCCCTTAATCACTTTGAATTCCTTCTCCTCCTGTAACCCATGCATCCCCCTTCTTCAGGAACTTTGGATGTTGACTTATGAGCATTCTCAGTTCTTCTCACCTCAGATTACTAAGTACATCCTCCAGTCTAACAGCCAATCAAAGCCTCTTCACAGAAAGCCGAGTAATATTTTTCACTGCTTCTTAATTGTATTCCACCCTAGAATTACACAAAGTTCAATTCAATACCTATTTCTAATGATAAATTAACATAGAGATAACAAATACCTCAAAGATGTTTTTATGGTTTAGAATACAGATGCAAAATCACTCCAGATATCTTGATGCAGATAAGTAACCATTTTACAAATATGGGACCTGTTATCCAGCCATTACACAACAGCAGTAACTTGAATTCTATTCCTTTTAAACAGTATAGAAGGTAATGTGCATGCACAGTATACCTCTTGTGCACAGCAACCTCTACAGGCATTTTGTATAAACACTACATATTCCCGTAGGAAAGCATTTGTGCAAATGTAATAAACAACAACAATGAAACGGTATGCAAACAGTAAGAATATTATACACTCTTCATATGACATAGTCCTTGGTCCATGCAGGTAGTTTACTTATTCTCTCAATACGCCTCATAGGTTCACCTTCTTCAGGCCTATTGCAGTTGGCATCAGGAGTAGGAAAATGTCCATCAAATGGAAATTCTCCAAAGTCACATCTAGCAGGAGCAAGACGACTTGCATTCCATATACGTCCATCAGATAGATCATATGTATTTCACTTCAAGTGGTGTAGTATATTTAGATTGTCCTTGTTTCAGTACTCCTGGTTTCTTAATTCTGACTAAAGATCCAGGCTGAAAGTGCACTTCTCTTGCACCATGTTTACTGTCAGTATAAGCCTTGCATTTGGCTTGTTGACGTTTGACAATGCAGTTGTAACTGTAGATGATAGTAAATCAGTCAGTGCTACAACTTCTTTATCCTCATCCAGTGTATTAGAAGCTGTAGGTAAAGGTAAACGTGACAAACAATCAGCCGTAATATGGTTGTATTGCATATTTTAGTTGAAATTCAGTAGCCTTGCTGACCATCTATATGCATTCCAGCTCTTCCTAGTCCCTTTGTTGTAAGCAGTGTAGTTAAAGAGCTATGATCCGTGCATGAGGTAAATTCTCTACCCCATAGGTAGGTTCTCCATTTTTCTGTTGCCCAAACACATGCTAAAGCTTCTTTTTCAACAGTTGAATACTCTGAAGTAGTGCAGGATCAAATAAAGCTAGCGCTTGACTGTTCACAATTAACTGTTTCACTATTTCAAAACTTTGTTGAGCAGCCTCTGACCAAACCAGACTTGAAGTTCCATGTAGTAGTGCTCTAGGTGGCTCCACAACTGAAGCAGAGTTGGGAATAAACTTAGAATACCATGAAGTAAGACCTAAGAAAGCTCATAAGGTCTGGAAATCAGATGGAGGAGGTGCTTGTGTAACAGCAATGACATTTCTGACCCAGAAATGACAGCTGAGTTTGGGTGAAATTTTTTAATCACATCTTACTCTACCAGTTTCTTCAGTTCTTAAAGTTCTTTAATAACTTTGTGCACAAAGTTCTTTGCACAGCCCAGTAAAGTGTTGTTTTGCGGTGAACTTTTAGACACAGGCTGTGTGGCAGGCACTGATGCTGTAGTAATGAGACCATCAATTTTGCAGATAAATTAGGGTTTTCCCTTTACTTTTCTGATAAGGCTTTCTGCCAGACTTTGAAAAATGTGATTTAACTCGATTCATCATTACGAGGTTGGACACTAATGGCGGACAATCATGCCTTGTTCACATCAGTTTTCCGATGCATCCCACTGGTATTCATTTGGGTTCAGGTAACAGTTTTATGTAGATCAGTCAAGTTCTTCTATATCTCTGCAAACCCATTCTGTAAGGACCTCAATTTGTGCTTGGGTTATAATCCTGCTGGATTTAAGGGCTTTCTCCAAATTGTCTCCAAAAAGGAGGAAGCACAGAATTGTCAGGTTTAAATAGCCAATACGAAAGGGTGTCCACATAAAAACAATATTTTATATATTAATATTATTAATATTAATTTTATCTTTATAATTTACTTTATATTAACTTTATCCCAAGATGCATAACAAATTCTTCCTGACCCAACATAGATTATGGGCTATAAAAGAAATGGATTATTTTGGCAGGAGAACTTTGAATAGATTGCATAGTAATTAAGGGCACTAGGAGGAGCAGTTAATGGAAAACAAAAGAATAGATGCCTGCATGTTTTAGATATAAAGAGTAAAAGAGAATGGGGGTTATCTGGAAGATAACATGACAATTTGTGTCAAATTAAGCCTATATGTTGCCTTCTAGGACAGTACTGCTTTGAGGACTTTTACCACTTATGCCAGGTAACACTGGGGGTAGGCAGGTAGCATTTTGTGTCATTATCATAAAGGGGTTTATTAAAAGCCAACTCAATGTATAATTTCTATGAAATTAAAAAAGTGTGGATTGTAAACAATAAAATACCTAAGGTAACAGAGATTACAAAGCAAATTGGCATGAGAACTTTATAGCATGCTTTATGTAGATCAATATAACCTTCAGACATGTTATGGACAACTATAGAATGCCTACAAGAAGTTACTGTACAGCTAAGGCAGCAAGCTCACCACTAACCCATACTGTATGACTTACCTGGTTACAAACTGCACCATGCTGTGATGAAGTCACTTTGCACAAAGTCATTGTTGCTTAAAAGACATGCAAGCATATATATAAATATATATTGTCTGCCAGATACCAGAATTCCCTTGAATATTTTCCTAATTTTGCCAGTTATTTCCTGTACTGCAGTGAGAATATTTTAGAAGCAAACAGAAATGTTACCTTTCATTACATTTCCACTGAATCATTAAAACAATGAAAACCCTGCAGACCTTTACAAGGTTGATTGCAAATATTTAACCTATCACGCACAGTCATGTACTTTAACACCCAGTATGCGCTCTGAACAAAATGTCACATAAATTATAAATCATAGGGTAACTAAATATAAAATACACTAGATAGCATAAAGTAAGAAACCAGTAGTTATAATATATGACATTTGAGGAAAGTCTGAGAAGTATTTCTTGCACGGGGTCTGCTTCCTCTATAGCTCGAGAGAAATCCCACCTCCCTGGTTGCTATCCGAGACGCAAGGGGAGGGAGCGGGCGGGCTGGTTAAGAGGGCTGGTGAGAAGAGGAAAGAGTGGGGAAGTGGGTAGAGGCTTTGTTGTGTCCTGGGCTCCTCCAAACATTTTTTGCAGGATGGGGTGCAGTGAACTGTAGTTTCCCACTGCCTACCAATATATCTTGAGCTATGGGAGGAAGCACAAAGCCAGGTCTTCATTATAACAGTGCACTGAGCCATCCTCCTGCACAATAGTGAATTCTTAACAAAATTAATAGACAGGTTTGTAATTCAGTTCATATGTATACATATACTGTATGTACATGTGTTAAACTGGATCTGTTTTTCGGAACAACCCCTATTTAGGGAACAGATAGTAAACTAAATTACCCCTTATGATCCTAGACGTTGCTGATTTGAGGACAAAGCCAATTTGATCACTACTACAATACTGTTAGGTATTTAGTAGAAGTCAAAATATATCTGAAATACAATTTTCATATTAAGCACTGGTAAGGAGCTAGAAAGAATTCGTGGTAATGTACATTTAAGGTGGCCATACACGGGCAGATAAAGCTGCCGATATCGGTGTTTTAGACCGATTTGACAGCTTATCTGTTCATGTATGGGGGCTTCCTGCAGGTCTTCCTGACCGATTTCTGGACACGATATCAATTGGGAAGGTTGGATTTTCTTCCGACCGACCCGTCGGAATTCCATTGTGTTCGTCGTAAACCGATCGTTCGGCAATAGGGCAAAATGTCCGGATTACCCAGATATAGCCCTGCCAGTTCTTTGGATCTTTACATCTATGGCCAGCTTTAGGAAGAAAAGACATAAGAGGAGAACAAACACAGGGTGGCAGATTTATCATAATTAAAATTTTCTAATTTTATTTTTTTTAATTTTTTTTTAATTTTAGTTTTCAAGATTTTTATCTCAAAAATTCAAGTTTTAGAATCTTCAGTTTGAATTCCCGATTTTTGCCTAAAAAATTTGAAGGTAGGAAGCAATTTCTATTTTGCCCCAATGTCCATGTTAAACTTGTAGCGAGATGCTTTGCCAATGATAACCATAAATCTGCCTTCATGACTAAATGCCAATGAAGGAAATGCTGTTATTTACTTTGTTACACACCTGCCACTTGCTCTGCCTTCAGCTTTTCAAAGAAACAGTATATACACCCATATACTGTATGTCCTAAACTCTAAACCCCAGACCGCTCCTATATGTGTCACACACTACCCATTCCAGGTCAGCCTGGAAATAAAACCACTAATGTACCAAAATGTGTTTACTTTTGAAAGACAATACAAGACCAGCCCACTTTGGCATATCTTTCTGCACCAGACTACACATGACAGCCTTTTTTCTTACTCCTCCAATTAAGCCTTCATGCCTTAAACCCATTGCCTCTTATTGCTCACCTGCTAACCTTTCTCTTATCTCTTCCTCTATAGCCCATTATGCCTTTCAATACTGCAGTATACACAACGCAAGTCGTTCAGTGACAGAATGATTGATCTTTCAGTGACTCTTTTGTAATGTTCTCTTTTGCTAATTCAGTCTTAAAATATGACTGGTCCCCAGCTTCTGACAAGGAGACATACAATAGTTGCACACAATAAAAATGATTATGAATGGGTATTACTAACATTTGGTAACATTCTGCAGCTAGTAAAATGCTTACTATTTTTTAAATTCCACTGTTGATCTCACAGGATAAATGTATAAAGGGGTACTTACTAGGGTGTAAAAGAGAAAGGTAAAAATGATTGTATTGCTTTATTTTGAAGCAGGTTGCTTTTCACAGAAGACCATGGCTTAAAGGAGAATTCAACCTGTTTTTTTTAAAAAAAAAACCCTACCCTCATACCCTGGGTAGACTCTCCTCCCCCCCAGCCAAAATTTTAGGAAATTTACGTGTCTTTCGTAGCATCTGCAATTGTTCTGGACTGGAAATATACTACAACTGCGCATGCTCAGAAAACGCTGGTCTGGTTCCAAAGTAGACCGAAGAAAGAAGATGGCGCCTGTGAACTACTGAGACCAGAATCTGCACTGTGCGGTAAGTAAAAAATTAGGGCATTTGCCGGGGGGCAGGAAGGCTGGGGGGAGGAGGGAGGGGGGTCTAACCAGGGTAGGGATTTTTTTTATAGAAAGGGGTTGAATTTGCCTCTATTCATCATTATGAGTTTGATCACTAATGGCGGACAATCATGCCTGGTTCACATCAGTTTTCAGATGCATCCCACTGGTGTTCATTTGGGTTCAGGTCACAGTTTTATGCAGATCAGTCAAGTTCTTCTATATCTCTGCAAACACATCCTGTAAGGATCTCACTTTGTGCCTGGGGTTCTTATCCTGCTGGAACAGTTAAGGGCTTTCTCCAAATTGTCTCCAAAAAGAAAAAATTGTCTCCAAGAAAAATAATGTCAATATATGATTTTGTAGCACCTTGCTAGCAAAGATGGTTGTGGTTTAAATAGTCAATTTCGATAATAAGAAAGGGTGTCCACATACTAACAGTATAGTGTGTATCCTATATTAAGACATTATATATTTCATTCAAGGCCCTCTACAATTCATTGTATAACAGTTTTCTCATTTTCTCTTTTTTTGTTTGTCTGAGGTAGATATTAGTTTTGGGCCTGAAATGTTACAGAACAAAATATTTGCACTTCTAGCAATACTGAACATTTTGTTTATTAGTCTGCAGTTATGGAGCACATTAAGCATACAAAGTCAATCTGTTTTGTGTGTGGATTCATAATTTCCTTTTTTTTCCTTTTTTAATTTCCTCCCCTAAATTTTTGTGTTCTAAAGCATCACTGACTTAACAATAAGTAAACCCGACATCTTGATAACAATTAAAGCTAAACACACAAACATGTGCCTTCATCTTGCATCTTGCTTGTCACTTGCACCTGAAAGGTGACTATTAATAATGCAGCCATACAAACACCATGCCTTATGGTGGTAGCTCTACCAATAAAACTTCTGGAGGATGTTGAGGTCTCACTGCAAGGCTATTAGAATAGGTTGGAACATGGGGACAAAAAATGCCTTATGCAAGGAAAGGAAAACATTTTTGGATAATCCACTGTAAGTATCAAGTTTGTTCTTTGCATGTGCTGATTGATGACCACATGCCAGAGGGGAGTGGGAACATAGTTAAATCATCATGATAAAAATGGGGCAAAGGAAATGCATTGATAGGTCTGAAGCATATCAATACAAATTATTTTGAGTGAGTAATAAAACAGGTTTAGAAAAGGGTTTAGTTCTCCATTAATACAGGAAGTGTTTTCAAGTTGGGAATTTTAAAAACATCTGTATAATAATAAATAACTATCATCCTATCTTTTTCTATAAAGATTAACTTTAAACCAAGTAAAAATATTTTTTATATTTTTATAATTATACAAGTATTAGCCATCCCTTGGCTTATTTTATAAATCTGAAAAGTGGACCTGATGTTTCATCATTACTTACTGCCTAATAAGTGATGGTTCTCAATAGGCTTAACGTGCAGAAGAGACAGGCATCAATCAAACAATGTTGGATTGTGACCTAAAAATCATTTATGTATCTGTAACAAAAGGAACTGCCAGCAGTGTCAATCCAGGAAAAGATAATGTATAAACTGTGCTAACAGCTTTAAAAAAATTCTGCTTAGAGTTAAACAAAAGACAAATGTTCAGTTTTAGGCAGGGGTTATCACTGAAATTCTTCTGTCTTTCAGAATCAAAATAAAATAGCATTTTTTTGTATTAGGCAATACAATTTTGAGATGCACATACAACATGTTTCAGAACAGTACATCCTGTCCCCTGAGTAAATAACATTGCAATGCGAGTCACACTACAGATCTGATTATTGGCAGCTTTGGCATTTACAATCCAAGAGAAAATACTGCGGGCAGGAGAAAATAAACTGTGGCTGAAAACAGGAGATATATTTTTTTCTATGTGGACAGCTGGCTTGTGGCCCTTGTTGATAGTAGTGAGGGTAGCAGTTGAAAGGGCTACACAGTCATGATTCTGGCCTATATAATGGAATTCTAAGTAGAAAAATATATTTAAAATATATTTCAAATATTTAAAAAAACTCACTCTATAATTAACTGTTTTAAAAATAATTATTTGAGTTAAAGGACATGTAAAGTCTACATTTTCCTACCATGTATATAAGTTGGGCATATCTTCCCCACCCAAGCCACATCATTTGTACTGCATATACCTCCTCCATTTTCCACTGCCATCACATTTTCATAAAAAAAACTTGTAGTTTTTACCCGGCGGCCATTTTCCCTCTGACACATCATCACTAAAATTGACACCTGCAAACAGGACATGTATGCTGTAAAGTTCATGCAATGCAGAATGCAGGTTTACACAGGCACAACATACTTTGATAAATAAAAAGTTCTACTGGGGTTGAGCACTGTAATGGTTAAGCTGAGCTCAGGAGAGGTGGTTTAGAGAAAAAGTAGGATCAAATAGTTAGAGTTTCTATAGGAACCAGCAGTGCCATCCTGGTGCATCAAGTATGAGCCAGGTAATCACAAAACTGAATGTTAGTGTAGCTATCAGCATATCTACACTAATGTATACAGCAGCACATATTTTAGGCACATGGCCATATTAAAAACAATTTCATTTTTTCTTCTAATTCGAAGAAAGTACATTGTACTTGATCCTAGCTAAGATATAATTAATCCTACAAATCTACTGGGTTTAATTAATTTTGTCATGATTTTTTAGTAGACCTAAGGTATTGGTGATCTAAATTAGCCAAAGATCCTTTATCCAGAAAACCCTTGTTTCCAAGCATTGTAGATAACTGGTCCCATACCTGTAGTATATTTACAGCATATCACCTGTTTTATTTCTGGAAATGGGTCTGTGTCCAGGGCCGCCACCAGGGGGAGACAGGGGGGATGAGTGTCCCAGGCCCAGGCCTTCGAAAAGTGCAGCACTGCCGTGCCCCCCCTTATGAGCAGTGAAGTAGTGCTGCCTTCTGTCCTGGAGTGGCAGAAAGACCCGATGTCATGAAAGGAGCTGACACAGAAGTCCTGTGAAGTCTACTAACACCAATGTGAGTTTTTTTAAAAATCCCCTGGCCACCAAAGTTTTATTTCAATACTCTATAGGTCCCTGCCACTTTTTTTTTTTGGGGCCCCAATTTTTTTAGCTTGTAAGAGGGGCCCTGGCACCAATGCTTTTTTTTTTTTTAAACAACTGTTATGGGGGCCCTGGCACCAATGTTTTCTTTTAACTTATAAGGGAGCCCTTACTATCAATATGTGTGGGGGGGTTAGTTTTTAGCTCTTATGTCTGTGTGGTCTTTTAACTTTGATGTGTCCACTGAGCCAAGATGGCCTTCTCTGTCTATAAATAAACCTACACAGTGCTTTGGTGGATGAGCATTGTAGTGTACCAGCCCCTCCTAGATACATAGTGCAGTCACATAAATGAGGCTTCTCCCTTCTGACATATGACGTGCCATGTAGTTTTTCATTATCATTATGCTGCTTGGAAATAAAGCTCAGTGGGAATCAGTTCCTCTGTAACTTCAGATGCAAGAAAGAGATTATTTTAGAGTTCCACTCAAATATTTGCGTTAACTTGGAAACCTAAATAAGGTCTATTCTTATTTTCTAGCTCTGTATGAGAGTCTGAACAACTTATGTGAAGAGGAGCTGCGGTTCCTCTATTTCCTCATTTGTCCATGAACAACATGCCCTGTATTGGATTGTAGGATGGTCTGCAGAACTGACTCTTGATTTGACAAGCATGCTCAGGCAGTCATGCAATATGATTGAAACTTGCCTAAGAGCCCAACCAACTCAAGACATGTACTGTAGCACACATTTCCCTATACGTTGGATTTTTACCAATGCCAGGGCCATCAGGTTTGACTGAAAGGCTCAGACCAGACAGTTGTCATTCTAATTATTTGGTTCAAATGGAGACATTTCAAAATGACTCTGTTGCAAAATGGCAAAATATGGAAACTATCAATGTTTGATTAGTAAATGCAGTGCATCATGTGGGTGATCATGAACAAACTGCTGTAGGCTGGTTACATCATACTAGATCGAATAACAGTTTAACATTTCCTTAGAGGCTTACAAGCTCATCAGGAGCAGTTCACAAATAGACAGTGGGATCCCAATGGAGTAAGAGAGCAAGAGGAGTAGAAGGTAAAGGGAGAGAGTTAGATTGGCAAACAAGAGAACAACTGCATTACATGTCTTACCCAGTGTATTATTTTCCCAATTGCCATTAATTTTGGTTTGGTTCTATGACTTAGTTTTCTGTTCCTATTACATATTTATATGTCATACAAAATTGCACAGCCACATACTAGCCATCATAAATGTACTTTGTTGCTGATAGCGAGTTACATTAAAATTGAAAGGATTTTCCATATACATCTGTTATGATGATAATGTCATTATATAATATTTATTTTAGTTTTTTTATCTAATGGTACAATCTCCCATCCTCTTATCTTGAACCTCTTGTTACATGAAGAAGGCCACAGTGCCTCAATATGACCTTCTCTGTAGTCTAGTAGGGAAAGGTTGTCATAATATGTTTGTGGGCCCTTGCTTGCTCTTAGTTATAGAGGCCAACATATATCTACATGTCTTCTGGTATTTGTATTTTAAAACCGCCATCTGCAGCCTAAGTATTCACCATCTGCAGGGCTGCAATGACGAACATTATGGGGGAAAAAAGAGTGCTAATCACCATTAGCCTAAAGCGATCAGTACAGCATAAGAAACAATTATCCACACATTTAGACCTGTTAATAAGGCAGGTATAATGTAATATTCATGTAAACAAACACCTATGTATTCTTCCACAAAAGGGATAATGATACACGGAGGAAAGTGCAGTTGTAAAACCTATCATTATGCAGGTTGCAGTATACTGTACAATAAATACTAAACATTTGGGCTACAGTTTCTATAAGAGTATATCACAAGAGCAAAAAGTAGAATGAATGTCAACTAATTAATGAAGGAGATTGAAGTATTATAATTCATGAAGAATAAGGTTTCACACCAAAACAAAACCAATTCAATATTCTACTTGTTAGAAAGTATTTTTGTATCCTCACACAGTAAGATACACAGTTATTGAGAAGACTACTTACATTTATTTATAGATTTGTACTAATCATATCCTGATGGCATATCATACATGGTCCCTTATCCATGGGTTTCACATAACACACTGCAACCAAGTGGCACTGGAATTTTCATTGCCAAATGTTGAAAACTATGCATTAATCATTGCAGGTCTTCCATGACATAAAGGTCCTTTTGCCCATTTTGCATCATTGGAAGAAGTAGTTGATAATGGGAAGCAGTGACATTTACTAAATGGGTTTAACTGCTGGTAAGAACTGTCTTGCCCTTCATTTAGCAACTAAGGGAGCTCTTCCAATATCAGTGCGATTGAAAACCTTCTAAGTCTGAAGATTCTGATGAATCTCTGGGCTTAGCCTTCCGTTTTTAATGATTGTATTGCTAGCAATAAGACATGGAGTCTACTAATAATATAACTTAATGCAGACGTTACCATGCTTCAATCTGGTAATCTGCATAACAAAGCAGTTGATCTTAAATATACAAGTATGGGATCTGTTATCCAGAAACCCATTATCCAGAAAGTTCCAAACACAGGACAGCCATCTCCCATTCTTAATTTTATCCAAATAATCCACATTTTTATAATATTTACTGTTTTCTGTAATAATAAAGCAGTACCTTGTACTTGATCCAAAGTAACATATAATTAATCCTTATTAGAGGAAAGACCAGCCTGTTGGGTTTATTTAATGTTTAACTGATTTTCTTGGTATACAGATCCAAACCATGGAAAGATCCATTATCTAGAAGACCCTGGGTCCCATGCATTCTGGTTCACAGGTTCCGTACCTGTACTACAGTTATATTATGCTGCTAATTACAAACTTTAAAACAATAGAAAGCATTCAAATGTGTATATGCAAGGTGACTGTCAGGAGGACAACTCTACAGGATCCAGTCCTGGACCTAAAAAGCACTGGCTACTAATCTGTAGTAAGTGACATGAATCCCAGTTATCTTACTTATATGAAACCTCAAATTGGAGTTTCTTTCTGGGGGTCATTCGTGCAAATGAACTGCTGTATTGTGTTACTTCATCTGAGAAATGATGTGTTCAAATGTTTGACCTGCTAAGGTCATGCAAGCAGTCTACAATGTTTTCTAATGCTCACTGGGGTCTATGGATAACATTTTATCTGCTTGTCAATTGCCTGAAATCTCACAGGTGTCATCTTTGGTTCCCAATACAGGAAGCAACTTGCCAGGATTCCTGCGGTTTGATTGATGCTACTTTGTAGAGAAATGGGTTAAGGACACCTTGATACATTTACTATTAATATTTTATAGGATGTCTAGTTCACAGGTGCCTTGTTATGAACTGTCAGCAGTCAGTGAAATCTTGCATTGAGATGGACAGGAACAGATGAGCAAGGCAAAGGGCAGTTAAAGACAGATTGTCAAAAGACTGCAAGTTTCTTATGGTTGCAGAACACAGAACCCTTACAGTCTTATACTGTATGAATATATTTATATACATATATTTATATATATATATATATATATATATATATATATCTATATATATATATTCATATAAAAGGCATGTCTTTAGGATTTTTTTATATGTACAGTTTTCACAGCACCGTACAGAAGTAAAATAGAGAAGGGGTGGGAGGTTATCACCCAGAGAGCAAGTATCCTGTTGCATGGCAGACTGATTTTTGCCATAATGACAAGCATACATATACATTAAGGCTATTATCTGCTTGCCTTTGTTCAAGGATAGGAGTAAACCTTTGTTCCCATCACATATCCTACAAGCATCTTTGTGTCCAAGGTGATCATTTCTAGGAAATGTTACAGACAGACAGACCCTGCTTTACTTCAGTGTTCATTCTACCTCCCATCCCTACATAGATAAACAAATAAAAACATCATCAGATCATAATAATCTCTAATAATCACAATAATGCACTGCATATTCTTCCTGTATATATTTACTGATTCACTGCTTTATTTGCAGCCAACACCCCAAACAAAACACACACACACACAGACTTATTGTCTGTTTACTGACAGATCCATTCAACATGTTACTCCAAGACTGCCCTGTCTTCAGCGTAGCACAATACATTTTCTGCAGGTAAATGCAGGACTGGCAGGGAGTCCTCTATCAATCATGCTAAGCATGAAAACAGGAGATTTATTGTTTTTGTTTTCTGTACCTTGGGCTCTGGCTGGACAATTGCACCTTGCTGAGCTGGTCCTCCACCTCCTCCTTCACTTGTGTTTTCCCCATCAGCAGATCCCTATATCTGAGAAGTGAAGCTGTGCTGCTACTACTACACAGCTGCAGACTGGGTTGCTCCTTGGAGTCACTATAGCAACAGACCGCTTGAAGTCTCACTCATTCTGCAGCTCTGCCTTGGTACAGGAGCTCGGCCCCCTCCTGAGTTCATTCAAGATTTTCCATTGAGTAGGAAGGAGGGGAGGGTGCGGGAGGAAACTGAATCCTGGATACAGCGCTTATTGGTCTGCAGCTGCTTTGTATTGATGTTGCTGTCATCTCCCTGGCACCAATGTCTGGCCAATAAATACCGCTTGCAGCTTCAATGAGACTGGGGGGTATAGAAATTGTGTTAGAAATATGATGTGATGGATGGATGGAGGACTCCAGCTGTAACATGATAAATATTGCATTACTCATTTTTCTTTTCCAGGTATTTCATAAATCACGGTGAATTATGCCATATACGCTTGTTAAACTAAACAGGTTATTCAACAAATTGTGACATGTAAGTGACATTAAGAAAATTGCACCTGTAATGCATATGGTGATTATTAGCTGGCGCTGATGTAGCATCTCAGATGAGATAATAATAGATCAGCTATTCAGCCCAAGGGCATGAGCTGTTTGCATACATCATACCTGATTCCACCTTCGATTGCCTTCTAAAAGACAGAATGTACGATATTCTGTATTGAACGCAAGGGAACCAGGGTGAAACATTGGATGCAATGGCTCGGCAGCATGCTGCCCCTGAAATTCTGATGCCATAGGCTCGGGCCATTGAGCCACAAATCTACGCCTGCAAAAACATTGCGGTCCACCCCCTTTTGGACCTCCCTCCTGCCCTCTACCTTGCAAGTCATTCAGCCAAGAGGTGCATTAGGGCCCTGTTGTGTTTGGTAGCCGAGGATGAGGAGTATAACAGTGCTTTATTAGCAGGTTCATGCAGCCATTACATAACAGCAGTAACTCTTACTTTCACTTTCAAGCTGTACAGAAAGTCCTGTGTATGCACAGTGACACCCGCAGACCGTTTGTAAAAACACCACATATTCCCCCTATAGTAGGAAAGCATTTGGTCAAATATAATAAACAGTAACAATTAAACAGTATGTTTCTTAAACCAATATATACATTCTTCACATGACATAGTCCTTGGTCCATGCAGGTAGGTTTCTGAGTCTCTCAGTATGCTTTATAGGTTCACTTTCTTCAGGCCTATTGCAGTTGGCAGAAGGATTTTTTGTCAGCACCCATAACCTGCTAAGCTGCTCAAACTTGATGCACGTCCAAACGGCTTCCACCTCCAATCCGTATAGGATCAATCTTTGTGTTTCGCAGACAGCACCAATCAAGGATTTCTTTTCAATAAAATGCCTTTATTGAGTGGCTTGAGAAAAGACCGATGGCGGTCTGAAACGTTGCCAGTGTACTGGGTCAGAGCCCATGTCTCAATAAAGGCATTCTATTGCAGTTGGCATTAGGAGTAGGAAAATGTCCTTCATCAAATGGAGCTTCTTTAAAGTCATATCTAGCAGGAGCAAGACGACTTGCATTCCATGGGGCAAATTCAGTAAAGCGTCTAACACTAGCGCTAATTCGCCAGCATGACGTCAATTTGCAACTTCGCAAATTTACCAAGTCAGACTTTGGCGGAAATTCTCTAGCAAAGTAGATTGACTAGAGCAACTTCGCACCCTTATGCCAGGCGAAGTTGCACACTGATGAAGGGACGTAACTACGCTAATTCACTAAGATGAACATTTTACTGAATGTTACCTCTTGCGCTAGACTTTACTTCACCAGATCAGACCTGGCAAAGTTCAATACAATAGATAAGAATTTTTTTAAAATTTTTCCCTAAAAAACGCTGGCGTCTTTTACCTTTTGTAGGGTGATAGTCTGAAGAATAGCTACATTTTTTTGGGGTTACCCTCCTTCCCCCTACATTTCCTAGCATATGGCAACTCAACTATACAGTGGGCACATGTTTAGGGCAATAGGACAACTTTATTTTATTTATTAAAGGTTTCCTGGGCTTGTGTAGTGTAATGTATTGGCTGTAAAATATACCTCTATTATACGTTTAAGTTTGCGCCGTATGCAAATTAGGCATCGCTAGCGTAAATGCGCTTTGCCTGGCGAAGTAAAGGTAGCTCAACTTCGCTACTGTTCGCTGCCCTGAGCACAAACTCGCAGTTTAGTGAATTTGCATAGTGCTGCTGAAAATTCGCCTGGCAAAGTGCGGAGAACACCGGCGAAGCTGTAGCTAGCGCATTTATACGCTTTAGTGAATTTGCCCCCATATGTGCCCATCAGACAGTTCATATATATGGTATCTCACTTAAGTGGTGTAGTAAATTTAGATTGTCCTATTGTCCTATTGACATTGACAGTGCATATAAACTTTGTAATTCACAAATGAGGTTTAAGTAGTTTAACCAATTAGTGTGAGGTGTGGTTTTACTTAATAAAAACAGTTTTATTATATAGTAATTATTTTATAAAGTGTGGGGTTACTACTTTTCTTTTTCTCCCTTGAATTAAGTGCATATAAACTTGTCTGGAATAAATGTACCAGCTTTATCCACACCGAATACTGGAACATTTGTAGTAGTGAGTTCATGAACATCTTTAGTAGGATTACGGCAGACCGTTGCAAAGTGACCTGACATTAAACATTTGCGGCACTGTATAGCTTTTGCGGAACATTTAGCATACTGTAGTTTGCAAGGTGTTGTGTTGAACCACATCGAAAGCAGTATTTTTTATTTGTATTTGCTGCACAGTTGCAGTGAATCCCTTTCCTTAGCACTGTATTTTTCCTGTGACAACGCATTATTAGGCCACAGTTTTGAATTCACAATCTGTACATTCCTAGCAGTTCCCTGACTGAGAGTTTTAGCCTCTCAATTTGGCTAGCAACTGTAATAGCCTTTGCAAGGGTTAAATCTTGATCTAGGGGCAGTCTCTCTCTAATGCGTAGTGAGTTTGTTTTTTCCACTATTTGGTCTCTTAGCATTTCCTCTGTTAGATTTCCAGACTCACAGGTAATAACCAGCTCTCTCAAAGCTGCCACAAAATGTTCTGTGGATTCACCCTTACGCTGTCCATGTTGGCGGAATTTATATCTTTCAGCAACCACATTTACTCTTGGCACAAAAAAGTTCTTTATAGCAGTAAGAGCAGTTTCATAACTTTCATCAGGTGATGGTAATGAATAGAATATACACTGTCCCTCTGCCCCCAGGCAGTGAATAAGTAAAGAATTCTTTCTAGCAACATAAATCTCCCCTTGGTCTGCAGCAATAATGTAATTATCAGACATACAGATCCAAGCAGTAAAAGATATGGTAGGCTCACCAGGGTTTGGTAGAAAAGGTACCGGCTGCTGCAGAGGTAGAAAAGACATCCTTGTCGCCATTTGTTGTGTTTGGTAGCCGGGTATGAGGAGAGTATAACAGTGCTTTATTAGCAGGTTCATGCAGCCATTACATGACAGCAGTAACTCTTACTTTCACTTTCAAGCTGTACAGAAAGTCCTGTGTATGCACAGTGACACCCACAGGCAATTTGTATAAACACCAAAGACCCTGTCCTATAAATCTGTTCTAAGGCAGTTGGTAAGTACATGAGGGAGCTCTGGATTTTTGATCTTCAAAACCAGTGAGCCTCAAGGTGAAAGTACAGTGTAATTAAGCACTGAAGGACGCTCTCTTGCCCCCTTGCTGTTGTAATTGTGACCTCTGGAACCATGTAGATCAGGGCTGCCCAACCGGCGGCCCGCCCCTTCTGTGGCCTCCTACCTGCTGCGCTTGCTTACCATGTGTAAGATTTAAATGGTATCACTACAGTGATTAACTGACCCCTGCATTGTTTAAACCTCAAATTCAGACTAATCCGCCTGCATTGTTCACACTTGTAACACCTCTATTGTCCACACCCCCATGTACTGTTCACACTTGAGACCCAGACTGAAACTGCCCACATTGTTCACATGTTCACACTTTATACAAGATGCTAATGGGGCACCAGCACTGTGTCACTGTATGTAGTACATCTTAGAGTGGTCCTGATGGATTTCTCTCTCTCCTGCTCTGTTCTGCCTTTCCTATGCTCCCTGTGTGTTCCCTGCTCTGCCTGTGTGTGTCATACTCTGCCTGTGTGTGACATACTCTGCCTGTGTGTGCCCTACTCTGCCTGTGGAACATAGGCCTGGTATTTGTTCTGGGGGTTTGTTAGCATTTGAAACTACATTTTTGTTAGGGGCCCCTAAGGTGTTTAATCATGTGCTGGGGGTGCTGTGTTATCCACAAAGGAAGAGGAAGCATATAGATTTAAGGGCATGACAACTTTTTTCACATATGAGTGATGAGTGATATCCCTGTAGTGAGCACCAGCCATTTGTTTTTTTTGGTGTGCTACCACAAACAATTAATGTGGACATGGTCTTGTGATAACATGGATTTGGTTTAAAGTGTGTGTGGTTTAAAATCAGGTCAACACTGGCTTCCAATATCGGCTCTCCACCGTGTAGGCCAGAAAAAAAGTCATCCCTCTGTAACACAGAAGTTGGACAGATGATTCCTGGGGACAATTTGAATTCCACATTTTTTATGGGTAGTGACACATTAGGCTGGCATTCTAGAATAAGGAGGTGCAAACTGAAAACCTGAGATAACTACATGTAAGGCAAGGGCTTAACTTGCTTCCCCTTTCTGCCCTCTGATTCAGACAATACATGCCCATGTTTTTTTTCAGACAATATTTCCTAAACAAATCACTAGTACGAAACATCTTTCTTAATTGATATGCACCTTGATGTGCTTACTATCAATTAATTATTTTTGAGTGCACAGCATGGCATAGCATGTATAGATTCTTATCATCATTTTATAGGAATCTTATCAGTGTTATCTGTCCTTATACACAATAGTGGGTCATTTTTATAAAATTATAACAACAGCAATTCTGTGGTAATGCTCTGTATTTACTTTTAGAAATAAATCCATGGATATTGATGGCAATGCCTCTACTGATTAACATAGTGGAAAAACCTTGCTCAGCATCAGCATTGATATTAATTTGTGCCAAGTATGATTTAGTATTAGATGATTATTTCCCACAAATATAAGCATAAATATATATGGCAGAGAGATGCTAATAATAATGTTGCAAATAAGAAACAATCTGCAGACTTGCGTGTACTGCAAATAACGTGTGCACTTAGTGTATTAAGCAAAGGCCTCATTTATGAAATTTTATGAATACAGCCCAAGGTGGGCATCTGGATACATCGCTGCAAGGGTTTGGCTGCACAGTATTCATGAAGGACATGATAGTGGGGTGGTATATGGTCATCACCTTTTGCAACATTCAGATGCACAAGCTAGGGAGACTCAAGGTGCTACAGAACCCCTGTACTTACTGCCTATCTATGGCTACTTTGCACCCAACTGCTGTGCACTCTGCACCAGTTCCAAATCGTGCCCATATTCAATTTCTTGGCTGGCCTCTCAAATAAGGGGATCTGGCAGCAAATGCCCACTTTAGCCTGGGGTAATGGTAATGTCTGATGCTTATCTTAATTCAGTGGCTGCATTGATCTTCATGAATTGCCATAATCATAAATACCTCTTACAAAGTCACAAGAAACAAGTCAAAAAGTGGCCTGTTGGGCTCTATGGGCAGGTGGTGGAGCATGGGAATATGGTGGTGATAATTGACGTAACTAATCATTAGTATTTGTGGCCAGTAATCATGGGGATGGGAAGCGTGCTGAAATTATGGTCCCTGGGGGGGGACAGGGTGGCGGTCCCTTTGCTCCAGTAACATCACTAGCGAGGGGCGAGCCCGGGTGCAGGATGTGCAGCCAGGTCCCGCCACTGTGCGCAATTTTCTGGGTGGAATCTGCAGTGTGCTAGCGGCCAGGGGGTCCTGAGGGGGTGCGGACCCTGGTCCAATTGCACCTACTGCTCCCCCGGTAGTTCCGCTACTGCTTTGCTGAGGTTTTATAGTGGGCCCCACCACCCCCAGTCTGACACTGCCCAACATATTCCATATATCTGGACTACATTGTGAAACATAAATTGTTCAGAAGATATATTATCACAAATTTAGAATTCAGAATCATAGCATCAAGTCATTTCATCACCAAAGTTTCAGTCAATAAGGGGGAATGAAGCCCGTCTAGGGCAGAAATGGTGTTAGGCGAGGCCCCCCTTCGCCCTCAGGTACAACCGTAATTTAGCCTCCTCCACCCCTTCTCAGCTAGCCCCCAGGTAAGAACAATACAAGGGGGCTGGCAACAGTGGGGGAAAAGAGGGGCGGTCTGGGGGTGGAAGCAGGGGGAGGCGTGTTAGCCAGGAAAGATTTTTTAAGGAGATGCCTTTGTGTAGGAGCTCAGACTTACTTGTTTTTTGTTTCCCACCCTCCCTCCCTTAGGTAAGACAGATCCAGTGAGAAGAACATGCTCCAGGGTGTTACGACCGATCGCCTGGATGGGGTCAGGAATTTTTCTCATGGTGCTAATCTAGCTAAGTGCTAGAGTTTTTGCCTTCCTCTGGAGTACCATTATCTGTGGTGGTCAACAGTACTTGCCGGGGTCAACTGCGGCTCGGCGTCAGGCGTCAGTGCGGCTCAAGGAGTACCTTTTGGTTACAGTGCAGGCCTACCTTTGGTGAGTCACCAGTGTACATCAGATTGGGATTGCACGGTCTTATCTGAGGCATGCAAGAGACTGGGTTAGCACCATTTATGCACAATGAGGGAGCAGGAGGATGGGCAAAAAGACGGTCACTGAGTGCACGCGGCCCCATGATCCCTGCTTCAGGTTTGGAAAATGTTTTGGGCATTGAGCCCAAGTTTGGAGAATAAGAGCCGCAGCTGGGGTCAGGGTGTACCTAGACTTTGATTTTTTAACTGTTAAATAAAGCCTGTGACCTCCACAGATTTTTGCCATAATATGTCTCTGTGTTTCAATTGAATGGTAAAGGCATAACCTGGGGGGATAGGGGGGTCCTTGGCCTATAGGGTTCAGAGTTAAGTGGTTTGTTACAATTTCTTCTACTGGCCAGCTATTCTATGGTACTATAATGAAGTTCACATACAGGGCAGTGACAGGGCTGCAGACTGTCAGGACCAGGAGAGAGGGGCTGAGTAGGTAGCTGGCACTGGGGAGCAGGCAGACTGGTTGAAAGCCCAGTAGAGAGTTAAAAAAAATGGGTTAAGTAGCATGGCACAGGAAAGAACAAGCAGTCATTAGAATAGTCAGAAACAGGCCACAAGTCACTAAACTGCATAATCAGGAATTAGAGTGAAAAAAGTGCACCCAGGAACCCAGCATAGTAAAGACCTCTAGTTGGACACTGAATCTTTGAAATTGATGCTAATAGATGCACAATATTGTCACTAGGGCATGGTGATGGCTGACCTTGACAGTCGTGAAATTATAGAATAACCGTCATCCTGTGTTTTTGTTCTTTTCCACATACAGCACAAAGTTCAGTTTGTGTGAAAACACCTTATCAACGTTACAGGGAATGTCTACCCTAAAGACAGTGACACACATGATATTTTTCTGTCTCAATAAATCCAAATGCCATGTCAGTGGCCTTGGGTAAATTACTTAGATTGTTTAAATGCTTGAAAATCCCTTCTGATGCAATTTTGTGTGATTATGCAATTTAAGTAGCCATGTTAATTTACACTGAGGGCAATGACAGGCATTTCAGTAATTTTGACATTGTCCCAGTCGTCATGTGTTTTTTACATAATAAAAGAAGATTTAGTTCTAAGTATCTGTCTGTCCTTTGCTGTTCTCTTCAATGCTTTTCTGACAAGTTTTAGCAGAAATCAATGTTACTCTAGCCGAGACTCCAATTACCACAATGTTGTATATGACTTCCCGTCTTCTCACTGGGTCATATGTATATGCTTGCATTTAATCATGTATACTAATATATGTTGTTACATAATTGGTATGAGCCCCCCCCTTAAAGGTATTACCTACATTTTAAGGACTAGGGATTTTAACTGTGCTGACAGAATTGGGAATACATTTTTATAAAAATATTATTTTCTCCATTTATTTTTTAGTATTATCTACAGCAACTGATTGTTGCTTCAGGGTTAATCTGACTATTTGTGTGTTGATTCTATGAGAAATTAGATGCTCCTTCCTATACCAGTAACATTTACAAGTAAATTTAAAATCATTCATTTTTATTTGAAAGCTGCCTAGATTTTTCTTTTCTTGTTACTATTTGAGCTGATATCCCCCATTCTTCCCTTTGCTGGTATTTGCTGAATAACCACTCCAGAAGTGCCTGCATTCATTCTGTTCCTCTCCTCTAGAAACAGGTTTTATATTGCTGCAGAAATGTCAGCTATGTAAAATGCTATATCAGTCTTTAATAATTAGTGTTGACTAATAGGTTATCTGGTGCAGCCTATTATCATAAACCCAGTATGCTATATTTGTCATGAGATGAGGAAGCAGTCACTAACCTGTTTACTCAAGCAATGATTCCTATTCATACTAGGCTCCATATACAAACAACCCTTACCTTTATTATTTAAGTGGGGGCAGTACTGTTATCTGAAATACTGAATTATACACTTTTAATAAATACCCAACTGGCTGATCTTTTAATATGTGTACCATTTGTCAGTCTGCTTTGCTTAATTGCTAGTCTTAGTCTAATGTCAGACAGGGCTGATCCTCAGGCTGTGGATAAAAGCAGGCCGGGAATCAGCCCCTATGCTGGCATCTACTTTTCACTTAGTCTGCACACAGAGCCATTATATTGGCAAATAGGGATGATTCTCAGCCCTAGTTTAGCCTCAGAAAATTCAGTTTGGGCCCCAAAACATTTGTAAGTTGACCTATTTTACCTAGATATAGTGAAAAACATAACTGAAATTATTTAGGGCCTTAATGGGCCCTCTACACCCATGAGCCTCCCTACAATAGGGTACTGCTTCCTCTGTAGGTACATAAATTAAATCATATACAGTTTAAGTGTTGATCAAATAAATAAAATGCTATTTTCCATATAGAATTAATGGCAATCTTTTGGTATGGGATCTGTTATTTGGAAACCCATTGTCCATTTAAAAAAAAAAAAAAAAAGATTATCTTTTTCTCTGTAATAATAAAACCGTACCTTGTACTTGATCTAAACTAAGATACAATTAAGTCTCATAGGAAGCAAAACCAGCCTATCCATTTCTACATAATTTTCTAGTAGACTTAAGGTGTGAAGATCCAAAGTACAGAAAGACCAGTTATCCGGAAAGCCCCAGGTCCCAAGTATTCTGGATAATAGGTCCCATACCCATACCTGTATCTCTGCATAATGTAAACATAATGTGATAGATTTAAAAGTGATAGTTGGCACAGTCACATAAAACATTGTAATTAACATATACAGGCATGGGATCCATTATTTGGAGATTTGTTTGAGCAATATCCCATAGACTCTATTTTAATAAAAAGACTATGATTTCCCTTTTCTCTGTAATACAGCTATGGGATCAGTTATCCAGAAAGATAAGATAAAAAGCTTCGAAATATGGGAAGGCTGTTTCCCATAGACTCCATTTTATCCTAAAAACATTTAAAGTACATCAAGTACAAGGTACTTGGACTCTTTGGGAAATTGCAGTCCTGTATTATGCAGATTTCTGTATAACTGTGATAATTATAGATAATACGTCCCATACCTGTAGATTGAACACAGTCTGACAATTCTCTTGCAAAGAGAAAGGCACCCTGCACATTATATATGGAGGTTTAAGAGGAAATATTAGTATAAAATACACATCTGTAAAGTCAAACACAGAATGCTACAGGAAGAGAACTGTACCTTTGTAATTTGCTTCATATTGATGTTATCATTTGAGGTAATGTCATCAGTCACAAAACAAATGAGATTCAGTAAAGCAGCATAGCAATCTGCCAGGTTGCTGTGGAAACAAACAAATTAAATTCTATGGTGCAGGTCTTCACCAACATACTGAGCCAGACTGGGACCCCTAGGTCCAAGTAGAGTACCAGATATTCAGGGCAGGCCTATTTTTAAGGGAAAAACAAGATTAGAGATCCATGTTGGGGTTAGTGCAAAACAGATTTTGAGTGGCCTCATTATTTATGTAAAATAGAACTGACAAAATTATTTCCATTCAGTTGCCTCTCTGCACCCCCATCAGCCCCTGGCCTTTGAGGCTGCTTGTAAGAGAGTGGACTGCAATGTGTACTAAGGAATTGGGTAAAATGTGGTGTGTGTGTAGTTTGGAATGTTTAAATTGTAGTGTTTTAAAGGTGTATTTACAGTGTTTGGCCATAAGAGGGCAGCAGGGTCATGTTGGTTGTGTAAGGGTGTAATTTCTTACCCCTGCCACTAGAGGGAAGAAAACAGTATAAATAAGGGCAGGAAATCACAGGTGTCGCAGTACATAGATGGGCGTGGTCCAGTGAAGAAGATCTGCTGGAGGAAAGAAGAGCCCAGCCCAAAAAGTGAGTTATAGGCTTAGCCAGAGTAGGAGATTATGTCATAGAGTACACCAGGTGTACAAGATAGTTAGCAAAGATAGTAAGGGCAGTAAGAGCCCCAACTAGGAGTAAGTGGAACTAGCCTTCCGGTAGCTCCTCTACCAGTCAGGGAAGAAGTGACAGGAAACAGGATGGTAAAAGAAGGGTTATGGGACAGTGGCCACCGAGAAAAGTCCTGTCCGAAGTAGCAAGGGGGCACCAGTGAGGAGTGTCGGCTTGCTGAAGACAGGTGGGGATAGTGAGATCCCATTGAGGTCGGTGGAACAGGAGCAGCCCATTGGTTTTAAGTACGTAATACCTGAAGAAATCCTGTAAGTAAAAGGGAAGGCTAGGGTCCTGGAAAGAGGGGGCTAATGTTGATGGACTGAGAAACTGCTAGATGTGAAACCTGTTTTACCCGTGTGTGTAGTGAATAAAAATTTTCACTAGGAAGAGTTGGAGCAGAACTATGCTTAAGTAATAAATGTAGTAAAGGCTAACATGCCCTTTCAAGACCAGAAGGAGACACTCAATAAAGGCCTGTTGACTTGTAACCTACAGATTCCTCGAATTGTCTACCTTCATTTACTAACATCTGTATACATAGTTTTGGGAATATATGCTAATATACTTATTTTGTATGTCAGACACATTTTGCCATTCAAGTTTTTTGTCAAATTGAGCTGAGTCATTCATTCAGCCCCCAGACTAACAATCTGGTTAAAAAAGGGACCTATGCAGACCTGTCAGGCGAGGACCATGTGCATGTTTTGGTCGACGTTTCAAAAAATTTTTTTACTCCTAAGACGTCCAATTCAGATATTATAAACTTCAATATTTATTCATTATATAAGTAAAAAAATAGGCATACAGAACCATTGATGCTTCGCCTTATGCGTTAATCATAGGCTCTAATGATACTGCATACAATTTCAATATTTAAACCCATGGAAATCCCTCCCTCAAAATTTAAAACCAATTAAATGTTGCCACGTCACACTATGTTAACGAGGCAACCATGCAAATCAATTAGGTCTCATTTCATCCATGTATATCCCCACTTAAACATATATATATAAGCTCAATTCACATTTCAATAGAAAGATTTCTAGTATATTGATTCATTATATTAAAATAACAGTATGATTTAAACTCTATTACATTACATAACTCAAATTATGAGTTTGATGTAACGTGTTTTACTTAATATACAGTCAAAGCGTTACAGGGTTAAATCATGTGGAACATTTTTTAACCCTGTAACTCTTTGACTGTATATTAAGTAAAACACGTTACATCAAACTCATAATTTAGGCCAAGTGGCAATCTAGTATGAAGATAAAAGATCCAAAATAATTCCCTTTTCATTAGAAGGCCTGTCAGATATCCTACCCTACTACCTAACCTCACTTTCTCAATACCCTGTTTAGACAGGGGCTATGGATGTAAATGTGTGAACAGGGCCTACCATAGAGCGAGGACTGTGGAGAGAGATCAGCTATTGAAAGAAAATCCCCTAGGTAAGACCGGAAAGAGGAAGCAAGTTGGGTCAGTAAAAATTCCGTTTGTAACTAGGTATAGTAGACAGTTTTATAGTATATTGGATATAGTTAAGAGATACTTACCTATTCTCTATGTAGATGACGATTTTTATAAAATATTGGCACCAGGGATAAGCAGTGTCCCAAGATGTGCATACACATTGAAGGACTTGCTATCACCTAGTAGAGGAGTAGAGGAGATGTAGTAGGAAATATGTCTTAGGACAGAGAGGTATTTTAAATGCGGTGGTCGTAGGTGTGTGACATGTCCACATGTCAAAGGAATTTAAATCTGGGGTACAACTAATGTCAGTTTGAAGTTGGGGTAAGTTTTTTGGCATTATTAAGGCTATTTTGCTGGTGTTAATAATTTCAGATTCAGAGAGCTGGCCTTAAACTGTCAAAATTGTCTTACTCCAATGTTTTTGATTAAAAAAAGTTTTGTGTGCAATGGAATGGTATATATGGAATTGGTTTAGGGTGGTGTAAAAAATTAAAATCTGTAATTCAGGGGATTGCAAATTTTTTGTTTCATGGAATAAACCAGCAGTTGACACACAAGGAAGTTATATATGTATGCCTTCTCTCTTGTCAAACAGACAAGGTTAGCATGCACACTGTCATGCAAATTTGCAATAAAAAAAGTCTAATTTCCATCAGGATTACGGTGAGGCGTGCACTTTGCACACTACATCAGCAGTGGACTGGAATGGCGGGTATTGAGAAAGTGAGGTTAGGTAGTACTACATGCTAGATTGCCACTTGGCCTAAATTATGAGTTTGATGTAACGTGTTTTACTTAATATATATGGTCCAAGAGTTACAGGGTTAAATCATGTGGAACAGTATTGTAATGTAATAGTGTTTAAATCATACTGTTATTTTAATATAATGAATAAATATACTAGAAATTTTTCTATTGAAATGGGAATTGAGCTTATATATATGTTTAAGTGGGGATATACATGGATGAAATGAGACCAAATTGATTTGCATGGTTGCCTCGTTAACATAGTGTGACGTGGCAACATTTCATTGGTTTTAAGCTTTGAGGGAGGGATTTCCATGGGTTTAAATATTGGAATTGTATGCAGTATCATTAGAGCCTATGATTAAGTACCAGGGGGTACAAAACACGTAAGGCGAAGCACCAATGGGTCTGTATGCCTATTTTTTTACTTATGTAATGAATAAATATTGAAGTTTTTAATATCTGAATTGGATGTCTTTGGAGTAAAAAATGTTTTTGAAATGTGTTGTATGGGCCTTTGAGGACTGGGGGCTGTACTCTAAAGAGTCTATGACCCTTAAGACTGGCCTTAAAATGGCAGCTTTCTGAGCATTTTTCCATGTTTTGGCCCAGTCATTGTTGATGGGATTTTCAGACCTTTTTGAGAGATTACTGAGCAGATATTTGTCAGACAGGTCTTCAGTTTGGCTTCTGTATAGTGTTTGGCTAGCTGCTGGTGTGTACATTGTGTGTACTTAACAAAGATTTGCTTTTTTGTTGATTCACTTTTGGGAACTGCCTTTCTTTTGCCTGTAGTACTGCTGTCTAACATAAACGCAACTCTTTCTTGAAAGGACATGTAAAACCTACATTTTCCTACCATTTTTATAAGTTGGGAATATCTTTCCCACCCAAGCCACATCATTTGTTCTGCCTATACCCCCACCATTTGCCAGGGCCATCACATTTTCCTAAAACAAATAGCAGTTTTCACCCAGGGGCCATTTTCCCTCTGACACATCATCCTGCAAACAGGATATGTATGCTGTAAAGTTCATGCAATGCAGAAAGCAGGTTTACACAGGCACATCATACTCTGATTAATGCTCTGCTGCGGTAGAGCACTGTAATGGTTGAGCTGAGCTCAGGAGAGGTGGTTACAAGAAATAAATAGGATCAGACAGCTAGAGAAGAATTTCTATGGGAACCGGTAATGCTTTCTTTTCATTGGCTGTTAGGCTGGAAGGTGTGTTTAGTCATCTGAGCTGAGCAGAACTGAGCAAAATCATTCATTATTCAATAACCAAAGCAAATTCCTGAGGGAGGGGGCAGAATGAGTTAGAGGAGGAGATGGAATTCTAAGCATTACTGTTAACCTTTTAACAACCAAAGTGGCAGTTATCTAAAGATTTCAAAGAGGCTGTGCACTGATTACATTTTTGTTGAGGGGGTTTATATGTCATTTAAAGAAACTCTGCATATGCTACATATGAGGGGTTATTTACAACGCAGGACTGTGTTGGACTTGGGTGAGCTTGGCTCACTGGGCCCACCATCTCAGCACCCCACCAACCCAGGTAGAGGGCCCCTCTACACTCATAAAATTCCTACTGCTCCTGACGCCATTGGGGCTGCCACAAAATGTATCCCCTGGCCCCAGTCACAGGCAGCAGGTAGTCCTGGTCCGCCATTCCAGTCTAATGCTGATGCAGTGTGCAAAGTGCACGCCTCACCTTAATCCTGATGGAAATTAGACTTTTTTTATTGCAAGTTTGCATGACAGTGTGCATGCTAACCTTGTCTGTTTGACTAAAGAAAAGGCATATATATATATAACTTCCTTGTGTGTCAAATGCTGGTTTATTCCATGAAACAAAAAAATTGCAATCCCCTGAATTACAGATTTTTATTTTTTACACCACCCTATACCAAAATGGTCTTTTTATGCCATTCCATTGCACACAAAACTTTTTATAATCAAAAAAAGTGGAGTAAAACAATTTTGACAGTTTAAGGCCAGCTCTCTGAATCTGAAATTATTAACACCAGCAAAATAGCCTTAATAATCCATAAAAACTTACCCCAACTTCGAACTGACATTAGTTGTAGCCCAGATTTGTGCAGAGAAATGTAGTTCTCTACATTTACTATAGTGACATTCTGGAACAACAAGTAAGGCTTTTAAAATCTTTTACTCTGATTTCACTATGCTCCACTTTTGTGCATTCCCCTCTGGTTTGAAATGAGTTTATGTGCAGGATTGCTACTGCATGTACAAGTTGTTTGGACTCAGCCTTGAGGTTCTTCCCTGTACATGGGATACATTCACAAAAATGATTTTAATACAAACTGGACATTCAATTGAAATAAAATAATCATTTAGGCCAGACAATCTTTAGGCAACAAACTCATAATTGTCTGAATACCAGTTTTTTATTTGTTATGACACATTACACCACAAGTTTTTTTTGTTATCAAGAGGTTGAAATTTTGCTAGTTTAACTCACTCTTTTTGAATTTGTTGCTATTAATTGCATCAACTTGGTACAAATTGTATTCTAGGGGCAGAACTGTTATGTTTTGGTAGCCGAGGATGAGGAGAGTATAATAGTGCTTTATTAGCAGGTTCATGCAGCCATTACATAACAGCAGTGACTCTTACTTTCACTTTCAAGCTGTACAGAAAGTATTGTGTATGCACAGAGACACCTGCAGGACATTTGTATAAACACCACAAGAACAAAAGTAGAGTAAAGTAAAATAAGCAAAGTGAAAGTATTAAGTGAGTATTGTAGTTGGACTTGACTTTGTCCAGAGGGTCAAATTCATACGTTGTGAATTTCAACTTTGGATTGTATAGTTAAATTGCCACTTTAGTGTACTGGAAGAAGCAGATGTTTCTGTACAAATCTAGATTGGTGTTGAAGTTGTTGTAACGTTTTTGTAGCCTGGCCAAATCAGTAGATTTGGTTATGATCAGCTTTAGGGCTCACACTGCAGGGAAGAGGGGGTGTGTGTTTAAAAATTCTTAGGATGTAAACACACAAATACTGCATTTATATGTATTTTTTAAAATGCACATGTTTTGTTTAAAAACATTTTGAATTGCAATAAAAAGCAGCTCTGAATCCATGTTTGTACAAGCTGGCAGAATATAATAGAATCAATAAGCTGCATCTCAAAAGCACAAAAAAAGGTTGTGTGTAATGGGACCCAATGCCCCGCCAGGAAATGGGGACTTGACGGGGCTAGGAGGAGCACC
>CM044441.1:90721993-90735149 GCA_024363595.1 Xenopus borealis
ATGTGGTGTTTATACAAATGGCCTGCAGGTGGCACTGTGCATACATAGGACTTTCTGTCCTGTAGAGTTTGCCCTCCTATGCTGAGCCATTGATTGTCTCCCCAATGTATAGATCAGTGCACTCCTTGCTACACTGGTTTGCGTATATCACATTGCTTTGTTTGTCTTTAGGAGTTGAAACGTTTGGGTGTACCACTTTTTGTCTCAGTGTGTTGCTAGGTTTGAAAAACACAGGGACGTGGTGTTTATTGAAAATCGACACTCTGGCTACATATGGGACGACTATGTTTTGCCTACTATGTATCTCCGGGTGGTTATTTCTTTTGGTGTTCCTGTTTGGCTTGGTTGCTTCCGTTTTGACAAGGCCCAATCTGGGTAGCCACACACTTTCAAAGCTCCTCTGAGATGTTTATTCTCCTTATCCTTGAACTATGTATCAATTGACACACATTCCACCCTGTGGTGCAGAGTTTTAATGACAAGCAGTCTGTGTTTCAGGGGATGGTGGGAATTGAACAACAGATATGGATCCGTATGAGTGGGTTTCCTGTATACTTCTGTTTTCAAGTTACTTTGAACTTGAAAATAGCCACAGGGTCTGCATCCTCTGTAATTACACTCCTGGGTTCTAGAGTAGACCTTCACTGGACTGCGAGCAGGGCCTCTTTAACAATACAAGTTATGGGTTGTCTGCTGAGGGCCCACTGCTTTTAGGGGCCCACTGCGCCAGGGGGCGGGGCGAGACACAGGGAGGGAGAAAGAGGGAGGGTACGCACACAGGGAGAAAGACGGAAGGAGGAGAACAGTGAGGGAGGAAGATGGAGGGAGGGGATGCACACAGGGAGGGAGAGGACGCACACAGGGCGGGAAGGGACGCACACAGGGAGGAAACACAGGAAGGGAGGGGAGGCGGGACCAGATTTGAAAAATTTTTGTGTCTTGAGGGGAGGGGGAGCCCAATAGTTGGCTCTTTGCCAGGGCCCACCAAGGCCTTAAAATGGCTGCAACTAATGCGGTCCTTACCAGCATAGGCAATTCTTCAGAGGTCTCAGAAATTATTTCTCTGGTTATAGGGTTTTCGTCTATAACCAGTACATATAAAGTATCCAGGGACAGAACTATGGGGAGGCAGCAGGTACAGCTGCCTAGAGCGCAGTGACCTAACTTGGCTGCATTTATTACCATACAATTTATTCCTGTTAGTTATGGGGCAAAGAAACCCCATAATAAAACTTCGTAACTATACATCATGGGAATGGTATTACAGTGAACTGGAGACATTGCCGTGTGTATTAGGGTAAACCAGCTGTAAATGGGGTGGAAATTGGGTCAATGGGGGAGGAATTGTGTTGGTAGAACTGTGGTGACTGTTTAAAGAGATACTAATACCTGAAATTAAACTCTTTTTTTACATCTGTTATAATATTGCCTTTGAAAGCTACTTCTAACTTTGCCATAAAGTATTTGCATGATGCTTTTATATTACCTGTCTGATCCCCCATGTTCCTGTATGAGGGGGCTGCCATATTTGTGCAGCAGGAGTCCTGAGATGGGACAGTCAGGTTGGCAAAGTCAGAGTAGGATATAGCCCTTATACTGAAACCAAGGTTCATTAGACACTGACCACAGGCAATGCTATTATGCAGTAAGTATTAGACTTTTTATTACAAGTTAGGGACAGCCATATGGGGTTTACCTTGACGTGGTATGGTGGACTATCAATTTTATGATCATAACTCTGTAACTGTTTCTGTAAACATATGCATTAGAGATTAGTTTGAATTATTTAGGAGACAGGGGCCCAGGGAATGTGCATTGAGCACACCCATTATATTTAAATATATTTTGACTTAGCCTTTGAGTGCTCCCACAACCCCCCTTTGTTTGTACATGGCAAAGTCAGAGTGTCAGAGAGTCAAGCTTAAGAACTTCAACTAACCATTATATACAAAAACAAACTTCTCAGCAATAAATTATAAACATGATCTATGGGTAACATTTAATGTACATTCATATGTTAAGATTCATTTTTTAGTGTCAGTATCATTTTAACTGGGAGTTTTGGTGGTGTAACTAAGTGTACCATGGTTTTAAATCTATATGGTCAATATCACTGACATTGTTTTTTATAGGTCCTGCATATACAGTAACAACCAGGTGGCAATCCTATAAAAGCCCTGAAATGCTGCTGCAGGATGTAGTATCTTGAAAGTGAGCATTTGTATATTGTTCTGCTGTCTTCTTTCTCTCTTTCTACCAAATTGTGTAGCATAACAGTTAGGGACATTTGTCTATATGATTTATTATTTTGACCATGCACTATTCTAGTGGTCATCAATCATACCACTACATAAATAATGGATGAGCTGAGCCACTCGTTTTTAAACGGAACATACACAATGGTTGTCCTATTCATAATATAATGCATTCTCCTGAATCTTGGCCTATCTTTAAGTGCAGCCTAAATGTAAGCAGTGTATGACAAAGACAATTTCTATGTATGTATATCTATGTAAGCAATTGTGTAAAGGTCCCTCTGATCATATTTTATTCTGTTGTCCTTGTTTGTTACATTTTTGTATGACCCCCTGTTTATTATAAATGAATGTAAAGCACTTCATAATTTGCTGGCGCTAAATAAATAAATGATTATGATTCACATTGCATCGCTAGAATGGAACATTCGGCGTTAATGAACATTTATATTAGACAGGGAAGAGCAACACATGTAAGTATATATATATATATATATATATATTATAGTTATCAGCAGACAAAAAAGGAAAAATATATGCTCTATCTATCTATCTATTTATCATCTATCTTATTCTTTATCTTTGTTATGAAACAAAGCTGACAGTTCAATTTCCTCAGTTTAACTAAATGACTTGCTATAGAATTTCTGACTCTTCTTTTCATTTCAGCCTATAATAATCAATGCATATTCACAAAATGTTTTACAAATACCCTGCTGCCATCTGCTGGATGTGATCAACCAAAAGATTTCTTAGGATGGCATAAAGGCAAACTGTGCTGCACAAAACCAATAACTCAGCTAGTGACCTACTAGAGTCCACACAAAATTTACAAAACCATATCCGTACACATATACAGTGCAGTCCATACAAATGCATTTTGAATACTAACAGAATGATGAAACAATGGAAAGGGAAAGTGGATCTGCTAACATGTGGGAGTATAATTAATATTCATATTACTAAAGCCCTACAGAATTAAGAATATTTATAAATACTGGCAACAAGTGACTAAAACACCTACATGGGGTTCCATCTATTTAACAGAATTAAAAAAAGATGTACAGTAGAGAGGGTTGTTTTCCTTTTTCTTTGGGATGGCAATGGCAGAAATACGAAAAAACCTCTTGGAAAATATTCCTTCGCAAATTTGAAAGCAGAACATCATACTAGTTTTGCACATATACCCCTTATCACTCCCACAGTTCAGTGCCACTCCCGGGAGATCCAGGGAAGCCCACCAGCTCTGGATAAATCATTTTAACACTTTCAATCCATGTAAGTGACGAGCAGTCTTTTCAAGCAGTTACTCACTTCATATAATTACCAGTACTATGGTGCCATACCACTGAAAGCTCATATACAGGTATGCAAACTGTTATCCAGAATACTCAGGACCTGTGGTTTTCCCGATAATGGATCTTTCCATAATTTGGATTTTCAAGTTTACTAGATAATCAAGTAAATATTAAATAAACCCAATAGGCTGGTTTTGCTTCCAATAAGAAACCTAGAGAAGATTTTGTGGGTCAAATTTTATCTGATCTTGCCATGCAACTCGATTTGTAGGATCCTTAGAAATCTTTTTCTCTATAGCTATAATGTAAAGTGAGATCAGATAAAGTCAGATGGTGTAGTTTGTTCACATATACAGTGACGTTACTAGATATCACTGGACCCCACAGCAACTTATTTTTCATGCCCCCAAAATGTCTAGAGTTTGACCTGATTTACCAATATTTATTTAACTTGCAAATGAATTAGGGCCTGGACCCCACGTATTTGCAGGGTCTGCTTTCTCTCCGGTTACGGCCCTGCATGAATCTACATCCAACAGCCCATGTATTTTAATGGAAAAAAAGTTGGTCAGATACCATTAGGTTTAATCCTGCCAAATAAAAAAATGCAGCATGCGATGTTCCCATCCAACAGGTGTGTCACTTTGTCTGTGTAGTTTACATATCAGATTTTTGTGTCAGTCCCATTATATTTTGACCCATGCAACTACATACAACTTGTAGGATACATTCTTTCCAACAAAATTTTCAGCATAGTGTCTCACCTATAACTAATGATTGAGTCCACTGGTAGCAAGCTGACCCACAAAAACTTGTCCTGGGCCTCAGCCTTTGTGGCCTTCCCACAAGTGCAGGCCTGGGAACTTTAAAGTGCTATATGATTGAAAAGAATTTTCACAGGTCTCAGGTATCTAAAGGTGGCCATACACTGAGAGATCCGCAATGAGGTGGGTGATATCGGGCTGATCCGATTGTGGGCCCTAGGCAGGGCGGCAATTAGAGATCATGGCGCCCCTTACAACAAAATTTTCAGGACCCCCTGGGCCAAGCCCCTCCCCACCCTGGTCAGTAAAACTCGTGGCTTCAGGAGTTCAGTGTGAGCTCCTTTCGTGATATTTGGTATTTTTTTGTGCCGCTTCAGGACTTCAGTGTCGGCTCCTTTCGTTACTTCAGGTCTTTCCGCCGCTTCAGGACATTCGACTTCAGGCCTGGGCCTGGGACACTTGTCCCCCCCGATGGCGAATCTGGCCCTAGGGCCCAACGATCGGATCATAATGCAGGAGAATGTTGAGCGCTGGACTGCATCAATGAACAGATGCGGCTGTGATCTGATTTTTAGTCCCGTCTGACTTTCGGGCAGATAACGATCGGTAAAGCCTGTCAGAGGGCCAACCCTGTCTGTTGCCAGCTTTTATCCCATGGTTCTTATCCAACTAAAGCTTGCCAGAAATTTTAAAATAAACACCTGATTTGAGATCACTGGGAGAACCATCCAATGGGTTGTTGAGCAAAATGTTGCTTGTGAGCCACTGGTTGGGGATCACTGGTATATACTGTAGATTACTTTAAATCACCCTATGCATATTTCATGATTCATTCTCTGAATCTATATATGAACATCATATTTTACATTGTGATTTATGCTGTATTTCTTTTTTCTTGTCATTTACAGTAGAAACATAGTACTTAAAGACTGTATGGTAATTAAAGGGGTGGTTCACCTTCAAGTTAAGTTTTAGTATATTGTAGAAGGGCCTATTCTAAGAAATTTTCAATTGGCCTTCATTATTTATTTTTCATAGTTTTTTAATAATTTGCTATTTTCTTCTGTTTCTTTGCAGCTTTCAAATGGAGGTCACTGACGCCATCTAAAAACAAATGCTCTGTAAGGCTACAAATGTATTGTTATTGCTACTTTTTATTACTTATCATTCTATTCAGTCCATCGCCTATTCATATTCCGGTCTCTTATTCAAATCAGTGCAGGGTTGCTAGGGTAATTTGTACCCTAGAAACCAAATTGCTGACACTGCAAACTAGAGAGCTGCTGAATAAAAAGCTAAATAACTATAAAACCACAAACAATAAAAAATTAAAACCAATTGCAAATTGCAGAATATCACTCTCTACATTATACTAAAAGTTAACTCAAAGGTGAACAACCCTTTTAAAGTAAGCATTAAATCAATGCTCACATCCATATCAGCACTGCTTGTGTTTATTGTTTTTTGCAGGGCACTCTCTGTAAGGCGTTATTATTCCTCTGGCCAGGGATCTGTGTTGTATCTGGATATGTAATCTGGACCAAACATCTGCAGGTAACTCCTCCTATATTCTCTGGTTTTAGTCTCTATTTGAACTTGAGCTTCCATGAGAGCTTGCAATCCTGCATTCTTTTGCTCATAATTAGAAAGAGAAGGATGAAATGAGAAAAATAAAACATAGTTACATAATTATATCGGGTTGAAAAAAGACAAAGTCCATCAAATTCAATACATCTCAAATAAAAACCCAGCATCGATACACACACCATAGTTTCACATAAATTATATATACCCATATCTATACTAACTATAGAGTTTAGTATGATAATAGCCTTTGATATGTCTGTCCAAGAAATCACCCAAGCCCTCTTAAAGGCATTAACAGAATCAAACATCACAACATCCCCCAGCAGTGCATTCCACAAGCTCACTGTCCTCACTGTGAAGAGCCACCTACACTGCTTCAAATGTGTGAAATAGTGGAGGTGTGTGTATGCTGGGTTTTAATTTGGAGGGGTTGAACTTGACGGACTTTGTCTTCTTTCAACCCAATTTAACTATGTAACTCTGTAATGTGGGTGGGCTGAGAAACTCGCCTCAAGCGGCAGCGCTCCACCAGTTACCAGGGGTGGCAAAATGCAGCTTCTGATATCTTTTTAAGAGCTGAATTTCTGGTTTTCAAACTGGAAATTTGACTCTTCTAGCTTCTCTGTGTTAGTGTGTGGACATCCCTCTCACCAAAAGAGGTGAGCGCAGGGCTGCAGCAATGAGCCACCTCAGGCGGCAAAGGGTCCAGAATTGTCCCTTTACATCCTCAATTGATTTTAACTGCTTTTTGGTACCTGACAAGCCTACTTGTATTTTAAGCTTTTTAGTTAGTACTTGTGCTGACCCAGTGCAGGATGTACCAGAACTAGAAGAATCCAAACAGGGATGCTGGACTGAATGTTCTCTCCACACACTTTGCTCTTTCCAATTAACTTCCACTTTCTGTGTCCACAACCTTCCAATACTCCACACAGTGAAAAACTGCTAATGCATATTAAAATGAAAGATTAATATATTTAAAGGAATAGATGGAACAACATAACACTACTCAATGAGAAATCTTGAGTCTTAAGCTAGGTTTCCATAAACCTTCCTGATTCATGTCTCAGTTCCAAAATATGGCCATTGAACACACTGGGTCAGCACATTGTAGTGTTAGTTGATTAATCCCTGGTACCTTGCTTGAACATTTATGATTCCCTAACAACTTATTAAGCCCATTTGAAATTATTTAGCCCACCACTCATTCCAGTCGGCCACAAACAATAACAATTCTGCATGAGCTGCAGCTCCTGTGCTCCAGTTCCCCTTTACAGCTGCAACCCCAATCTCCGCTTTCAGTGCAGCTCCAGCAATAAGGCATAGTGACACTCTTGCATCAGGAGACCCTTCAGCATAGTTTGGAAAAGCACATTGTATGCTCCCTTCTACGTGAAGCTGTTTCTTTTTCCTTTACCCTTTATCCTCTGGTATGTCTGTAGTTTTACCAGTACAATTGATACTCATACATACTGTATAATCATATGCTATATAATTATATCACACTCCCTATACAGATGTAGGTCATGCATACATAATTGCAGCCTTCCAATAATCATGACATACTCCCGATTCTGATTTAATGTACATACAAAAGCATTCTATTCAATCTCATGGCACCACGGCTTGCATAATGTACATAATTATTTGGGACAACAATCACCTACTCTAATAATATAATGATAATAATATTTAAAAATAATATTTTTCATATTTATAAATTAGCCTGAGGAGAACACTATCCTATCCCACAGGCCTTTCTTTCCCCCCTTTTCAGACTGCACAAGTGGGGCTCACCAAGCAGCAGCTACAGGTATATATTTGGTATATATGTGCATATATATGTGCATGCTCCTTGTCATTGATTACAGTAAAAAGGACCCAAAGAGTCACAGTAATGCACTCTCTGACTCCATTATCTTCAACTGCATATTCTCCTGGGCGAGACTGAAATGAAGAGGATCTGAAACAGCTCAAGGTGGTGATGCCCATCCCTAGATCAGAATTGTGCATTTTTTACCCCAAGAAAGTTATAGCTGCTGTTTAGAGAGGGATGGAATTCTTCTCAGGGTTTTGTTCTCATTTATGAATTTGTTTGTGAGTTTCTCAAATAACTTATTTTCCTGCTGCAAACAAAACATTTGTGCTGTGAGAAACTGATCAATTTAGCTTTGTCATAAATGCTGGATTGGTGCATGTAAAGTAAAATCACACATGCACTGACCAGTAAGAAATGTTGTACAGTACAGGTATGGGACCTGTTATCCAGAATGCTTGGGACCTGGGGTTTTCCAGATAATGGATGTTTCTGTAATTTGGATCTTTATACCTTAAGTCTACTAGAAAAGCATGTAAACATTAATTAAACCCAATAGGCTGGTTTTACTTCCACTAAGGATGAATTATATCTTAGTTTGGATCAATTACAAGGTACTGTAAAAGGGTAATCATTTTTAAAAAATGTAATTATTTGGATAAAATAGAGTCTATGGGATATGGCCTTTCCATAATTCGGAGCTTTCCAGATAACGGGTTTCTGGATAACAGATCCCATACATGAACTAATTAATTATGCTATACATTTCACAGTGCTAGCCAGTCATACTGTATACTTACTCATACTGTAAGCAGGCTAATTGCACAAGTTGCTTATTAGAAAGGAATTACAACCACAGATTGTTGGGGTCTGACAGTGTTGTAGTAGTTACGGATCCTCTATTAGAGTTGACTAAAGAATGGTCTGAGAATGTTTATGTTTTGCATAGGCAGTTTATAAGACAACATTTAAATGGCATAAATAGATTATTTTTAGCTGGCAGGGCAGATGAAGTAATTGAGGCGGGGAATTTTATAAAGCTTTTACTTTCTGATTCATGAAGGGAATTCCCCTCCCACATGCTGGGCTTTAGTTAAGGTTTCATTACGACATAGGAAATCCCTGCTGTGAGTTGACAGCAGGGCAGCAAGATATGCCATTCACGCTGGAGCTCAAGCAGAAATGCACTTCATCTGGTCTCTGAAATATTTAATTCTTGGGAACTGTAAGTATATATTATTACGCCTGGCTAGTACAGTATGCTCAATGTGTATTTCTTCATATATACGCTGTTTATTGTTGATTTATACACTTACATGTGTTGTTTTGTCTTCACAGTGTGGTACCTAGTGGATAACAGAGAGGTTCAAACAGTTCAGCCAAACATGACAGTGGTGTGCTATCAGGATGTCGAGTTACTATGTGGCCTGCATGGCAACCATACATTTATGTGTACAAACATGTCTCAGTGCCTGAGCCGATCACATGTAAGTAATTCATTCTGCTGCCACTGTGTGTTTGTGCTTCCTGTGTTTGCATTCCACAATACTGATTTACTTAAAGTGCTAAAAGCAATATACTCAGTGACTGTATATGGCTGGTATACAAGTTATGTAACCTAGGGATCCACCATCATTGTGATATTCATTGTTCATTTAAAGGAAGAGTTGTTTTCATTGTTTTCTCTGATCTTATTTTTATATCAAAAGTGTAAAACCTTAAAAAAAAAAAAAAAAAAGCCTCAGCCATTAGCATAGAAGCAAAGGTTGTAAGAATATCGTCATGTAAGTACAGGAGTCACTGCTTATTTCCTTTATTGGTTTGTAAACTGAGCCAAAACAGGGCTTTCCAAAATTAACATTCGCCCACGTTGCTACTTGCATGGATCACTAGTTCATACCATATTGAATGAAGCTCAGCTCACTGATCCGGTTAAGAAATGTGTAGGCCGAGGGCCTAGCGTTAGTTGTAAATTAAATTACGATATATGTTCTTGATGTGTATATGGATTGTTTTATTTTAGTTCAGTGAAATACTAATATTCTGCATCTGGTATATTATCTGGGTTCTTCAATAAAGCTACTTTATTATTATCATTATCAGGTATTTTTAAAGCACCAACATATTCTGCAGTACTGTACATTAACTGGGCATATACATTGATCATGCAGATTTTACATACAAAAACTACCAGAAACTGATGCAAGAAGTGAAGAGGGTCCTGCCAAGTATTTCATAGAATTATCTATAAATACTATTTTGATCAGATGTGTCTATAACTTGTTTACAGCACTATTGTGATTAGTAATATCATTCTAAAACTTGTTTGGCCGGCTAAATATGTGACTGACCCCTTAGCAGATATCATTAGACAGGCCATCATTTTGGCCCCTTACATTTTTGGCCAGTAAGCTACTGAAGTGGTCCAGAGTGGTTGACAGCAGTGTTGGATTACCAAATCTTGCACCTCTAGGCTGCAGTCCTCCAGCATCTAGGGTTGCCACCTTTTCTTGGAAAAAATACTGGCCTTTCTATATTTTTATGCATATTAGGCTGGTAAAATACCAGGCAGGTGGCAACCCTACCAACATCTAACCCCTGTACACCCCTGGGCCCGGGCCTATGTTGTCTCGCAGAAATCTGGGTCTGGGACATGGCAGTTCCAACCATTCAGTGTATCCCTCAAGAGACTGCATTTTTTTTCTTTATAAAAATTTTTTTTTTTAAATGTCTTAACCTTTAATGTTGCTTTTAAGAATAATACAAACAGAGAAGACAATTCAGTGAGGAATGTCCAGTGTGATATTTGGATCAACAACTGCACAGTCATAGACAGTGGAATGCACTTGTGCTTGTTGAGGAAGGCTTCTGAGGACCACAGAAACAGCACTGTCAATGTAACACTTACAGGTATGAAATTGTAAATTCTTCACTTATAACTACACAATGGACACAAGCAAGACTATTTTCTGGCAAGTTTACAATGAATATAACGCAGTAACCAATGCAAAGTTTAGCACCTATAAAACCATCACTGTGCCATTTCCTTAATGGGGTTGTTAAGCTTTAAAACTTTTAGTATGATATAGAGAGTGCTATTCTGAGACGACTTGCAGTTGGTTTGAATTTTTTATCGTTTGAGTTTTTTTTAGTTATTTATTTTAATATTCAGCAGCTCTCTAGTTTAAAGGTTCCACAATCTGGTTGCTAGGGCCAACTTACCCTAGCAACCACGCTAGAAGCTGGATAGAGTCAGAAAGAGAAAGCAATTAATAAAAAAAAAACTGTATATAAAAAACTAATGAAGACCATTTAAAAAGTTGGCCATTCTATAACATACTAAAAGTAAACTTAAAGGTGAACCACCTCTTTAAGGTTGCAGAAACCAAAATCATTGGGGGCAGCAATTTCTTCGCCACCCCTAAGGTCAGCATGCCACTTCTATAAAAAATGAACCTGCCAAGGGTACATTTTTCAGCAGAGTGTTACGATCTCCTTCACTGCTCCCAGGTAATCCTTGCTGGGTATTTGCGGATTTTAGTAAAAATTAAAAAACGACCATACTGCTTGTGTACCTGCCAGGGCAAAACATAGGAGCTGTGGGATGCTCTGTTGGACAGTAGCCTATTCCTGTGCATTTTTTAAAGGACAACTAAAGCTAGAAGTAGCTAGAAATGTTGTACAATATGTTTTGTGCTTCTGTACCAGCCCATGGCAGCCAAAACTCTTTAGCAGTAAATATCTGTATCTCCAAAGATGCCCCAGTAGCTCCCCATCTTCTTTTCTGCTTATTCAGTGCACATGCTCTGTGCTGCTGTCACTTACTGAGCTTAGGGACCCACTCACAATATACAGTACACATAGAATAGAAATGTCACAATGTAAGGCTGACTAGACATTAGTACAGATACAGTAACTATTACATGGCAGCACAGAAACCAACACAATTAGCATCAGCATTTAATAATCAGCCTTGTAGTATCCACTTATATTACAGACAAACCTCAATTTCTGCTTTATAATTTGAAATGACCCCTAACCTTAGCTTCTCAAAAGCTGCTCAGAGCCCACTAAGCATGTGAGTGTCGCAGACACTTTTCAAGATGGTGACCCCCTGTGACAAGTTTGAAGTCCTGGATCATTGCTGCTATTGACAAGCTGAAACTTTAGGCTGGTGCAAAAACTTCAGTACATAAAACATGGCATTTTTAGCCATGTAATAGCCATGTAGTGTAGTAATTTTGACAGGATAATGATTAGATTATATATCGCAGCATATCTTTATAATACTGGCTAAATGGTGATTTCATTTTTTATATAGTCATAAAAATGTATAAAACCTTTTAAACTACTCGTGTCTTGAACATTTTGTGGGTAACAAATATATATATTTTTTTATTCCATCCCACACTTTTACCCTTTTTGTTTTAATGCCGTTGCACACATATTACATGTTCTGCAAACCACAAAGTGAATGCCAGTGAACATGTGATAACTCAAAATGTGTAGATAGAAGAGAAGGTAGCAAAACCACCAAATAACTGTCTGCTGAGGATTTCACTGCCCCATAGTAACAGTGATAGAAAATATGCATCAAGTTAAATACCTAAATTATATATATAGTCATCTGTCATTGCTCCAATTTGCCTTTTCACCTCCACCTCTATGTGTATTGAGTATTGATGAGTAAAATGCTCAAATTTCCAAAAACCCAAGTCTTATATAATGTTTTATTTTTTTGTTAGCAAGTGAACATGGTTTGATTTTAAATGCACTCGGTTTGTGCAGGGAGGACTGGGTACTATCCACTGCCCTCTGTTCTGCCCTTGTGCTGAAGTTTATTATGAAAAGTGGTAGAACTTAAAAAAGAGACAAAAGCTTTATTTACAGACATTAAGGGGCACATTTACTATTATTACCCCAAAAAAATTTGTTTCTACTCGATATTCGATTCGCATTCGATTTTCGAATGTTAATCAAATAGTTCAGTATAGTTCAATAAATCATTCCACTGAACGAATAAATCATTCGATCATTCGAATGATCTGTACGATTCGAATGATCGAAGACTTCGATCGTACGAATCCTATTCGATCAGGACTTAGCCTCAGAAGCCTATGGGAGTGCTCCCATAGGCTTCTATTGCAATTCGGTAGGCAATCGAAGAAAATTTAAAAATAAAATCCTTCGCTAGTCGAATGATCGAATATTCATTCATTCAACTCTATTCAAATGTATTCGATCGTTTGACCATTCGCTATTCGTTGATCGAATATGCCAAAATTTGCATATTCGAACAAACGAATAAATCCTACGCTCGAAATTCAATAGAATTCGTTCGAACTTCGATCTATTCACAGGAATTTTGTAAATCGGTCCCTTAACCCTTTAACCGCCAAGCACGTATTCCATACGTGTTGGCGGTTAAAGGCTCAG
>CM044441.1:90737078-90750176 GCA_024363595.1 Xenopus borealis
ACTGCTTGGCAGTAGATGTTCCGTTTTGGACAAAATGGCTGGCAGCGAAAGGGTTAAGAGTTCAGGAGGTGTGAATGAAAGCAATATTTTATTATTTTTGAGGGATGCACCAAATCCAGGATTTTGTAGATAAGGCCAGGATTTTCAACAGGTTTTGACAGAATACAAGTGGGAACAGGGTCGGACTGGGGGAGCCCCGAGGCCCATTGAGGCTGCTGTCCCAGGGGCCCTCATGTGGCCAAAAGCCACAGCAAGCCCACTTTCCTCCCTTATACCTATGCTTGCATGTACCATTTTAAATTCTGTGCCTAGGGCAGGAGAGGGAGTGGCGACAGAAGAGAGCAGGCAGCGAGTCCATCCCTGAGTATGAACCAAATTCACATCCTTAAAATCACACTACTTTTTTCTCTTTAGCCCAGGGGTGTCCAAACTTTTGGCTTCGAGGGCCACATTGGAAGAAGAAAAATTGTCTGGGGCCACACATGAAATACACAAAAACTTTTGATTTTTAAAAGTAAAGAAATTAGACACACAAAAAAAAACTACAATACCAGTTGGATAACCAGATGGAGATATACACTGGAATAAGGGACACCTGGATATTAAATAGGCCTATTATTATATTATTATTACTAACTGGGCAATGGGCCCCTCCCCCTCCTCCAATATCCTTTGCAACATGATGTTTTCTCAGGAACTGAGTGTTTCAAGCTGGGCCGCATTTATATCCATCCTTGGGTCGCATTTGGCCCTCAGGCCGCAGTTTGGACACCCCTGCTTTAGCCCCTCTTTGCCATAATTTGCAAGTTGGGGTTTGGTTCGGGATTTTCCCAGAGTCCTTCATAAAAGATTCTGGATTTCTCAGAATCCCTAAACAATCAATTTAGTGCAATCCTTACTATTACCTGTATTTGGGATGTAGTACCCTCTTGAAGCAGTGTGCAAAAAGATGGGCAAATATTATCCTGCTAAAGTCTTTTCACAACTGGCTTACACTAGTGCTAAAAGGTTTTATGCAATTAAACAAATCTTCCCTGTTTTTTTCTAGATTGTTCTGCGGAAAAGAAGATCAGAATGTGTCATACATCTGACGTAGTCTTTTATTTTATTATATTTCTTTCACTGCTCATCATGTGTTTAAGTTATGTAAGTATAATTCTACATTTTGTCTTTTTTTATAAATTATAACAAATTATAAAGAAATGTAATTCTTAGACATCTCCCACCAAAGTGGGGTCATAAACGTAGCACAGCATACCACCCAACAGTCCTGTTTTGAGTGGGAAAGTCCTGCTTTTGACAGCTTAGGGATCAGGAACCTTGGCTCTCCAGCTGTTAAGGAACTACAAGTCCCAGAATGCAATGAAGGAGTCTGTCATGATTCATAAAGGCAAATGCATTGTGGGACTTGTAGTTCCTTAACAGCTGGAGAGCCAAGGTTCCTGATCCCCGGCCCCCGTTTGTATTGGAAAGTTCTGATTTCTCTGCACTGAACAGCCAAAAAAAAATTACAATGTTTCTAACTTAATTGGCTCTTGGCAGAGAGCCCAGAATAGATACATTTGTAACAGCTTGATCCCTTGGGAGAAGTTACACTTTCAACTTAAAGGGCAATTCACATTCATTGGTAAAACTGCAATTAAACATAAAAACGACAGAAATGTTTTCAAACTTTCATAACCATATTTTGTAAAATGAGTATGTTTATTAGGGTGTGTGGCTGTACAAAGGGGTGTGGTCAAACTTTTTCACTGCAGCAAATTTTTTTTGTCCCTCTTTCCGTTTCCATTATGTTGGGAGGTAGGAAAATATATGTGTATATATTAGCATATGGTCCTTTGTGCATGTTTTCCCCTTAATGTCTTTGCATGGGCGTGGCCACTGTGTGTGCTCCAATATAGCATTTAAATCTTGTTTAACCAATAGAGTTGAGTCCCAGGAATCTTGGTATCCCACTAGTCCAGCAATTCGTTAGACTCTCCTCAGGTCTCCAAAAAAATCGGTCTCCTCAAATACAACCGAGATTGCTGTATTCCTTTTGAGACAATGTCTCTCAAGGGGGGGGGAGTAACAGAAAATTTTATATGGTGCAGTATTTCTATAATCAGTGCACCCTTTCTCCTTAGTGAGTTAGTATCTCTTATTTTATCACCCTGTGGGTTTTTTTATTTTTCAAAATTGTATATATAGGTCTATATTTCACTAAAAAAACACACACTATAGTGCCTTTTTTTGGGCACAGTGTATTAGAGGTTACGGGAAGAAAGGCACTATAGTGTGTGTAGCATTTAAATCTGCAGTTTGCTCAAACTGTTTAGCATATGTTTTTCTACCCTTACAATCAGAATGCAGATAGGCTTCATGTTAGGCCTATTGCAAATAGGCCTCTTTTTAGGTGGAAACCCAGAAAAGAGGGTATTATTTTTTTGCTATTACAACCCTTTTAATACACCAATCTTGCCCAGCTTTTTAAATGGATACTTCATAACACATCCGTTAATAGTGCTGCTCCAGTAGACTTCTGCAAATCCATTTCTCAAACATTTTTTTTTATATTCAGTTTTGAAATCTGACATGGGGCTAGACATTTTTGTCAATTTCCCAGCTGCCCTGGTCATGCGATTTGTGCCAGTACTTCATGAGGGAACTTCTTTCTGGCAGGCTGCAGTTTTCCCTTCTCAATGTAACTGAAGGATTCACAGTGGGACATGGGTTTTTACTATTGAGTGCTGGTCTTAGATCTACCAGGTAGTTGTTATCTTGTGTTGGGGAGCTGTTATTTGGTTACATTCCCATTGTTCTGTTGTTAGGCTGCTGGGGGGGAGGGGTTGATATCACTCCAACTTGCAGTACAGCAGTAAAGAGTGATTGACAAGTCACATGACTAGGGGCAGCTGGGAAATTGACAAAATGTCTAGCCCCATGTCAGATTTCAAAATGAAATATAAAAAAAATCTGTTTGCTCTTTTGAGAAATGGGTTTCAGTGCAGAACTATGCTGGAGCAGTACTATTAACTGATGCATTTTGAAAATTCACTAATTGAAAATAACTAATTTATTCACTCAGAAAATAATTAAGCACTGTGCTGCATTTGAAAATGACCCCCCGTATGTTATGTATCCATCCGTTACATTAAAGTAGAACTAAAGGTAAGAGTTACACGTTAATGCCTATATATTTTGGGCCTAAGGCCACCGCAACCCTTTGTTTGGCATGAATCACTACATTAATGGGCTGCTGAACCTCTGGGCTAGTGCAGTATGTCTAATATATAAAATAGAGCATTTATACCAACATATACATTTTTGAGTTTACAGTAATACAACTAAACTGATACAAGAGGTAAAGAGTGCTGTACTTAAAGGGGTTGTTCAACTTTAAATAAACATTTAGTATAATGTGGAGAGTGATATTCTGAGACAATTTACAATTGGTTTTCATTTTTTATTATTATAAATCCATATAATGAGCAATGGTTTCCTACTTGAATGTCTAGTTAATGGACAATAAATCACAGAGAGCCTGTGTAAAAACAATGTGTAGTCTCTGAAATGCAGAAGCCTGGTGAGAAGAGACTGGGTAGAATGAGAATTATTAATTACTTCCTTAAGTATTTCCAATAAAAATGCAGGAAAGACAACAACTTGAAAATAATTAATATGATATGCAGCTCACCCACTAAAAGCAACTGTTTTTTTAGCTGTGATTCTGCTTTAATGTTGATTCTGCTGAAAACCAAAGGGGCTACTGGGTGGGAATCCCCAATGATTAAGGCAAATAATTGATGTTTTTCACACTAAACCCTTTAACTTAATAAGGGTTCTTTCCATCTTAAAACTACCTCATATTGCATCACAGTTTCTTTCCTATGAGAATACCAGTTTCATGTTCTTCTTTTTGGGACTATTGTTTGAAGATGAGACTTCTCATGAAAAGGGAAATTTTCACAGAAATAACCGAACTCTTCTAAATATACATGGATAAGTCACATTTGTTCCCTAATTACAGGGTGATTAGATGCAGCAGTGGGCAGAACAGGGGAACAATTTATTAATTATTAATGTGTGATGCTAAATAGAAATAGAAAACATTAATTTCACAGAAGGAAGCAGCCTATGTCAGAGTTGTAGATTAACTGCAAATGGAGAGTGCAGTCTGGATGTAAACAGAAAAATTTAAGTTTTTAGTATGTATGTATATTTTTGTATGTATATTTTTATTTGTATAGCGCTCCTTGAGGGCAAAGCACTGTGCAGCAACAATAAATTAGTAACAAACAAGGGATCACTGCATTAATAAGTAACAATAAGTGCATTATTATAAATACAGTTTGCATAAATATAAAATATAATTACACAGTGTTGAGGAGACAAGATGATGGAGGACCCTACCCCTTGGGGCTTACAGCCTAAATGGGAGGGTAACTTATGGACACAATTTGGAGGGGTAATAAAGTGCTTTTTACAGTGGGTGAAACTGTCGTACAAGTGCCAGTTCAGGTGTTATCCAGGTGCTCCCAGAGCTAGTCTCTGAGTTTTGTTTTAAAAACATTGAGGGAGGATTCTCTCCGGAGAGATGCAGGAATGGCATATATGAGGAGCTGCAAGAGAGAATGGTTTGACACGGGAAACAGCAGTAGAAGTGGGGGGTACAACCAAGCGGTTAGTCTGAGAGGAGCGGAGGTTTCGGCCAGGAACATATAGAGAAACAAGAGATGAAATGTAGTTAGGTGTAAAGGAATGAAGGGCTTTGAAGGCTCCGAGGAGAAGTTTATAAGTTATTCTTTGTTTTATAGGAAGCCATGATAATGACTTCAACAGGAGAGGGGCCTGTACCCTTTTGGATGAGAGGAGGATAATTCTGGCAGCAGAATTTAATACAGACTGTAGAGGGGAGAGATGGCAGTTAGGCAGGCCCGTTAGTAGAAGGTTACAGTAATCAAGGCGGGATAGGATGAGAGCATGCATGAGTGTCTTGGCTGTAGCAGGTGAAAGGAAGGGATGTATTTTTGCAATATTATGTAAGAAAAAGTGACAGGTTTTGACAGTGGCGTTAATATGATCAGAGAAGGGGAGAGAGAGGAGTCAAATATCACCCCTAGAGAGGGCTGAATTGACCGGGTCAATCATAGTATAGTTTAATCATTTCAGTGGCGTAACTACTCCCTTGTGGGCCCTGGTGAAGGATGGGCACCTGTCGGGCCCTTACTTCTATAAATCCCATGCTGGAGTGTTGATAGCGTGTGAGCTGTAAAATTTCCTCCTAGATAACTGCCTGCCATAACCATTTTTGTGGCTCTGATGGGCCCCAAGGGGGTGGGGACCCTGGTGCAATTGCACCCCTAGTAGTTACACCACTGAATCATTTGTAATTTTACCAAGGAGATTTCCCACCCAAGCACCAAGCCCACAACGCAAGCATGATTGTTCTACCCCAAACCATCACTAGTACATTATGTAGTATAAGGTAAATGACAGAGTTAATTAAATAAATGACTGATATAAACCGACAAGATACATTATGGTTACTATAAACAGCATTTCTCTTTCTGCAGCTATGCTCCCGGTCAGTCATGAATGAATCACCAACACACAGCCACCATCTTATAAAGAACCTGTTTCTGAATGGCAGAGTACTCCAGCCAGAGAAAACTGAGGATGTCTGAGCTGCTTACAAGTCCCAATAATTGTTTTTTTTTATTTTTACCTCTGTTGTCAATCCATTACGAAGTAAATATCTGCTGTTAAATCCATCAGCTTTCTTAAGAACAGAGGTTTTCAACCAGTTGGTGATGGTGAAGTTTGCCTGGAGGCTGCAGATTGGGCTTTCTTCTCTCAGATAAATGATTTGGGATTTTAATGGTGACACTAGATCTGTCCTGGACACAACCAGATTTAGCCTAAATATGACCAGCAAGAAGACTAAAGACATAGCAAATTAACATCTTACAATGACTGGAAAAGATGGACTGGAGGCAATAAGATCACTTTTTGAGTCAAGCCAGAGGCATAACAATAGAGACTGCAGAATATTGAAGAATGTTGGATATACGTTTATTAACCTGATGGGGCATAGACTGCAGTTTCATTATGTGTGTGAGAAACAGACTGAATTCTAAGTGTTTATTTTTGAAAAACCTTTAAAGGGGAACTAAAGTCTAAAATAGAATAATGCTAGAAATGCTAGTATTTGGTATACTAAATATAAAAACATGACCTTACTGCACCAGAAGCCTAATCAAACAAATGATTTATGCTTTCAAAGCTTGTTGCAGGGGGCTGTCATCTTGTAACTTTGTTATACTTCTCTGCAATACCAAGTAATGTGAGGGGGAGCCCCCCCCCTGCCATTTGAAAGTATAATCGTTTCCCTGCAGAGCAGTTAGGGACTGTCTGAAGTTTCTTATCTTCTGCAGTCAGAGCAAGTAAATGAAGGGAGAAATTCACTGCAAACAGTCAGGTTTATTATAAAAAAAGATAAACATTTTATATACAGTATATTGGAGATAGATTTCTTTTTCATTAAAGAAAGGAAAATGGTATTTTTTTCCTTTTTCATCCCCTTTAAGTGCATACATGATGTGTTACTGTGTCAAACCTACTTTTGCAACCTCACCCTGCAATAAACAGTAATATTGTGGTTTGGGGGCAACTCCTCTAGCATTTAATATTCATTTAATGGAGGCTCTGAGACTTTTAATTCACAGCTGCTGTAGAGTCTGACACCCCTGATGCAGTGAGAGCATAGAAACCATGACCCTCATGTTTCAGATTGGCTATAATGCATATTTCTAACATTAGCTTCTCTACCATTTAAGCTAATTTATTATTTACTACTATGTGTTATTTTACTGTAGTATATTTGGTGAAGAAGGGTTTATCTGCTGTGCATATCTGTTGCATATCTTCTGATTATTTCTGCTAGAGTATTTTGCAAGTAAACAGAAATGCAAATTATAATAATGTCAGAATATTATATGTTTGTGAGAAAACTGTGAAGTTTGTTTTGCAGGCCAAGCCAGTTTTACAGGAACAGCATATACCTTAAAGGACAATGTCAGGAAATTAACCCAATTAAATTTGACTGACCTGAACTTTTGTTATTGTTTAAAAAGTAACAGGTTGGATCATTTTGAATTTAGCTGTCATTATGTGACTATTGATATTTTATTGTACCCTGTAAGCATAATATAGAAAAAAAAGTATTTTAGAGCATCTGTATGGTATAAATGTTATTCTATGAAGCTGCCTTTAATAAAACAGGATCCAAAATGAAATTCAATTTCTTTCTGTGATATGGTGATAAAGATTTGTGTGCAAACACAGGCATTAAACCCTAAACCAATTTTCTGCTTGAGTTCTTTTTACTGCAGTTTAAGCTCTAAACAGCATCTCTGCATGAGAAGTGACCGATATAGATAAATGGAGTAGATACAAATCCTTATGGAAACTGCATTTCCTAATATATTTATTAAATGAGCATAATTTAGATGTCTCCTGCAGAGCATTGTTTTGTTTTATCTCTGATATCAATTACATAACGATCCCAGCATATGCTGAGGATAATTATTGCCTGTGCTGATCTAAATGAAGGCAAATTCTTCAAGTCTCTCAAATGGCAAAACCAGTACTGCATAGATTATCCCATTAAAATAGTTATTAATACACGTCATCTTGGAATTTGTTAAGATGATATTCATGCTGTCATGTGAAATGGCAACAGTTGTAGGTGTGAAGGTAGTTTGATTATTACTGTTCAGATGTGATTTACTTTCAGACTTAATAGGTTATTTGTCTAGATTAAAAGGACAATTACTATATGTGACAATGACTATATGTTTAATGAAGAACCCAGTAAAGTACTTTAATCAAAGTAGAGGATGTGTCATTATATCCCATTTAGTGAGTGTACTACATACTTCCTTCACTGTGAAAAAATCTCATCTCCTGTCTTTTGGGCTTTTGTCCTTTAAGTCCTTTTGTTTGAGGTTCAATATTTGATCCAGGCCATTATTAGTTTATTACAGGGTAAAATATGCAGGATAACATTGCTGTAACATCCATTCCTGGTTCCACAAATATCTAGGCCCTAAATGCTGTAAGAGTTTTCCCCGCATCTCACTCTAAATGATGTATAAACTAGGGGCTTTCAGTAGTAAATAGGAGAGCACATAAACATTCTCTCCAATCTCACCCTATTTGGGCTCCAGACCCGGACTGGCAATCTGTGGGTTCAGGCAAATGCCCAATGGGCTGCTTGCTTTAAAATGTAATTGGGCTGCTCACCTAGAAATTCTAATTAGGTCTGTTTTTAATATGCAAATGAACTAATCACATTAGAAATGTAAATGAGCTGTTCATAATAGCCAGTCACAGTACTGGCATATGGGAGGAACCAGGAATTCTGACCAACTTCAGTTAGTAATATTAGAGTTGCTTGTTATATACCCAATCCCTTATGCTTATGATAGATATGTTGGCAACAGGATGATCCATGCTCAGAACAATCACTTCAGTCTGTATATGGAACACTGTGATATGTAGCATTAATTGTATGAGACAGACTAGTCTCTTCAACTATGCCACACTTTGGCCCTGTGATACACATGGTAGTTCCTCTTATCTGTCAGGGTGCATGGTCTAGCTGGGGGCACACAAAGGAAAATTTAGAATATCATGTAAGTATAGGGTCACTAATAACATTAATATTAATATATTGCTGGGGATGATATGGTAATGGACTCTTAAAATATCCATTAAAAAACACTAGTTCTAGTTAACCTTGGGGAAATATATATTATGCTTTGCATGCACATGAATACACGGGCTGCTTTGATACTTTTGCCAGGGCTGCTTTTTCCTCCCAGTCAGGACCTGGCTCCTGAAAAATTCACCCCCATGATTCTGTCTCTGGCTCGCACAGGGGAAACCCAGTTTGGGAAAAGTGTGCATTTTCTAAGACTTTTGTTTCTGAATTGGCTCCGGGAGGTTTTTAGTACAAAAAAAATCATCCTTATAAATCTGCTATTCTACAAATTATTACATTAATTAGTTAGGGAACATTCTATAGTCAAACTCTGTGTACAAAGCTGCAGTGAATGTTTCAGATAAACCACTAAGGGGCAGATTTACTAAGGGTCGAATTTTTATCGAATTAAAATCCCAATTCAAATTATCGAACGATCGAATATAAAAAATTCGTTCGATCAATTAAATCGTTTCAGTCAAACGATCCGAACGATTTTAAGCATTCAATCGAATTTTTTATTCGATCAAAAAAACTTGTAAAAATCCTACGCCAGCTTCCCATAGGGATATATAGCAATTCCGTAGGTTTTACCTGTCGAATTGTTATATCGATTTTTTTTTTTTTTTTTTTAAAGGGCCAATACTTCTACAATCGAATTCGAATTTTGGAATTTGGCCAATTCGAATAGAATTTCGGGCTATTCGAATAAGCCCAAAATAAATTAGAATTTCAAATTTTCACTTCGAATCAATTCGAACCTTAGTAAATGTGCCCCTAAAAGTGGCAGTGGAATACAACTATCTTTTTTTCTCATGCTTTTTGGGGCTTTCTAATATTACAAAATATTTTGCTGCATTTATGTAGTTTCCTCACATAAATAATAAATATAAAATAGTATGTTATTCTAGTCCTTTCGTTTTAGTTGTCTCCTGCAGATCCTGTTTCAGTCTCTCCACTGTGTAATAATCTCCAAATAAAAAAGCAGATCAGCGCCTATGGCAAACAGAGAAAACAAACAACACGGCCAAAATATGGTGTAGTATGTTCAAATTACTCAATTCAACTCCCTGGAGGGAGTTTGCGCAGCGCATAATTGTTTGCAAATGGTTGTTTTGCCCATGCTTTTTCCTGAACGCTAAAATATTTCACTGCTGTTCCCGTCTTACTGGTTTTTGCTAATTCTCATTGTGAAAAAAATTTCGCAAATGACTCCCAAACAAGACAGGTCTTTACGTGAGTACAGGCACTTTGTGAGGTTGTTGTGTCCGAAAATAGTGTTGACTAACTTAAATTCGCAATTTGCAAAACTTTTTTGCAAATATTTTCTCCGCCACCAAAGTTGTGGCGTAATTGAATTTGATCCAATTACGATCGTACAAATTTTTCGTGAAATCGAATATGCAAATTTGGCCTCTTCGATCATCGAATATATCGAATAGATGGAATAATCGGATATTCGATAATTTCATCATACGATGATCGAAGGAATCAAAATTTTAACGTTATTCGACTGCCTACTTCGCCAGATTGAACCTACCGAATTGCAATAGATGCTTATGGGAAGCTCCCCATAGGCTTCTGAGACTAAGTCCTGCTCGAATACCATACGTACGATCGGAGCGTTCGATTGTTCGAATCGTACGAATTTTTCAGATGCTTGAAGGAAATTTCACGATTTTTTCGTGAAATCGAACGATCGATATCCGATCGTACGAATTCATCGAGAAATCGTACAGCGAGCACAATGATAGCCTAAGATAATTCGATAAGCATTCAATGATCTAATGTTTATCGAATTTGAATTTGGTCGAGCTAGTTTTGGGGAATAATAGTAAATTTGCCCCATAGTGTGCGCATAAATATTTGTAATTTGCCATATTTAAAAAGCTCCTATAGACATTTGCAATGTGAAAAACATTATTAAAAAAAACTTAAAAAAACGTATTCAGCTTTACAAATATAACAAGGTGCAAGGCGAATATATTCCCCAGTGTGTTTAAAAAAGGTAAAGGGGAAGTATCCAGTGTGCATTCCCTACTTAGGCTACATGTCTTTACTGTCTATTGTTGTTTATTTCATGCTGACCTCACCACGTTATGAATTTAAATACCAGCTTTGTGCAGAAAGTACAGAAATCTTCTTTATTTGCATGTATTTTTATTTAAAACTAGATGGTGCTGTTGGTGTGCTTTTACAGTGCAATAAATGTAAAAAAAAAAAAAAAAAAAAAACTGGCCTAATTAGTCTTGGTTCCTGGACTTTAAAACATGTGCTTGTCTTGTAGCATTTATGTTAACACAGATCAAGTTCAGAAGTTCAGACCAGACTTAAAGGCACTCCGCTTTCAATACAGACTGTTTGCCTAATAGCAAATGCCTCTCCATTAAATAAAAATAAAAGGAAGGAATGACCTTAAAACCCCGGAGCTGTACTGGAAAGAAATACATTTTATTATTGTATAGTAGTCTACTTTCTTAAATAAACTTGCAGAGTACAATTTCTTAAGTTCAAGATGCTGCATAAAAAGCACAACCTATTCCATATGTTAACTTTATTGCAGCTCATACGGTGTGTGTAAACCATTAGCCTATTGGCATTCATATCGGCTAGGCACAATCTTAATCCTTTAAATGGCAGCAGAAACAATTTTCTGATAAAGGATCTGTTTATTGGTTCCACGCTGCAATCAATACTAACCAGCTTGGGTCTTTCAGAACAGCAAAACACTGTGCAATAAAATGTTTTCAGGGCCTTGATCCATGTTTTCTTGAAGAATTATGTGTACAATATGTGGGCAGTGCAAGTCTGGCAACATACAGAATCATTTGTATGAATAGAAGTGAGAAAGAGCTTTGCCCAAAACATGTCATGTTGAAAATAAAGTAATTTCACTTTTGCAGCAATGACCTGTGTCTGACTATTACCACGTTGTGTTCTGCTGTTTATTGGCTTCATAAGGGGGAAATTCACTAAACCGCGAAAATTTGCTAGCTTTGGCTTCACTAACGTTCGCCGCACTTTGCCAGCGCTACGCAAATTCACTAAGATTCGAATAGCAAACCTTAGCAAAGTAGCGCTACCTTTACTTCGCCAGGCAAAGCGCATTTACGCTAGCGATGCCTAATTTGCATACGGTGTGAATTTCAAAGAATAATAGAAGTATATGTTACAGCCACTACATTCCACTACACAAGCCCATGAAACCTTTAATAAAAAAATAAGGTTGTCCTATTGCCCTAAACATGTGCCCCCTGTATACACTGTAGTTGTGTTGCCATATGTTAGGAAATGTGGGGGGAAGGAGGGTAACCCCCCAAAAAAATTTCGCTCTTTTTCAGACTATCATCCTAGAAAGGTAAAACACGCCAGTGTTTTTTTGGGACATAGAAAAAATTTCCAATTTTTTTAAGCTCCTATCTATTGTATTGAACTTCGCCTGGTCTGACCTAGCGTAAGTGGTCACGTTCAGTAAAATGGACATCTTAGTGAATTTGTGTAATTACGATCCTTCGTCAGTGCGCAACTTCGCCTGCCGTAAGGGTGTGAAGTTGCGCTAGTCTATCTACTTCGCTAGCGAAAATTCGCCAGCGTTAGTAAATTTCCGAAGTTATGAATTGACGTCACACTGGGGAATAAGCGCTAGCGTTAGACGCTTCGCGCTTTCGTGAATTTCCCCCTAAGAATCCTCTTCATCTTAACCCTAAGTGCTCACTTACAAAGCATTATCAACTCTGGGGATTGCTGATCTCATGACTCAGTGTCAGAAAGAAAAAAATTGTGTGCACAATGAGAGAGGACATAAATGTCCCTGATAAAAGACACAGCACAACAATTATTTTTGATTAATGTTATTTTTGATCAAAATAAATAAACGGAATTAAAAAAAAAAAAAAAAATAAGCATGCCACCTTAAACTTGGCCAACAAAAAAATGAAGAAAAAACAAACTGTATTTTCCAGTAAAGTATTTTGACACAAATAGTATACCTCAAGTCAACTCCAATGAACTCACAACTCAAATGGTATCTTATTTAAGGGAGAACTTGAATGGAAAAAAATTAATTCTGAAAATTCGAATAAATCAAGTTTTCCGCCAGAGTTTTCAAGCAAAACCCTCGGAAAAAACTAGAAGATCATGAAGGCTATTAACAGCTTCAAATGGTTCCAGGGACCTCTGCCACTGACTCCTACAGTACCTTGACAGCTTTTAGATGGTGTATTTTTGAATCTAGAAAAATTTGAGTTTAAAAAAAAAAAAAAAAATTCTAAAGATTTGAGTTTTTTAACCTGATGTTAAATATTGGTTAATGTAAAATGTCTTATACTCCCGTATTGATTAAGTTAGAATAT
>CM044441.1:90750276-90777279 GCA_024363595.1 Xenopus borealis
CAATACAGCTCCTAAACCCACTCTTGCTCTAATACCCGTGCCAGATGTCGCTGCTGCGATAGCAACCCCCACTAGTACCCCTGCAGGCACCTCTGATGTACAGTCTCCTGTTACTGATCCTAATATGGCAGTCCCTGCTCCTACTCCTACCAGTCCTGAAGGGGGGGACGAGGAAATTGTTCCTGAAGTAAAGGGGGACCCACATACTAAATCTCCTGCCAGGAAAACTGCCACACGTGGTAGGGGTCGCGGACGCACCCCATCCACCAGTCTTAAAGCTGCATCATCCCCAAAGCTGCTTGATGCTGTAGCTTCTGCTTCTTGCTCCTCTGAGGAGGAAAGTTTGGAGTCCCTGTTGTCTCCACAGCCAGACTGGGCTGAAATGGACTTTGGGCCTTTACCCCCATCATCCTTATCCTCGGGGGAGGACACTAGATTTTTCTCAAACCCGCCAAAACCAATTCCATTGCATTCAGACACCACCTTCTGGGTTTCTCCTGGCCGTGCTGATCCGAAAAAGCTGGTTCACGAATCCAACGAATCATCAACATCAAAGTGTATGACCAATGGGGGTACTATATGCCTTATGCCCCTGAATGGGTCTATGATGACATGGAGAAGCACCTTGATGAATGGATCTACGGGGAGTTAATCCGCAAGGAAGGAATTGGGTCTGGAGGCATCTTCCACAGTAACACCGCTAAGAGGGAGCGTGACCTGAGCTTCCTCTCCAATGTGGTCCATGAGTGGTGGTATGGCCGTAACATCTTAAGCACTCCGTAAAGAGCTGTGGGAAGTTTCATGAAGAGAGACATTTTAGTCTCAGCGAGCAAGTATCCAATGGGGGCCGCGTGGAGAAGCCGCACCCCAACTACTACCTATCCTACAAGGATACCGTTGCCAAATCCTGCCTTGGAAAGGAGCACCATTTACCATCCTCTAGGGAGGATTGAACTTCTTTCCCCCGGGTGTACCGGGAATTTTCTTTGTTACCTAAAGGAATCAAGGAACTTCTGCAAAGGAGACTGATTACCTTACTTTTCTACAAGATTGATGCCCAATTTTAGGGGCCTTCTTCAATTTTTCATTTGTTCATTATTTCCCATTTTTGCTGGACTTATGGACATTGTCCAGAACTAGTGTATATAAGTTGGGTATATGAGAAAAAGACTGCTGTGCCCACCACAACCCTTCTACCTCTAACTACTTGCTGAGTTGTAAATTACCCATTACATTTCTACCCCCAAGTGACTCTTGAAACTTTGGACACTTGGGTGCGGGGGGGAATGTGAGGTTAAATAAAGTTTGGGTTTGTGGGGTCTCATGAATGACTCAACTAAAAAGGGAAATGTGATATTGTTATGCTGAAAGAAATAACAAATTTTCTTTACAGTCAAGCTGTGCCTGGACCTCCTGATGGGCCATGGAGGATCCATGTTCGTAAGTCAAGTGCCTGAGTGTTCTGATACAGACACTCATGAAATCTTATATGGTTAATGCAACTGAAACCGTTTTGCACTTTATTGACCTTTTTCTTGCAGCATCCAATGTACTAGATAGATCTCAGGAGGAGAGACTATCAGAAACGGATGTTATACTGTTATGAAACATTTCTTATTGTTTTATTTACCATGTGTACCATTGCTGGGACAGAAGGGATTTTCCAAGGGGAGAATGTAGGGACCCATAAGTAGCATGGCCCTTATGGCTTCCTCCCTTGCCCTTACTTTTCCTACCTGCTATTGGACTAAGGTCCAGGTAGCTATATTGTATCACCTTATTGGATACAAGTGTGACCACCCCCCTTCAGGCTGTAATAAAAGTGCTTGCAGGAAGGGGCTCTTTCTCTTTTGGATCTCTGGATCTTCGGATCCTTGGCTGCTGCTCTCGTCCTGAATACAAGATCCACTGAGCCTGGAGTCAACAAGGCCCCAGAAGCCATTACCCTAAAGGAAACAGCCACCTTTAGTGAAGTCGGGGATACAGGGACCCCGTGAATGAGGACTAGTTAGCTATAGATTAGCTCTGTCATAGCACTCTCTAGGAGAGGTGAGATTAGAGAGAGAAGATAGCACGGGCAGCTCAAGCTCCAACAAGGAGGATAGAAGGGAGTAGCTCTCCCCCAGGCTCTACCTTGCCTGTAGTGAAGGGACCTCAGTGTACAGGGACTGCAGGAAGAGTTATTTAACCCCTGATCTACCCATATCTGCTGTTGGGATCCGGACCACATGAGGTACTGCTATCCTGGCTGGTGAACCTACCAGCTCCTAATACAAATCCTACCTGAGGGCAATACCTATTGCTGTACCTGTGGTTACTCTGCTATAATATGCTGCTTATGATCCACTGATTTGTGAGTATCATTATTATTCCCCTGTGGTGCTCTATGTAAATAAACTCTGTTACTTTTGTAACACCTGTTATTTTACACATTTTGCAGGATTGAGGTGTAGTTTCACTACCTCACACGTGTATTTCCACTTAGCGAAAGCCCTACCTGAGAAAAGAGAGTCGTGTGTAACCAATGCTCTACTCATGCTAGTTGGTTTGGTTCTAATATAGCCAAGAAAGGGTTACATAAACATAACTCAATAGGCTGGTTTTGCTTCCAATAAGGATTAATTATATCTTATTTTGGATCAAGTACAAGGTACTGAGAAAAAGTACAGAGAAAAAGGAAATAATCTTAAAAAATTTGGATTATTTGATTATAATGGAGTCTATGGGAGCCTTTCCGTAATTCATAACTTTCTGGATAACGGTTTCCGGATAATGGATCCTATACCTGTACCTTAAAAAATTAGAAAGAAATGTACACAGATTTTAAAAAGTGGACAGAAAGAATTTTTATTTTATATCTTTCTTAAATGTTATATCAGATACATTTAAAATTAAAATATTGATTGTAAAATAAAATAAAAATGTTATAAATCATATACCCCATTATATATTCCTACTCAAGGGACATGGTTCAATATAATTACAATGAATAGCTATTGGGCAGAACATACTTTATGGATAAAGGTTTGATCTGTAGGGCTACGCCAAATGGGGCATATTCATGGCCTACAGATAGGCCCAGACCAAGATTCTACCCCTAAGCTTTAAAAACTCTAAATTGTGCCTTCACCCAGAAGGATTGCTTTGGCACAGGTACACGCACACACAGCTTTTTTTCATTGTGAAAATGCATATCCAAGAAGTTTTGGGCTAAACTAGGCTCTGTGTGTCTCCATGTAGTCCAAAGTAATGGTTCCTTGTGAAGGCACAATTTTGAGATTTTTAAAACTTAGGGGCAGATTCTCAGTCTGCGCCTATCAGCAAGCAAAGAATCTGCCTTGTCTGCCATAAGTTACACTTAGTTACACTAAAGCTGGCCATAGACGTAACAATTACGATCTTTCTCGGGAAAGATCTTTCCAAGAAAGATCGTTCGTTTCAACACACACGTGTAGAGCTGAATCGTCAGATATACAGGTAGAAACAATAGAATTCTACCTGTATCTGACGATTCAGCACTAACAATGGCCGATGTTCAGGGAGCTTTCAAAGGCATCCGATCAAAATTTTCCATCCAGTCCGATCAACCAGCCGACCGATATCTTAATCCTCTGACGATGTCGGTCGGCTCATTTCCCACCATACACGCACCGAATATCGTACGAAAATTTGTTTTGTACGATATTATCTGTGCGTCTATGGCCACCTTTATTCCTGCCTGCCTTTTATAAGCATGTGGAGACTAGTGGATCCACTTTTATCTGATCTATGCACTAGCTCCACTAGCAGGCATAGCTTCGGACTGAGTGCAGCTAAATAGAGCACAGGCTAGGCCACAGATGCATGAGATAACATTTTTGTTGCCACAGTAGCTACACAAACAAGACAGACTTGAGATGAGCAGTGTCATTGTTTATTGGCTTGTGTTTAACTGCAAACAGAGAAACAGTGTGATCAAATACCTCACAATGATTATAATCACTTGCATTATACCCCGGGCCAGGGTCTCCGTAAAGCTGTTATAATTACTCGAGGGGACTTTCTCATAAAGAAACACAGAGAGGTGCAACCACAAGATGGTCCTGAGAAGCTAATAGAACAACAGAATGATACCTATGGACCAGCGGAAGATGGAATTGAGATGCTGTACAAGTTTTAGTCTTGAAAGCAGAAAGACAAAGACAGTCTGTATTTAAGTATTTGAAGAGACTGCAGCAGATGTTAAATTACTTGTTTAAAGAAGGATCATTGCTACTGATCTTGTTGATTCTATGAGGCTGCAACAATTATTCTGAGGGGTTTTGTCCATGGACCCACTGCTGTGATGTTTGCTTCAGAAACACTACTATAGTTCATATAAACAAGCTGCTGCGTAGCGGAAATTGAAAAAAGGCTATATGGTACAGGTTAAACAGTGGATAACAGATAACACTATTAGGTTCTACATCTACAGAGTTAATCTGTTATCTGATGTGTAATCTGAGCCTTTTCTCCTTTGAATGGTTGCCCCCATTGCTACACAGCATCTTAAGGTGACCATACATGGAGATATCCGCTTGTTTGGCGATATGCCCACATTGAGGTGGGCGATATTGGCCTGATCCGATCATGGGCCCTGGGGCCCAACGCTCAGATCATAATGATCGGCAACGGGCGGTCGGATCGCAGGACCGCATCACTGAACAGATGGCCACGATCCAACAGGATTTTTAGTCCCGTCCGATCGACATGTGACCGACTTTCAGCCAGATATCGATCGGGGAAGCCCGTCTGATGGCTACATATACGGGCCAATAAGCTGCCGACTCTGTCTGTCAGCAGCTTTTATTGGCCCGTGTAGGCCACCTTTATTTATATAAACAATAGTAGTGTTTCTGAAGTAAACTCACCAGTTTTACCAGTGCAGGGCAACACTGCATTATATTTTATAACTTTAAAACACTTTCATTGTTTGATGTTCCTTTAAATATAAAATGAAAACCAGTTGCAAATTGTTGCAGAATTTACACTAAAAGTAAATTTAAAGGTGTACATTCCCTTCTATGACTATGGCACAGATTTGCCTAACATGATTCCCTCAGGAAGAACTGGAAACAGAAACCTTTTGTCTGCCAATGCCACAAACAACCTTAGCCATAATGTTTCCAACTAGTTTGTATTTCTCTCTGAAAATGTCAGCCGCATGAATATTAATCATGTCACTTAGAACCTGAAATAAAACGTACTGCTTTTGCTATGGTTAATAATACACTGGTGTATTCATTTTGTACTCTAAAAAGCACAAGGGAAACTTGGTTGCTATGGGGGAATAGGTGAGTTATTAAAAATAAGCACCCAGAAAAAGCAGTGATTATTGGACTGGCTCATAATTAAATGGAAATTAAGCCTAGGGGAAAATGCAAGGGAAAAGTAAAGTGGATCATATGGACAGTAACAAGTTCAATGTCATATTTTATAGCTCTAAATAGAACAAACAGTAAGTTATTCTGTTTCACAGAATTGAGCAGGCCAAACATAAAACCCTACCCCAATCCTGCTGTTACAGCATTCACTTAATAATAACCCCAGTTTGTTTCCATTGTTTCCTAACCCAACCTCACTGCTTACCTGTGTATCACAGAAGGAAGATCTTAAAGGTGCAAAAAGGTTAAAGGGGGTGGTTCATCTTTAACTTTTAGCATGTTATAGTTTTATAGATATAGTGAATAGTTTTTGAATGATTTGCCTTCTTTGGACTCTTTCCAGCTTTCAAATGGGGGTCACCAACCCCATCTAAAAACAAATGCTCTATAAGGTAAAACATGTGTTGTTATTGATTTTTTTATTTATTACTCATCTTTCTATTCAGACATCTCCTATTCATATTCTGTTCTCTTATTCTAATCAATTAATGGTTGCTAGGGTCATTTGAACCCTATCAACCAGATTGCTGAAAATGCAAACTGGAGAACTGCCATAGAAAAAGCTAAATAACTCAAAAACCACAAATATTAAAACATGAAAATCAATTGCAAATTGTTTCAGAACATCACTCATGTATGTATGTACACCATACTAAATGTTAGCTCATAGTGGAGCAACCCCTTTAAAGGAGAAGGAAACCCCTCCGACAGGGAAATGCCCCAGACTCTATTCTTACCCCTCACTGCAGATTCTGGCAGTGAACTTGACGGCATCCATTTTCCATGTCCCCGGTAAGCTGACTGGGAGATCAGCAAACTCCGTCAATTTCTGCCCATGCACAGTTGCCGAAAACCGGCAAATTGCTGCACATGCACCTCCACACTGATCTCCCAGTCAACTTACCGAGGACACGGAAGATGGATGCCATCAAGTCCTCTGCCAGAATCTGCGACAAGGGGTAAAAATAATAGGGTATGGGGCATTTCCCTGGGGGGCAGTTAGCCTGGGGGGAGGAGGGAGGGGGGTCTGCATGTGGTGGTGGGATTGTTTTTTTTCTACAGGGTTTCCTTCTCCTTTAAAGTCTACCATAGTGCATGCTGGCCTCATCACCCCCCTAACTCACACATGATTGTTACTTGGAAACCCCCAGGCCCCATGTATTTAGATTTTATCCACTTCTCACTTATTATGGTTAAATATTTTCACAGGCTAAATGATGTTCAAGCAGGGGCGATCCCGATATCACCCCCCTCTCCAACTCCATGCTTAAAAGGTTTGCATCTGAGTGGGTCAAAAAGGGCTGCATCGCTAGAACAATGAGCACTATAGCACTCATTGCAGTTGCAGATCTCAATTTCAGGTTTAAAAAAACTGAAATTTTGCTCTTAAAGGTACACCCCTGGTCACCTTACCTCATGGCAAGAGCAGCCCTGTGTTAAGGTACAAACTACAATGAATTTGTGCCATTGTATAGATTGTGGTTTGTGTAGATTGTGTGAATTCCTTTATGTGGTTTTTTGGAAAAACTGGAACTTTTTCTACCAGTATTATTTTGAGCCGCATACAGCAATATGAGGAGTCTTATTAAAAACAAAATCATGTTGCTTGCAGTATGTGAATAATATGGAGATGAAATTGGGAGGTATGAAGGTGGGAAGAAAAAAAATGGGTGTGCAGCAGTTTGTTTTCTTTCTGGAAACAAATTAGTATTTATGTTTTGAATGCAACTTGGGTATAAATAATACTGGTTACCGATACATGTTTTTATGCATAATACATTTCAGGTAGCTCATTTGCCTCATTTGTATCTAGTGTAAGGAAGCCTTACCTGGCTTCCCGTGATGGCAGTGCTTCCCTTCCTCCTGGACGCAGGTCAGTGATGTCAGGCCTGTGTCAGAACGAGACACCCACGTTGGATTGGACGCCAGCATAATGACGTCACAACACTTGTTTTGGCGCCAATTTGGGCCTATATAAAGCTTCAGAAAGCTACAGACCTTGCCCATATATAGGTCTTACTTAGTGAGTTCCTGGGTGTGTTTATATCCACTCGATTCCTGTTGTTGACTTTGGCTTGCCTTCTTGACTACTGAACATATACAGCCTAGATTGACCTTTTGCCTGGACTTTGACCTCTCTCCCGTTTAACCCCTTGGATACTTCGAACTGTGTTGGACTTGCTTCCTCCTTGGTCCGCAAACCTACTAGGAGCCTTTGGGCCCTGACATCTAGATCTGGGCCAAACAGGAATGGTTGTTAGGGATTTCTTGGATAAGAGGTCTGCTGTCCACAGCCATAGAGATCTCCTTACTGCTAATGCTGAGGTGCATTCAATGACTTGAACTGCATCTAATGTCACCTCCCCGATGTAGTCTGCTGCCTCTTTCATTTGTAAGGCAGTGTCCCGCAGCTCGTGTCTGGGCTTGCCTGCCGAAATATCTTCTATTGGTGAATTGGACCAAGATTGGAGAGCTCTGCTTACCCATGCTGTAGCGAGAGTGGGACGTAGAGTTTCCCCAGCAGCTGTGAATATGGACCGCAGAAGCCCTTCTAGCTTCTTGTCCATTGAGTCTTTGGAGGAAGATGCATCAGGCACGGGAAGTGCTATATGTTTTGAAAGGCGAGAAACTGGAGCGTCGACTAAGGGGGGTTAACCCACTTGTCAGTGCTCTCCTAAGGAAAAGGATACATTGTCCGTGGAGGATTAGGCAAGACGAGAGTGTGGTTGGAGATTAAGATACCTCATAGACCTGGACATATTGTTGGATTAGTCTAAATTTAAAGGGCAGCTTTGATTAATATTTTTGTGGGGTATTTCTGTACCTGTGTAGGTACTGGCGACAGTATGATGGTAAATGGCTTGCCATTTTTGGGATCTGCAAATGACCCTTGGATCTGAACTTCATGCTTGGGAATACCCGCTTGAAAAAAATATTTTGGTTCTTTTCAGCTTTGGGGGGTGATACATTACGTGGTACTGGCAAGAGTGCAACATTAGTTTGGCAATATTGCTGAGGTTGGATATGGAGATGTATGGTACAGGTGCTTTGCAAAGGACTCTTGGACCTGGACTCAATGCTGTAAAAAACAGGATTTATTGTACTCACTGTTAAATCCATTTCTCTGTCGTCGACAGGGGGACACAGGAGACAGATGGGGTAAAGCTCCTCGCTCTAGAGGGCAGGACACTTGATGTAGTCAAAGTAGGCGTGCCTAGGTTGCTTTACCCTCTTGCACTAGCCTTACCTCTTCAGTGTGTACCTAAGACCAAGGGGCCCAGGGTAAGATAACAGAAGTATTAGAACAAAACAAACCTTTCCCTGACCAATGGGTCAATGAACGTATTAAGAAACATTCAACAGGGATGGAAGTCCTGTGTCCCCCTGTCGAGGACAGAGAAATGGATTTAACAGTGAGTACAATAAATCCTGTTTTCTCTAGCATCTCTGGGGGCACAGGAGACAGATGGGAATTAAACAAACCAGTCCCAAAACAGCAGGACAGGCAAGTTACTTATCAGTTCATTGCACCACTGATTGCAGATCATTTCTGCCAAAGTCAGCTTCCGCAGAAGCAATTTTGTCAAGTCTGTAAAATTTGGTGAAAGTATGTATGGACGACCACGTGGCCGTTCTGCAAATATGTTCAATGGAGGCAGAGTTGCGCAAGGCCCAGGAAGCTCCTAGAGCTCTGTTGGAGTGTGCCCTAACTCCCATTGGTGAAGGTTTCCATTTTGCCATGTATGCCTTGGAGACAGCCTATTAGATCCAGCAGGCAAAGGAAGACTTGGACGCTGGTTTTCTCAACCATGGACTGGAGGGTGTCACAAACAGAGTATCGAATTTCTGGATAGACTTGGAGTGGTCAAGGTAGACTTTAAGTGTTTGTACTACATCCTATTTGTGTATTCTCTTCTCCTTGTCATTCTTTGGTTTTGGGCACCACAACATCCTCGTTGATGTGAAAGAAGAACACTGCCTTAGGAATAAAGGATTTGTACTGTATGCAATACTGCTTTGTCTTTATGTAGTATCAGAAAAGGTGAAGCACAGGGAGAATGCTCCTATCTTTGACACTCTTCAGGCTGAAGAAACAGCAACCTGAAAAACCACTTTCCCAGGTTACCCAGGGAAGATCTACTTGTTCCATGGGTTTGAAGGGGGAGATCCATCATTGCCTCAAGTACCAGGTTGAGATCCCAGCCTAGGACTGGCAGTTTGGTTGGTGGCCTCAGGCATTTCATCCTTGTATAAATATCTGGATAGAACTCTCAAGAGCCAGGCGAGATTGGAACAGAACCGAGCGAGCTGATACTTGAACTTTGAGGGAGCCCATTTTTAATCCCATATCCATGCCCTTTTGGAGAAATATTAGTATCTGTGGTATAGATAATGTGTGAAATGGAATGTTTTAGTTCTGACACCACTCCAAATAGGTCTGTCACACACTGTGGTAGGCTTTTGGATGAGACAGGTTTCCGGGCTTGTAGCATTGTCGTGATCACTTCATCTGCTAGACGCTGTCATCGCGAAATTGCTTGTCACAATGTAGGAGTTTTGAGGCTTAGAAGTGTTCGAACTTGGTTTGTTAGTTTCTCCTGTTTTTCCTTGGGATAAGGATTGGCCTTGCATCAGTTGATGGTCGTCGAGGTAGGGTGTCACTGATATGCCTCTCAGTTGGAGGGTAGCCACCGTGACTGACATCAGTTTTGTGAAAACTCTCGGGGGCACGAAGGTCAAATGGTAGAGCCACAAATTAGAAATGTTGATTGGTGAAGGCAAATCTGAGGTGTATTTGGTGAGGTGGCCATATGGGGATATGCAAGTAAGCGCCTTTATTGTTCATGGACATGAGGAACCGATTCTGCTCCATGCCACAAATGACTGAGCAGAGCATCTCCATCTTGAAACTGACTGATTTGATGAATTTGTTCAGTCTCTTTAGATCTAGGATTGGTTGGAATGTTCATTCTTTCTTTGGGACTATAAAAAGATTGGAGTAGAAACCAAAGAGTCTCTCCTGGGTACAGGTTCGATCACTCCCTCCCTTTTGTAGTCTGGACACACAATACAGAAAGGCCTGAGCTTTGGTGTCCTGAGCTGGGACTCTTGACATTAGGAACTTTCTGGGTGGGGGGGACATGAAGCCTAGATGGTATCCTTCTGTGACTAGCTTGTTCACCCAAGAGTCTGAGGAGTGGCAGAGCCATACCTTCCAGTACCGCAAAAGCCTCCCCCGGCTGTTTTTTTGCGTTTCCAGAGGGGATGCCCAAACAGGCCGAGTTAGCCTTTTCTGCCATGGGCTTGCTCTGAGGCTTGGTTGATCTCCAGCCTGACCTGTTCTTTTCTGTGTTTCTGGGATGAAAGCTAGAATGGCTGGGAGAGTTTCCCCGTTTGGGAGTTCTGTTGTTTGTGCTGTGAAAAAAGCTGCCTCTTCTTGCTGTATATGAAGAGTGTGCCTTGGATTGGGGTAGAAATGTGGTCTTTCCTCCCATTGCCTGAAAAATGAGCCAACTCCTCGCTGAAAAGTTTGTGGTTGGAGTTGAATATCATGCCCAGGAATGTTAGGCATTGGCTAGGGACCAAGTTGGACTTGGCCTTGCTGATGAGCCAACCAATGCCGGTCAAGGTGTCCAGTGTCTGTGACACTGTCTTCTGGGCTTCATGCTGGGATGGCACCTTCAGAAGAATATTGTGCAAATAAGAGTGACTGATATGCCCTGGTTCCGAAGAGTGGCAGCCATTGCTACCATCACTTTGGTGAACACTCGAGGTTGGCTGAATGGAAGTGCCATGAATAGGAATTGATGGCCACAATAGACAAACTTCAAGAATTTCTTTTGGGGAGGGAAAATGGGGATGAGTAGGTACGCATCCTGAATATCAAGGGTAGTGAGGAACTCATGTTCCAAAAATTGCAATATAATCACCTAAATAACATACAAAAGGTATTACGCAGTGCAGTTAATGAATATGCTATTCGCAGTGGCAATAAAACTGTTTTTTTCAGGGAAAAAAACAGACAATGCGATAAGAGAAAAAAGACACAAAAGTGTGTATGTGTGTGTACAATTGGCAAATTGTGTGTGTGTGAGCAAGCGTGTGAGCGCTGTGAATGTGTGTGACCCCCTGATCCCCCAAAATTGTGTGTGTGTGTAAATGTAAGTGTGTACTAGTGTAATAAATGTGTGTTTGTGTGTGGGGGGACACTGACCTGGGTGGCAGGCTGAATTTGTCCGGGAGGGCTGGGGCAGAGCTGGAACCGGAGGAGATCTTCTGGATCAGGTAAGTGGGTGGAGCTGATTCGCCAGAAAGCACGCAGCAGCTGGACATGTAGATTTCACGTGTCTGCTATTGCCTTTGGGCCCCTGGGAAATCACTCCCCAAGGAATGGAACGAGCGGCTTTTAAAGCTACCAATTCAGAATGTAGAATCTACGATCTGTGGCACAGAATAATTCTTTGACACTTAAAATGTCAATAAATTTGCCCAAAACACTACTTTTTAGAGCAAATTCCTATATTTTTTATGTACTGGCACGTGCTTGTTTTTTACAATATGTCTCCTTTATTCTGTTTGCTTTTCTCTGGATTAGTATTAGATTATGCAACACATTAAAGCAGATTTTGTTTATTTACATTCCTAATAACATAACAAAAAACTTGTCTTTTCAACTTTTTTCCATACCATAAGTAAATGTGCATAGAACTTAAGGGACAGATGAAAAGAATATTAATAATGTAGTCAGTCCTGAAAGACAGCCAGCAGTACAGCGTGTCAGGATATCCTTACATGAACCCAGTGCTGCTTATTGTAGCACATTTATTTTTGACATATTTCCTCATGGCTGCCATCAGAAACAAATTTTACCCCCTGAGGTCCTGTGCTAGAGGGTTTGTGAGGCCCTTATAATTTACTGAAAAATATAAATTATTGACTATATAAATTCAGTGATGATGAGGGCCAGATGACTGCTGTGTATATGTTTCTCTCCTTGGAATACAGAACAATTGTTGGATTTAGAGGTTGGCTGTAGAGAACCTCTCACTGCAACATCAATATTACTATGGGTCAATTCATTTGAATAGGGAAAGGCTTTTTGGTTGTGCATGTGCCAAAATGGATATGTACGGTTAGTCTAGGCAAATTAAGGATAATTGCAAGGCTGGATTTAAAAAAGGATTTAATAAAGGTGTGGGCCTAGGCCGCTTGCACCCCCCATATTTACAGAGCTACAAAATATGTTATTAATAATAATCCCAAGTGATATCACTGAGCATAGATTGTAATGTTTTCTTGATATCAAAAGCACCATTTATATACATTGAATAATATACAGTATCCCATATTGTAAGTTACTGAGGAGTTCACTAAGGGGCTGATTTACTAAGGGTCGAATAGAGTCGAAGTGAAAATTCAAATAAAATTCAAATTTAAAAAATTCAAATTTCGAAGTAATTTTGGCCTACTTCGACTATAGAATAGCCCAAAATTCGAATCGGATTGTTAAAGGGGTGGTTCACCTTTACGGTAACTTTTATTATGTTATAGAATGGCCAATTCTAAGCAACTTTTCAATTGGTTTTTATTATTTATTTGTTATAGTTTTATAGTTTGTCTTTTTGTCTGATTCTTTGCAACTTTCAAATGGGCGTCGCCGTCCCCTTCTATAAAAACAAATGCTCTGTAAGGCTACAAATCTATTGTTATTGCTACTTTTTATTGCTGATCCTTCAGACTCTCTCCTATTCACATTCCAGTCTTTTATTCAAATCAATGCATGGTTGCTAGGGTAATTTGGGACCTAGTTACAAGACTGCTTAAAATGCAAATTGAAGAGCTGCTGAATAAAAAGCAAAATAACTAAAAAACCGTAAATAATAAAAAATTAAACCCAATTGCAAATTATCTCAGAATGTCACTCTTTACATCATACTAAAAGTTATCTCAAAGGTGAACAACCCCTTTAAAATTTGAATTTTCGAATTTTCAAAGTACTGGCCCTTTAAAAACCCTTCGACTATGCCATTTTAGCCTATGGGGGGACCTCATAGAACTTGTCCTGAAAATGTTTCTAAGTTCTGAGAAACTGAAGGATTTTGGTGAAAATCGTTCGAATCGTTCGATCGAATGGCCATATTTGATTGAAAATGACCCCCCCAAAAAAATTTGATGGTTGAATTTCGAAGTATTTTCAACTTCGAAATTCGACCCTTAGTATATCAGCCCCTAAGATAGTGGTGCCACCTTGCCTGTACTTTTGATGGTTTATCCCAATGTTATTGATAGGAAAAAAAAGAAAAATATAGGAAGGCCGGTATTTTTTTCAAGAAAAGGTGGCAACCCTATACACTCCACTGTCTCTAATTTTATGCATGAGCAATCAGATGAACTGCAATAGCATTTACCATTAGCATGAATGAGGAGAAAAATCCTAATCATTTCAGGCCCTTGGCTAGGCTGTTTTCTCATACTGTAACCTGTGTCAGACTGGGGGTCCGGGTCCACCAGGGCTGCCTCCTCAGGGGCCCACACAGCACCCAAGGCCCCTGCCCCTGGGCACTGAGCATGTATGGGTCAACGGGGCCCATTGGGTTTTTTCACTGGACCTGCAGGCCCTTATTGATCAACTCTAATGTTAGTTTTAAAAACTGAAAGGCCCACAGCAATAGGTAAACATCTGGTTCTTCAGCTCATACTTTGCCGATCAGCTCCTTTTGTGGAAGAAAAACAACTGTAAAGCGAAAATACACATGCAAATGTTGAATGAAGAAATGACATAACCAGTGTAAAAAATGTTGAGACTTTCATGAGACAAATGAGCAAACAGCACGTTTCCCATTTTTGAGCAAAGAGGTAAATGATATGCTCCTAGAAAAAAAAGCAGTTGCTAAAGGCCATAAGGAACAGTACCAGGAGAGGGCAGTACAATACAATAGCTTAATGGCAGAGGGGATAGTGCTCTGAGCCAAAAGCAGCACAGAGATCCAGGGAAAATGCAAAGACAAGTGGCTTTTGGCCAAGAACAATTCATTGGCCACTTTACTAAGTACTGCCACAGTGAAATGTTGAAAAGCCTCTCCAAATTAAAAGGCATCCAGGACAGATCTAGAGCAGCGAGATCAAATCAGATTAGTAATACAGGAGAAGTGAAATGTTTTCCATACAGATTATTAATCCAGAGGTATTTTCTCTCTCATTTACTTTAAACACCTAAAGAATTTTTGTAAACCATTTTAAACGTTTGATCGTTTATAGCAATTAAATGTGTATACTATATTATAAGGGTTTGCTTATAATAAAATATTACATTGCTTGGAAAAGATTAACAAAGAAAAAAGACTGTTCTAAACATTAAGCATTATCTTTTGCTCTTTCTCTGCTACGGGTATTGGATCCTTTATCCGGAACCCGTTATCCAGAAAGTTCCATTGGAAAGGACGTCTTCCATAGACTCAGTTTGTTCTACATAATCCAAATTTTAAAACATTATTTCCTTTTTCTCTGTAATAATAAACATTAAAAAGTACTTTTACTTCATCCCAACTGAGATATAATAGATCCTTACTGGAAGCAAAACCAGCCTATTGGGTTTATTTAATGTTTACACAATTTTCTAGTAGACATGAAGTATGAAGTTCCAAATTACATAATGATCCGATATCTGGAAAATCCAGGTCCTGAGCATTATGGATAACTGGTCCTATAACTGTACTTGTTAGGGCTGACTTTATAGTTGGGCACAACGGCATTGCTATGGAAACACACTAAGTTGGAGTTCCACAATTACTAGAGGTGAGCAGGTTGGATATGCCAGATTCCTGTCTTTCAGCATTGCATGTTCCCGCCTTAAAGGTGTAAGTGAGTTGCTGGGGTAAAACCAACACACGAAGGCAGCTACCAACTTTTCCTCTGTGACTACGAATTGTCAGTATCAAGTACATCTTGCCACCTTGTTAGAATAAACAGAACACCACCAAATGATGTTTATATCCAGAATAGTCATGTGTGGGTTGACCACCGTTTGGATGGTTGAAATTTAGCCAGCTACTGAGGAGGGTTAGGCTTGGGTGCGGGTCAGACAGGGGAAGTACACTACTCCACTGCTCCCAAAGATTCTCTGGGGCAGACTGACTAAAAGGCGAAATGGTCATCACCAGAAAATTTTGCCGAAATCTCATCTGCAGGGACATCGCCAATTTAATAACAGGCGTAGATGACAATTCTACAGAGACTTTTACTACCGCTCAAATTCACTAAAGTGCAATTTTTACAGAACGTTACTTCTTTTGCCAGAGTTTCCTTTGCCACCTTAGACCTGGCAAACTGATAAGATAAAGTTACAGCCTCCTCAATCTTATGTCAGTGACATCATACCCGGTATGCCGGAAAGTCATAGAAGTTATAAAAATCGCTAGCATTTTTTAAAGCCAGTTTGCCTTCAAAAGTCCTAACTATTAAAGATTTTTGTATTAACATTTCATTTCCAACCATTTGAGGGACATGCCACATTTGTTTTAGGGTGGGCTCATTGCTAGGGCATTAGAGGATCTCTTTTGTCTTTATTTTGCTTCCTTGGACATTTGTAATAATAAGTGGCCACTGCAACCTTTGCTCCAACATCACTAATAAAGACATAAAAGACATATATATATATATATATATATATATATAAAACCATATTCAAATTGACCAAAGTGTAAGAGTACTAACGAAGTCTAAGTAGAAACAAACGTTAGCGAAAGTTTTCTATGAAATGCTCGCGTTGACGAATTAATGCTAGTGCAACTTCACCAGTGTTCGTCTCCCCAGATGCAACTTCGCTATGAAATGCTTGCTCTGACAAATTAACGCTGGTGAACCTTCACCACCATTCAGCTGCCCAGACGCAACTTCGCATTCCAGCGAATTAGAGTAGTGGTAGCAAATTTCAGCTGTCAAAGTGGCGCAAAGTGTGGCAGATCATACACTGGTGAAAATTTGCTCTTTTGTGATTTGTCCCTCTGTCTTTGAACCACAGGCATGCACAGATTGGGAGGTACGAGTTGGGTGCTGTCCTACAATAGCACCATTTTGCAGGTTAGGGTCGCGTGCAGGTTGAGTTTTCCCTGACCTCCACATCACTAATCTAGAACTTATGGCAGTTTATATTGGGTAAACCTCACCAGACATGGATGGCCAAGCAAATAAAAGTAAGACTAGAAATATCATCATTGGTAATTTGCCTAATGAGAAATTAACTGTAATATTCTTGTCCTTAGAATGCATCTTCACCCGAGCTTTGTTTTAGGTAAATATGAGAATCTACATGATCTAAGGTCCCAGGCTCTGTTTGGGCTTATTTACAAAAAAAGTGGACAGATTCATGGTCGAGGCCCATTTATAAAATGTCTATTTTCGAATTCATTGGAATATTTTTTAATTTGAATATACAATGCGACTGGAAGGTTATTTAAGAAAACATTTGAATGTATAATATTCGATCGGATGGTTCCAATCTGAAAATTCGAATCTTATTTGATTCGTATTCAGATCATACGAATCATGTTTTTCTCTGAAACAAAAACAAAAAAAAAGATTAAAATTTGATTTGTGTGAATTTGTTTGAAACTCGAAAATTCTAATTCGAATTTACTATTGGACCCTTGATAAATATGCCCCTTAATCTACATGGGAGATTTATTTTCTCAATTCCAGAATACATAATTCACTTCAGTTCCTGCATTACAATCAGTAGGAATTAGCAAAAGCAGGCTGCCCCCTGCAATACTGTAGCATAGAAACTGCCCAGTGTATCTTAAGGATTTAAGGTTATTTTGTCAAAAGCATGGTACAGGCTTTCCTTGTTGCATAAAAACAAACACCGCCAGCTCTTTTTTGTAGCTAAACGATTCATTGTCAGATGCAAATTCTCCTACTAAACGGAGGTAGTTTCGAGACAACAATATATTGCAAGTGCATCTTCCTTTCCTGGTACAGGAGACTGATGCCTGAGTTATTAAATGATTAAGGCAGCTATACAGGAAAGTCAGATAATGAAGCAGGGAATTAAAATATGCAGTGCTGGCTACAGGCTCTTTCCCTCTTAATGCTGTCAGTGAATGCTGGAAGCACTGTAAATTAATCAAGTGAGCTCCATTCCTTTAGAATAATTCTTAAGGTCTCATGCTGGGTTTGTGGGATTTGCCTTTGAAGAAAAATGCAAGTCAAAATCCAGTATGGTTTGCGGGCCTTCCTCAATATGTAGATTTTGTACAGCATTAATCAATAAGTGTGCACCGATCATTCTCAAGTGACACAAAGAAATCGGAATAAATGACCAATGCTACACGATATAGCACAGTGTTTAAGTATAGAAGTATATGCTACACAACCAAATGCAATCAGATAATATTCTGTCAATTTCCGTATGACCCTCCCTGTATTCTCAGTTTTTCTCCCCTATGGTACTGCAATGTTGCCATGTACAGCATTTATGGATGTGCAGATCACTGGCATGAGCCATAGCTATAGCAATGAAAGCCAGGGGTATACTGTTTGGGGCAAATGGGCCTCAGGTTCTTATCTTTAATTGCACAACTGCTGCACACTGAGAGATGTATATCAAGGATGCCTAGAAAACCCCTGTGTAACGTGCATTCACTGTCATTTTGCTATTTTATAAATAGCAATTTAATAATTTTTTTAGAAATAGTGGTGCCATTTGTTCATTGTTACAATCCACAATTTGCAATTTACATACTTTTTAAAAATTATTTTAATGATTTCTCAGATATTAGCAGTTTTAGACCGTCAGTTAATACCAGGAGTGTCAAGAATCATAAAGATGGCCATACTCTGATTGATAGAAGCTGCCAACTCCTCCAGATGATTTAAGCTGGCCATAGACACAAAGATTTAATCGTACAAATCTTTGTTTCGTATCGATTTTCTGGCCGTGTGGGGACTGTCCGGACATTTTTCGTGCAATGACTATTGGACAGGTTAGAAGATTTCTGTCGTCTACAGGTAATATCTCTGCATGTATTGCCGATCTGACAATATCAGTGGGAGACTGTCACCAGCTTTTGTTGGACATAACTTTTGTACGATTGTTGTCAGGGGCAGAACATTGTCTGATCTGTTCTTTTACTACTATATTTAATCTGAATGGTTATTGGCAGGTCGGGAGATTGCGCCGCACGATCTTTCGTCTGACATCAAAGATACATCTGCACTTCTATGCCAGCTTTAGTCATAAGATTATTGTCATGTGTATGGGGCCCACCGACTGATCTAACTAACTAATAGCTGACTAAAATCATCCAGATATCAAGCAGGTTGGAAAAAACCCAGTTGACAAGGACAGAAACAGCAAGTTGACGCAGTCCTCATCTGACGGGTCTCCAACTGTCCTGGTGTATCATCTAATCATTGGCCCCTGAGCCAACCATTGGATCGGCCTGATATGGCCCAGTGCATACGTGGCCAAATCGGGCAAGATTCAATCATGTTATGACTGTGCCAAACTAGTGGATCTCACTGTGTATGGCTAATGTAAATGTTTATTCTTATATTCTTATAACTGAATCTCAGTTGAGCCAAAATTCTGGTATTAGCAGTCTAAAAATACAAATACATTAGAAGCTCTGTTTTTCAATAACCACAAAAAAATGTGTCAAATCAGGGAAATGCATTTTTGTGGGACCGCAAAATCTATAAAATGAGGGAAAATTTCAAATTGGGTTATGCAAAATTGTGGTTTTACTGTATAACAGAAACAGTTAAAAAACTTCGCTAATGTTCGCCGCACATCACCAGGTGAATTTTTGCTAAAGTGCGAAGTTACGCTCAGGTCGCCAGGCAAAGCGCATTTACGCTAGCAATGCCTAATTTGCATACGGCGGGAATTTCAAAGTGTAATAGAAGTGTATGTTACAGCCATTGCATTCCACTAAATAAGCCCAGGAAACCTTTAATAAATAAAATAAAGTTGTCCTATTGCCCTAAACATGTGCCCCCTGTATAGTTGTGTTGCCATATGTTAGGAAAGGTAGGAAGGAGGGGGAAGGAGGGTAACCCCCCAAAAAAATTTTGCTCTTTTTCAGACTATCACCCTACAAAAGGTAAAACATGCCAGTGTTTTCTTTGGGACTTAGGAGTTCTTTCTATTGTATTGTATTGTATAGCGTAAGTGGTAACTTTAAGTTAAATGGTCATCTTAGTGAATTTGCGTAACTACGATCCTTCGTCAGTCTGCAACTTCGCCTGACGTTAGGGTGCGAAGTTGCGCTAGTCTATCTACTTTGCTAGCGAAAATTCGCCAGAGTCGGTGTTAGTGAATTTGCGAAGTTACGAATTGACGTCACGCTGGCGAATTAGCGCTAGCGTTAGATGCTTCGCGCTTTAGTGAATTTGCCCCTAGATGTCTATAGTTGTCTCAAATCACTACAGATTATTTAAATGCGTCATTGAATATATAGTAAACGTTGCAGCTTGGTATATGGGTAGACATAGAATTGCATGTTTTTCTAGCTGCATCAGTGGGCACATCTTGACATCTTAACACTGAATAAAAATGTTTCTTGGAAGATTCAGATATTTCAAAATATGAATTATGCCTGCTCATTATGTAGCTACTATGCTCTTTTGCATTTGTGTTCTAAGAAATGAAAGGCACCATACATGTGCTCACGCACAAAAAAATAAAGTAGTCACTGACACAGGAACAGTCAGCTATGAAGTACAAACTAGAACCAAATGTAAGGAAGATTCAGGTACAAGCAGTAGGAATAATTGACTAGAGGACTGACTGAGCAACAGGCAATAGTATGGCCAGCTCAGATAGATCAGATGAGCTGCTTGATGTTTATACAAAAAAGGCAAGACACGGAGTTATGTAGAGGCCACAGTCCATCAGATAGGCTGGTGCCAAAAAAAAGTATTTCTTAGTATGAAGTATGTGCTGCTTGGCACACTCCATCGGTAATGTCTGATGTATGTTGACCTTACCAGCCAATCCTCAGCCTCCCAGTTCATTTGCAGTGGCACTGACATTATTTGGTTGGCACAGCTCTTTGACATCATTAAGAGCCCTGCTCTTAATAAACTCAATTTGCCCTGTGAATTTTTAAAATTGGAATTGTTGCTACTGCAAAAAAAAAAAACAACCATTCCCTTTTGAAAAACTGCTTTGAAATATGGGCGTCTACCGGCAGAAAAAAGACAAGTTTGTTGTGGAAAATTTACTGCTCAGAGAAGTGGTTGTGTTCTGGTTGAAAAAAAAAAAAATCACAGCTACAAATCACTGCACAAGCATTGTGGGTTTCCTACTCTGATTACATTTTTGATCAGAAATTCATCAATAAAAGCACTAGAATGACCTTGTCCTTAAAGAAACTTGGCAAATGAAGACATAGTAACGCTGCCATCACAAACAAACAATATAAATTATCATACCTCTGAAATATAACATGGCCAAAGCCTGACTTACATAACAGAACATTGCAGACATGGCTTATGCGTTCCTTTTCTGTTGGAAATAAAGACTCCCAACTCATTAATTGTCTTTTCATTTTGGCTACAATGCTCAAACATACATTTTCCAGCCATCTGTCTTACCAGTGGCTTAACCCAGCAGAGGAGACAAAACTGGATAAAAATGAAAAAGCACTTGAGAAAATGGCCTTGTTCCCGGCTCTACTCTATGCTGAAGTCCTGCAGACTGAAATATGTTACGAGATGTTCATACACAAAGCATGAGAGTGGCACCTTAAAGCAGCAGGGCTAAGAAAGCGATTGTGGAAAAGGTATTGGAGGAACCTTATGTTAGCACAGATGGTAACTACACATAGCTTTGAGCGTGGAACAATAGTGAGCCCTGCAGGAGGGTTGTACTGCCTTTTCTGCATTGCTGCCCCTTTCAGCAGGTGTTTCTCTTATACACTTAAGGATTTTCAGGATTCTCAAAACAGTGGATAATGAAGATTAATTAGTTAAGCAGCATGGAACAGGATGCTGCTAATATAAAAGTCATTTTGTAGAACACATTCATCTATTTCTGACAATTCACTTAACTGAGTTTATTCATTGAAAGGTATTGGGTAAAATCATTAATGTAACAATTTTGTAAACAGTTGCCTAAATTTTAAGAAATTCAAGTTTAAACCTATGTAATTTTAGACCTAGTTTGCACTAAAGTCATTATGTTATCGTGCATATATTGACTGCTGTTCTGACTTGAATTAGATCAATGACGCAGAACAATTGTATGACTTTATTAGACTCCCATAGACGTAAACCATGCGTTTTTTTTTACTGGTTTACTGGCATGTTAGCCACCTGATACTGTAGTAAGTCTAACTGCAATCTAGAAGATAAGGATTATTCTTATAATACTAGTGACTTTCATCAGAATTAGATCAATGATGTAGAACAATTGTATGACTTCTTTTAAAAGCCAGTAGATGTGAATCATGTGATTTTATACTGATGTTTAATCCATCTGACAGTGTAGTTGATCTGACTACAATCTATGAAATACGGATTACTCTTATAATGCTACAGTCCCATTCATCAGAATTTATTTGGTCCTACTAGTTAAAGAGGCCATGGGTGAACCAACTAAAGCATTATGCAAACAGCCCACATATCTCACAATGGTTACAATATTCCTTCTATGGCAGTGATTAACAAACTGTGGGGATGTCCCCCATGGGGCACAAAGCAGTGGAAGGGGCCCCAAATTGGAGACAAATTAGGGTGAAATTTGAGGGTAAATGCTAATTTCCTATATTGGATACCCCTGGAACCGTTTCAGAGTGACTCACATGTTTTATTTATCTGTGCATTTCTTGTGCACTAAGTGGTATCCATCTAAATGCTGATCTGACTTGTTGGGTGGGGAGTCTAAAACTATAATGTCTGAGGGTGGGATCTCATGTACGCATACAAGTAATGAATAGATGACACCAACACAACACATTATGGAAGGCACAAATAACAGGAAAATAGAAAGTTGGTAGTCAACATTGGTCTTGAATCACCAAATAACATTGGCTTATTAATTTCTGATGGCTGGAATTATTATTAACATGTATTTCTATAGCGCCAACTAATTTCTTAGCGCTGAATGAAGGGATATAAACAAAAGTCAGATGGATCACCAAGCTGAACAAAAAATTTACAGTCCATCTGGCCATGTTTACAATAATTTCCTATGTAAAGAAAATCAGGATCAAGATGCAAACTTCTGTGCTCGTTTTCTTAGGTGGAGTTGTTTTTCCAAACACAGTACAGTATATTATTAAGAAATGACCATTAATCAAATAGTTTTTTATATCGTCAAAAGCAATGTTGCCTACAGCAAGAGGACAAATCATCCTGTTGGAGGTCAGACAAGATAACAAGTTTGAAGCTCATACTGATAATTACAATACTTGAATGCAAAAAGGGGTGGGGGGTTTGGGAGCTCTCCAAGGCTAAGTAAAAATATATTTAAATACAAAGGAAGTGCTACTGATTTGGCCAAATTAACTACAATCATAACATAACAAAAAAGAGAGGGGGATTGATCACTGCACATTCCCTGGTCCCCTATCTCAGTGTCTATGCAAGTGCATGTATTTAGAAAAACAGTTTTAGTTATGATCATAAAATTGTTAAGCCACCATACCACGTCAAGGTGAACACACTAACTATTTAACTCCAGTCATAGTATTCAGACTGGCACCTCCATGCATGGTAGCATTTCTTGGTATAAGTGTCTCCTGACCTAGGTAATGGTTTCAAGAAGAGGGCTAAGTCCTCCCCCACCATTAGCTTTTAGAAGATAGAGATTGCCAAGACCACAGCATTGGTTCCACGGGCTTAATCCTCCCTGCTTTTAGCTTTTAAAAGAGAGAGAGAGACTGCCCAGATTAAAACCCATTATTTGTGAGCATGGGGCCACCATTTAAAGGGATGGGTGTGGCGGTGCTACAATTGGCGGAAGCTTGACCTACAGCATAACTGCTAGACGTCCGACAGAATATCAGAATAACTCTGCTACAATACTGCGTCTGAACCTGCGTTGTGGGTTCAACCTCATTGAAAAGAATGAGGTGTGTCTAGACCTGTGCTCCCCTGCGGCTGAATGCAGCCAAATGGAACGCAGGGGAGCGCAGGTCAAAAAAGCCCGTGTGTACGGGCCCTAAAGGCTGGAGTGACTGGATGACAGTTATGACCCACATGCCCCATCACTGATTGGTTACTGCCTGGTAAATAATCAGTGGAAACCAAGAGAGCTGCAAAGCAGGAAGTAGCATTCTAGCTATTATGTTATACATCCAGTCACTCCAGCCATTATACATTACATTTTTGCCTGACTAACTACATTGGAAACATTTGTTATTTTGCACAGCATGTCTATTTACTCATTTTTTATGTTTATAACAATAACTAAAATTAAACCAAGAGAAATTCTGTGACACTGTCTTTGAAAGCTGCTTCTCTTTTGAAGAAGATAGCTTAGAAGAAACAAAGTATTATCTGAGATGTTGTACTTTGGGGAGCTTAAACACTCTGCAGGCCTGAAAGGGAGAAAAATAAGCTGGAGGCATATTTTTACCCTTCCAAAAGCTAAAAGTTAAGTTATAGGCAGTGCAGCCAAGTACTGTTTGTGCTGAAAGGCAGGAGGCATTCTAAGCAAGCTGGCTTGTATGCCTTTTTAAAAAGGTACACACAATACTATCAAAAGTCAAAATATTTACAGATAAGCATGCTACATTCTTACTGTCATATAGTATTTACTGTATTATATTGCCTATCTCTACTCCTGCACCTCCTGACAGTCACTTCCACTTCATATGAAGTGGAAATGCGTCTCCATTGAGAGATACTGATGATGGTTGGTGAGGGTTACTTGGAGCATAAAAAGAGATCTTTAGAACTTACCCATAACTATATATAAAAGGAACTTAATACATTTTGTGGAACATGCAACTAAGAAAATGCCTCTCCTTTTAAACAGAACAGGGATTATTTGTCCATAACTTGCCATATATTTATTAGGCTAAAATGTTGGTAAATTACACTCAAGGTGCAGAGCACATCAGGGTTAGGCTGGGCCCTTGTGGGCCCCGCTGACCCAGATCATCTCCCTGTGCTGCTCCCTGACACAGCAACCCCATTGGGCACTGGATCACCAGGCCAATGCTGGTGCAAATAATTGATCCTGTAACAATATTAGAAAATTTCGGTATCAGGATTAAATCACTTCCAATGATAGCACCAATGCCAGAATTAGTGGCCAAATCCCTTCACCTCAGTTCAGGTAGGTGGTTATTACAGGGTTCCCTACCATTCATGCATCTACTTACATGCTATTCATCAGGCACATTGGCATTTCCTGGAAGTAGCTGCAATTTGTTTGTATGTGCACAAGTACCTTTAAGTATAAATCACTAGCACTTGCATTTATAAATGAGCCCCAATTATTTAAACAGCTAACTGGATTAAAGAGGAAAAGCAGCCACACATTCCCACTGCTTGTTTTAAAATATCCCTACAGTTTTATCCTTCTGTGACTGCCAGGGTGCTAATATAAAGCTCTTTTATTACAACATCTGGTTTGAACAATGATTCCTCATTCTTTTGGCACAGGAGACATTCAGAACCTAATTAATGATTCTCTAGGGCGCAGGCAGAAGCAGTGTTATAATATCACTATATTTAAGAACAAAGTTGCTGGCTAGTGTATTTAACAATAAAAAAAAAACATAAAACCACACTGTTCCAGAAAGTCTCATCTGCAAAGCATTATGAAACAATCAATTTAAATTATCAATATCATATGTGATAAAGTACAGAGTAGAAAGAGTACATCACTAGATCCAAAATAAAGCTCCTAAAGCCTATTTTGCCTTTTGAATTTCAGCATGGTATGGTGTCTGTTATCAAGAATGTGGTTTTGTGGATAAGGGGATCCTTATACTTAGCACTAAAAATTAATCAAACTTATTTATAATAGCAAATAATTATTAACAGTGACTTATCTGATTACAGTAGAATAGCTGATCCAGCAAAAATTAGGAATTTTATATTTTCAAATGGCCATTGGAGCATTTCATTGTTGATTTTCAGTGTATTCTACTCTTGTAAATTAAAAGTGGCATGAAAGAAAAATTAGCTTTTTCTCTGCACAATGACCCAGTCTTACAAGTGCCTCAAGAACCAACCAACATGAACATATCTCATAATGAACAATTAATGTCAGCTATTGGGTACTTGGCAGTGTGTACATCGCTGAGACTCATCAGTGCAGAAGAATACACATGTTGTATCTCTGTAATGCAAGAATATTTAATTGGGCAATGTGAAGATTTTTTTTTTACTTCTTGCAAGTCAGAACATACATCATAGCCACATATTACAAACTCAAACTGATTTCTAATTAATATTACAGCCTTTGCAGAAAGAGTCATCTTTAACAATGTCATTTTCCAGTAGACAGAGGTGCAACAAGGGGTCAACACCAACTCATGGCCCAGTGATACCTGCCTTTAGCAATCAGCAACATGGACATTACTGCAGGAAAATGGGGGAGTCTCCATCCCCTGTGAAAGAAATTAGTCAGGAGAGAGATCTTTCTGGTTCTCACGTTTGTATAGATAAGAACCATTTTGTTAATTGATTTCATTTGAAGCAACAGAAGATTGTGCCAAATACCAATTAATATGCCTCCCACCAGCATGGGAATGCAGTCCTTTGCCCTCCATGACAGTTGTCATGTTACACAATTAATTGAAACTGTGCAATGCCTGTTTGCAAAATAAACAGATTAATCACAACATCCCATTTAACTGATGTTGAAAAATGAGGGTAGAAAGCAAATAAATGGAGCTTCCCCCTTGCACCTGGACTTTTGTTTTCTTTTAATAAGCCAGAGAGCTGGGAACTGGCCGGTTAAACCTGCTTTAGGTCTCACTGATGCGAATAGCCCTCCCACTTTTTCCCACGTAATATTTAGCCCATTTCTTGCTTCAGTGCTTTTTAGTGCAAACTTGTCTGTTAAATGTGGCTAATAAAAGTGCACCGTGAATTGCTTCAGTGTCTCTTTTAGTCGGCAGATACAATAAGAACTGGGTAACTGAGATGAGGGAGAGCAGCAAAGTAAGGACACAACCTCAGTAGAGGCTTTACTCTGGAAATGATCAGTGCACGTGCGGCTTTATTTCATGGCTTGCCAGAGACCCCTCGCTGAGTCTGCAAATGCAAAATGCAACAGAATGAAAAGGAATTTCCAGCTTTTGTGAAGTGACTGCTGCCAGTATGTGCTCTACATAAGCCAAGAGCTTCAGGGTATCTGCTGTTCCGGACCAGCCTGCGTGACGGAAGTAACATGAATAAAATTAGGAAATGCTAAAGCTTTTAATTAAACTAACTTCAATTTACTTTTTCCTTGAGCTTCAATCATTGTATAATTAGGAATGTCCATAAACGGAGGCATGTTGTTTATACTGTATATGGACATACTGTATACGGTATCAATGACTTGCATGCATTTAGGCTACTTGATATATACATATATATATATATATATATATATATATATACAAGAGCATACATTTTAATACAGTAATGC
>CM044441.1:90779282-90825333 GCA_024363595.1 Xenopus borealis
AATAAAAGCACATTTTGCAGTTATACTGCCTTAAGTGCCCATTCTTGTTTTCTACTATATGTAAAATTACATATCTTCCCAGAGAGTTCCAGAAAACAAAATATTTAAAATGTGGTCAGCACACGTTAATACAAAATAAGTTGGCGCTATAGAAATACATGTTCATAATAATGAACGTGTAAAATAAAATAATGTAGCAAATTTAACTTTGAAATGAATGTGATACGGGGACACTATGCCACTTTTGTCTATGATATGTGCTGTGTAAGAACTTAAGCCTAAGGAACCATGACAGCATTAGCCAAACAATGATACACTAACAAACTCTTCTTTTTTTACGGCTGTTTCTTTTTACTGCTGACTTATATGATGTTCCCAGAGTAAGTACAGCATGCAATAAATGTTTGTGTTTTTAAATTCTGGTCACCATGAAAAAGCCTGAAGTTTTTCAAATTTTTCACATTTATCCAGCCATTACGGCTCATGGCACATGCAGCATTTTCTTTGCTGGATTAAAAAGCCAATCACCACCTGTTCAATTAATTTGAATGCTAATCATCTGTCACCAGCAGCAATATGTGGATTTGGTCTTAACACATGCATTTTCATGTTAAAATATGCCCTTGTTCAATGTCAGCTCCCAAAGCAGAAAGAGGGCATGTACTGTGATATTTTTATCATACATTGGGCCAGATTCAGAACCTGATGTAATTCAATTAAAAAAAAAAAACTTATATTACTGCGTATCACATGAAAACTCTATTGAAGTACATTATATGGGAAAAACTGGAACTGATACTTCATCTCAAAGTTTTCCCATGATAAACCATAAAATTATGTTGTTGATTTGAATATGGACTATGGTGGAGCAGGAAGTAACATGAAAAATCATATGCTCCAGAAACAGTAATCATAACAACAAACTATGCCCCTAAATAGCTCTCTGGAGGAGATGTCATTGATGTTAGTTACTCACTTTTGCATAATTACTCTCACTGTTTTCTAAAGTTGATGCTGTTTTATGTCACATTAAAGGTTCAGAATTCAAATATTTATGTATTTTAACAGTTTTATTTGTTCAGACTCAGACAAAGCTCTTAGAGTTAATTTATGACCACAAGTGCTGTGAGCAAAGTGCAATATTGAGCTTAATCACCATGTTTTTTTGCCATAACACACCGGATTCCAGCATTGTTGCATTTGCCAGGGAAAGCTTTGCCTGATAAAATTATGCCTTATGCATCAACATTTATGCAATTGCGCTGACAAATGTGACACAATTGCACTAAAAGTTTTGCAGTTCAGGTTGCCATATTATCCAGTTTTCAGAGTAATAGTGGCATGCATGCCCTGTTCTTTAGACAAAAGTGTGCTGTGCCTGGAGTAGTAATTTGTGGGTCAGGAAAAAACTCAACCTAAACCTGACCCTAACCTGCAAAACCTTAATATACATCTGACCCTAACCTGAAAAATGTTGCCATTGTAGGACCTGCACCCTATCTGTACCTCACTCTCTATGCTACTTCTTTGCTTGCCTCTGGTACCAAGACAGAGAACCTTCTGGAGCAGTGAAGGAGTGTACTTCCCCAGTCTGATCCACACCCAACCCTAACCCACAACAGTTGGCCAAATTTCAACTTAAATCCACCCAACCAGTGGTCAGGTTTCTGGTCATTCCACACATCACTGCCCTGGAGCTACTGTCTAGTGTACAACTGGTGGTAGCTCCAGGGTCCCCCTGCATCAGTTGGTGCTGCAGAACTCAATTCAGAACAGGTGGCAGCTGCAAGCACAACTATATTGAAGTAAGAGGAATGTATTTGGTATCAGTATCTATGAAAATAGGGTTTTTTTTCTATTTCAACTTGCAGGTTTATTATTCAAAGGAACAGTTTAGACAAGAGCATATCTCAATTTCCAGAATTGCATGAATGGAACATCTACATCTAGAGTCACAGTTAGATACACAATGCAGTTAGAGTTGAGGTGCACAATATAATCTCAAAAAAAGAAAATATGAAGGGGTTAAGAAAGAAAATAAGAGAAACTTGTACATGGAATTCTCAATGATAGGCAGCATTCTGATAGGATAGCTGTCTGATAGGATAGCCAAAACTGATTATATAGTAGGGTCAGGAACGTAGGTATTGCAGTGGATTTCCTATGCATGCAGGGCAGGGTGCTGTGGATCCCAAATTTGGGCACATTTGATTAGGGCATCTGGACCCCTCTTGGGTGTGCATTTTGAGGCTGAAATCTGCCCTGTGCTCACAGTGACAGGTCGTAAAGAGCCGAGCTGAAAAATGCTGGCAGAGAAACCATTGTGAGTCACATTAGTCTAAGGCTACTAACACACACAGCATATTCTCAGCCCATAGAGTATGGATAGATTCTCGTCCTGATGAAGGGAGGGCTTATCCCCCCCCAAAACTTTGATGCACAGGTTGTCACTTAATAAAAATCCCCACCTGCATTATTTATGGTTTGTGCAGTTCTCTTAAACATATTACATTGGATTGACATGCTCTGACCATCTAGAGAGAACTGCACCACCAAAGCATCTTCACACAGATTCTCAACCTGCATTTATCCATAGGCCGATAATATGCTACATTTGGCATTAGCCTAAAGCAATACAGGACTCCTATTATTTGCAGAGACAATCAGCAGAAAACCAGTAACTATACCCCCCCATACAAGTACAAAAAGTAAATTTTTCCTAAACAGTAACAACATGATATTTTATATGTAATCCATTCATTGCCTGCCTGTTTTCTGTTTCTTAGAATTAATATTTGTCTGGGGGAAAATGCTTGTTACTGATTTAAGGAAACTATATCTGTTTTGGGAATATTGTGGCAGAAAATTTCTATGTAGAAATATTTATGTTATTTGAATAACAAAATGCTATCAAAACAAAATCACAATGTAGAATTTAAACCTCCACATTTTTCACTTGGTATATAAATTTTCAGACACAAAATATTCCTTCCTATGTAGTAACAAAGACTGCAGAAGACAGATCTGTGATTAAAGTGAGTCATTTAAATGCTAACGGCCAAACCACATTTATCATCACCTTGTCGGTGTACGGTAATACCCCCTCGCTGCTTCCAAACTTGGATGTTACAAATAATGAAATGAGGCAGTCCCAAGATCCAATGCAAACTTAACTCGGGAAATCAATGTTTCTTGGCCACTGTGGAGATCTCATTTTCTTGATAAATGTGTTTTTGGCACCAGAGAAATAAAATACAACCATTTCTTTTTAAGACAGAAACAATTTAGGGATATAGAAAATGGAAACCCAAGACCGGTAACTGACAGCACAATATTAATTTTTACTTTTCAGTATTGAAAATATATCTTCTGAAAGAATTACAAGCCAAACAGTGGAAAATAAATTCTAGTATAAAGACACTTGGACCTACACCCAAAAGATTATTCATTGTTTCAAACAGCAAAATTTATGGAAAGACTTATTGTAGATTGAATTGGGGAATCCAGAACGATTGCCAGCAGCACAGGAATGTGTTAAAGAGCTGACATATATGTCTATAGGGCTCAGTGCAGTTCAGCAGGAGCGGCAATGATGTGCACTGGATCTGGATCTACCTAATGCAAACTGCATACTGGCAGAAAGGGTGCAGATAATGAAGAGAAGCAGAGAAGACATAGGAAACTGGAAATTATTTTTGTACCATTTTTTTTAATACAACACATTTATCTGGTTAAAAAGTTTAACTTGTAATATTTTAATCTTAAATACATTATATAATAATATAGAATATTGAACTTGAAAATGAAAATAGTTTGAATGTTAGAACAGTTTAAGTTTTGAAAATGAATGGAACTATGCTATATTTGTTGAGTTTTTCTGATTCAAAGTTTTCCATAAATATGATAGGGATCAAGAACAAAACTCTGCACATGTATGGCTCATCTTGAATGTCACCAGGACCTTATATATATATACCTTAGATGTCTTTCTTTATAGATGTTACCTTAGAACTGAAACACGCTGATTTGGGAGAACATGTGAATATGGAATAAACTTTCAACATCAAAGACCTATAAGTGCCTCCAGTTTCTCAGTTTCTGCGAATATGGAATGTCTTTAATGTCTTTTGGGAATTGCACCCGGGACCTAATTGAAATTTAGGTGAGTGCCGATATTTCATGTGACTAAACATATAAAAAAAAAAATATATATATATACAGTATATTGGGTATTGTCATATGAAGTGTAGATAATCCTTTTCCAAAGAATGGCGCACTCCAGGACTTCATAGTAGAATCAACCAAGGTGTAGTTTATTTGCCAACGTTTCGGTCCAGTCTGGACCTTTCTCAAGACATAACTTCGGTCCAGACTGGACCGAAACGTTGACAAATAAACTACACCTTGGTTGATTCTACTATGAAGTCCTGGAGTGCGCAATACCCAGGCATTAACTTTGCTTTAATTGGAGTGCACCACAGCTGGAACTATATATATATATATATATATATATATATATATATATATATATATATATATATATATATATATATATATATATATACAGGTATGGGACCTGTTTGCCCTTTAAGTCTACTAGAAAAATCATGTAAACATGAAATAAATGAAATAATTCATATTTAATTCATTAAATTCTTGCTCTTTTATTTAGCAAAAAACTGTAATTATGGAGTATAGAGTAAATTCTGTGGGATTACATTTCAAGTATAATGTTTTCCTAGCATATAAAAGATTATGTGGAATGAAAGTCCTGTAGGGTAGAATTAGTGTGAGGTAGCACTTATGAAAATGTTAGCAAATAGAATTTCCTCTTCTGGCACTGAAACAGCATAAGTAACCCCAAGGCATGTACTGTACATATGAAACAGACTGACTATTGAAAAAGGAAATAAATGTTTTTGTGTAGTTGTTTTTTTTTTTTATTTAATATTAACCAAAATCAAAAGCTATATTAATTCCCCAATCACAGACAATTTATTTAGTCCCACTGCTGTGTGTATGAAAACTGGCAAAGTGGCAGAGTAGGAGCACATTCTCTGGAACCTGTTAGTGCAAAGTGTTTACCTTCCACTCACTGCCAGTCTGTACCAGCACGTTCATAATACGACTACATGAAGGATTTTATATTTACAAAATGCCTCTGTGCCCAGTACTTGTAGTAAACACACTGGCTTATAAATAAACTGGCTTAAAAATAAACTCATGACTCTAAAGTACATTGGTCCTAGTTGCCAGTTTATTTTATAAAAGTGCTTTTATAAATGCAGCCCACTCAGAAAAAAAGTAAACATTGGTTTAATAAATATCTGCTGTTAATATTATAATTATTATAAATAATAATAATCCATACATTAGTGGATAGTGGCATCACAGTTTGCACCTCTACTAGCTTTTCCCTGCCCTGACGTTGAACACTAATTACTGATTGTGATGTGTAGAGTAATGAAAACAATGTTCTAAATTTATCACATAGGGACTGATTTACAGTATTACAGATCAAACTTGAGAATCCAGAAGGATTCCCAGCAATTCAATTTATTTTAAGACATAGCACATCTTTCCTGACAGCAACATTTTCCTGACAGTAAAGCTAGTTTTAACAAATTGACACATTTATTAAAGTTGATACCTGCACCAGTTTAGCAGAATATGTTCTGGTCTGAGCAGTCCAATGCAATTCTTCCCTATATAGCTCAAGGCTGCTCACCTGTCTTTGATCCCTGACTTGTACCACATGTGGGGCAAAAAGGGCAATTATTTGTCATTGGCATAACTACTGAGAAAGTGTGGTCTGTTTCCTCAGTAATTATGTCACTTTGAGGGGGTTATATACTAAACTCCAGTCTGGCTTTTTGGGGCAAAACACAAATTTTTTCAGGTTTTTTTTTTTAAGCTCTAATTTTTTTGACATTTACTAAAGCTTGATGCAGCAAAAAGGCTGAATCTGTCAAAATCAGGCAAACATTCTGAGAATGTTCATCTTTTTCCCAAAAAAATCGAGCAATTCAGGAAAAACTCCTGAAAAAAAATCAAATGATTTGGGTTTTCACTAAATTTTTATCAAGTTTGAACAAATTGAATCGAGTTTTGATAATAAACAAAGTAAAATCCCTTCAGCACTTTCTGGGACTTCCAGACTTGTAGTACTGGCCCCAGAATGGAAGTCAATGGCTCTCAGACCTGATTATAGATCGGAATTTCCCCCAATTTGACACTGTAAAAGGGAAAACAGGTAACCCAAACTTGCAATTTTATTGCCTTCCAGGCACAGTTCAATTCTCTCGAAGTTGAGACCAGCATACCACCCTGGGAAGCAAAGTTATGGAATCCCAATACGGGAAAACTTTTATCAATCCTCCTGGTAAAGCCTTCTCCATTTGCTAGAGCAAAAATCAAATGGAATAACATGCTCCCTACGTTAGATGATGAGCAATGAGAAGAAGCAACTGACCACAAATATGAGTTTCTTATTGCCACAAGGGACTGATTTATACAGTTTATTTATAGAATTTTACCACCAGCTATATAATCACTCCAACTCACCGTCAAAAAATGGGGAGATCACAGAATGCGTAAAGTGTCACATGGTAAATTCAGGCTTTGCTCATATGGTCTGGGAATTCATGTACATTGACAAGTATTGGTCTGATGTGATGAGTTATGTGGAGGGGCAGCTGGACTTGCCTAGGGTTAAAACCCCAGAGGTATGTCTCCTGGGTCTAGTTAATGGGCTAATCCTTCAAAATCACCTCAGGAACATGATAAGAACAATATTGGTCTATGCAAAAAAACGAATCGCTATAAAATGGAGTCCTAATGCCCCGAATGGACAGCACTAGTGAACAAAATGATTCGTGTAATAAAACTAACATATATTGCTTGGGGATCTCCTCGGAAATTTGATATAATATGGGCCCCTTGGCTAGACATAGTAACGAATAGTGAATATTGAATAGTAACTGAGAAACAAGAATTGTTACAAGGGTAATAACCTGTGGCAGCACTTATAACTATTTTCACATTCTCAAATTCTCTAATGGACTGCAATTTACTGTATGTTTTCGTGTGTTATATGTTTGTAACCACAAAAAAGAAAATAAACTTTTAAAAAAACTTTTTATCCAAAAAATCAGATTTTAGTAAATAACCCTCTAAAACTTTTGCTTGCAATATTGCTCTTCTCAGTGCTGCTCTCTATGCTCCCCCCTGGATTTTTTTTTAATCTTTCCCAGCTATTCTTTTATTGTTGCTGGTTTTGGTACTTCTGTTTTTATTGACATAAAATGCCTTAATAAAAATTGTAAAATGCATGTGTAATGATGATTAAACACTGTGATTTAAATAGGTTTATTGCAAGTCCCTTTTAAATATGTTAATTTCATGTAAATAGAAAACTTTTTCTAAAGGGCTTATAAATTAAGAAATGCCAGACATTTCATGCAGAGTATTATTCTTTAAGCCACAGCTCTATATATGTAGATGGTGGGGCATTCTTTACTTTCAGCTGGGAATCTCAGACTATTACATGACCCTGATTATCTCCTTTCTAAATAAAAGGCACTTGCATTACCATAAAAGGTGACATTGGTATTCCAAGATAAGTAGTAAGGAGCATCACTGTTGAGCAATTTAAATGCAGGTCAGAGAGATCATATCCCTACTCATTAATAAAAAAAGTTTAATCTTTGTGATTGCAAAAAATGTTAAATGTGTTAAAGTTACATTCTCCTGTAAGGTAATATACAATGTGAATGTAAAAATAACTGCGTTGAATTAGTGTTGTTTAATAAAAAATAGTTGAAGGGTTATATAAACTGAGCTGCTGCAGATATTAGTGTTCTGTTCCAGGAGGGAGTTTGTCCGTCTCCTTCTTAGGGCACAGCTGGGTAACATTGTCATAGAGATTGACATACATGCAGTGCTTGAACTGTGTAATGAGTGTAGCACAGAGTGCTAAAACAATCCCCTCTCACACCCAGGCCCGGACTGGCAATCTGTGAGTTCTGGCAAATGCCAGAGGGGCTACCGTAAGTTGCCATAGAAAGTGACTATTAAGTGGGCTGGTGGAGTCTGTTTGGGCCTCTGTGTACTTGGAATGCCAGGGCCTATACTGAATACCAGTCTGGACCTGCCCACAACCATAAGCCGCACCCATTGTTATAAAAAGCCAATACTTTCTGGTTTCACCCACTTTAAAGCAAAGCCATTTTGCTATTTCCTTTTTGGTATTTCCATCTAATGCACCGTTTGATGCCCAGTATGCATAGATTTACATATGTGACCTGTAGCGACCCCAAAATGAAAATTGTGCATATAACTTTTGTTGGCTGCCAATTCAGCTTCTGCAAACAGCACCTGTTCTGTTCTTCTCTCCTTTTCTCTGTTGCTTCCACCTTCTTTATCTGTTTAACACTTCTCAGTCTTTTATTCTTCTCTCCCAGCAATCTTTTCTCTCCTTGTATCTCTGTAAATTAAACTATATTATATTTTACCTGTGCATTTTATTTGCACGCAGAAGTGGAGAGGAGAAAAACTCTTGCATAGCCTCTGAGGGGTTGCTACTTCACAGAAATAAAGAAGTGAAGGGATGGCATCCCTGTGCATCCCTCCCCAATTCCAGCTCTGCATACATGAGAATTCCTGTATTTGCATAACCTTCTATGAAAAATCTGATTAATATCACAAACTACAAACAACATGATTACACACACGGTGGTTATTTCCTAAAACTGGGGAAATTTGCACCAGAGCAGCGACTCATAGCAAACAATCAGTAATCTGTTTCAGGTATATTGACATCTAGCATTTAACCCATTAACCTGGGTCGGTTTTGTTTTCGGTTTGCCAAGCAGGATACAACTATCCATATGATAATGAATTGTTGGGTTAATCAAATTTTAAAAGTAATATGTGTGCTGATGGGCTATTCCTGGGATATGTCTGGCCTCTGTGTTACTGAGAAATCTCATGACAGTCACCAAATTGACAGGACATAAAGCCCCTCACGGCTGACAGACAGACCTTGTTACCCACATAACTGTCAGAATCCCTCCAAAACTGCTGCCACAGCAGTCGATTAATCACTTGTGGCTGTCAAATCCTATTTCCATTCTGCATATCAGAAATTCAGAAATATTATAAGTTAAATAATGCTTCTCCTTGAGCCTATGCACTAGGTGAATTATATATATATATATATATATATATATATATATATATATATATATATATATATATATATATATACAGTGTTAATACTATATCTGACATTTATAAACTCTTTCCACCAAAAAAGGTAACCTAAAAATATGGTAGTGCTTGTTTTTGATTGCATGTATTTAGGCCATATAAGGGATGATCTGTCCCATTTGCTTTTCTTTCTGCTTTTGTTAAAGTTTAAAGTAGTTATGTCCCTTTTTCAGAGGGACAGTCCCTCTTTTGACAGCTCAATCCGCAGTCCCTCATTTGTGCTGGAAGTCACGTTTTTCTCTGCACTGAACAGCCAGAAAAAGAAACAAAGTTTCTAACTTAATTGGCTTTTGGCCTATAACAGCTAACAGGTGCAAATAAGATACTTTGTAACAAATCTGAGATAAGAAAATAAGTAATTGTAACAGTTTAGATAAAGAGAAATATTTTCAAACTTTCATAACCTGCTAAATTTTGTACAATGAACATGGTAAGTAGGGGGTGTGGCCACAAAAAATGGGCATGGTCTAAAAATTTGCCGCCATATTTTTTTGTCCCTCTTTTTATTTCCAAAATGTTGGGAGGTATGGTTTAAAGTTAATGGGTTGCTTAATAGCCAGTGTGGTAGATGCAGGAATCTACAGAAGGCAGTACCATGGCAATTGCAAAAATGGGGGTTCCTGCCTTCTCCTTAGCTCCCCCTAAAGCTTTCACGTCTCAGGTGCTTATATAGAAAGATGTCCCTGTGTATTGTCTCATTTAACATCATGCATTATAGGCATTGGGAGTTGGGAATGTGTTGGAAAGTGATTAATGACACCCAAGAAACATTTGTCATTGCCTGTGCCTGATCACATCATCACTGATGTAATTTATATAAGAAAATATGTGACTATGACATTTAATATAAGCTTAAAGAAATAAAGAATTTAGACATAGAGTCTATTTGTAGGTTTGTTTCCCTTTACATTAACTTTTAGAATGAGGTAGACAATGATATTCTAAGACAATGTGTAATTCTTCACTTTTTTCCTATGACAGTATCCCTTTAATAATAAGTGGCCAAGCATTGCACCAACATCACTAATAAAGACATTAGTGATGTGCGGGACAGGTTTTTCCCGACCAGCACCCACCACCTGCCCTCCCTCCACCTGCACCCGACTTCCGGGTTCCATTCATAGGCCCGCGCCAACCGCCCCCCGCCAATGACATCACAAAAGGGGTGGGGCGAGCAGGCGCACTTATATAAACGTTCAAACGGAAGTTGGAAGCCAGCAAGTGGGATGTGAGTTCGGCCCAAACCCCCCTGCAGGTATCAGGCTGGCCCACATATCACTAAAAGACATATATATAGACAATATGTACCCGCTCTATTTAAATTGACTTTAGCTTACGTGTCTTAAAGTTTTGCTAGACAAAAATGAACAATAGCAAAAGTTTGCTATGAAATGCTTGTGCTGATGAAGTTTCGCTGGTGAAATTTGATGAATTAGCATATGCCCTGCAAAGTAACGTCTGACGAAGTAGCGCCAAGTGTGGAAGAGCCAGAAAAATTTGCCCTTTAGTGAATTTCCAGCATTGTATCATTTCCCAGTATGTAAACCATGGTTGGTAAATTCACTTCTGAGGCAATTTTATTCATTACTCAATTTGAGTAATTACTCACCTACTTGCAGTTTAATTCAGGTAGCAAAACGTGTCCTAAAAATGTAGCAACAGAGCAACAGTTCCTTGGCTGCCGGGGTCAGCGACCCCCAACAACCAGATAGCATGGTAAATTGCAAACCAGAAATAGGCAGTAAGAAAGTCACAATAATTCACAATCTATAAAAAAGGAAGACATACTATAGCATACTCAATGTTAACTTGAAGCTAAACGACCCCTCTAAAACAGCATTAAATAAGTCTTCTCAAAATTTACACATCATTAAACTGTAAATCATTACTCCCATTGCTCTGTATCCAGGGTGGGGTTTATTAATAACATGTCCAATCATGTCTCATATCCATAGATACTCCTAGATACTTTGGCTACTATCACAGAGGACGTGTGATAAAATTCTTATGTTGATGTTAAAAGATATTTGAACGGAAGAAGCCTGGTAAACTTGAACTGTCTGGTTTCTTTCATCATATAATGAGCAAATAATTGCAAAGCTGACTTCCAGAATAAAATGTTCAACATATAAACACTAACACATTTTCCGCCTAGTAAAGATATAATATATAAGCTGAACTAAAAGGCATCTTTTATAACACTATGAGGCAAATTCAGTAAGATCTGAAGTTGAGCCAGCGACAGCTTCGCTGCACTTCGCCGCACTTCGCCGGACCTCGGCAGGCGCAGTTTCGCCAGCGCTATGCAAATTCACTAAAATGCGAAGTTGCAGGGAGGCAAATGGTAGCGAAGTTGTGCTACCGTTACTTTGTCAGGCAAAGTGCAAAGTTATGCTAGTGATGCCTACTTTGCATACGGCGTCAAATTAAAGTATAATGGACGCATTTGCTGCCGACATTACATTGCACTACACAAGCCCAAGAAACCTTTAATAAATAAAATGTAGTTGTTCTATTGCCTTACACATGTGCCCACTGTATAGTTGAGTTGCCATATGTTAGGAAATGTAGGGGGGAAGGAGGATACCCTAAAAAAATAGCGATCTTTTTTATCACCCTTAAAATAGTAAAAGATGCCAGCGTTTTTTGAAAAAAAATGTAACTTTTTTTATGAAACTCCTACCTACTCTATTGGACTGGTCTGAGGTGGCAAAGTCAAGTCTTGCGTAGGAGGTAATGTTCACTAAAATCCACATCTTAGTGAATTAGCATAGTTACTTCCCTTCATCAGTGCGCAACTTCGCCTGGCGTATGCGTGCCATGTTGCGCTAGAGTCTGTCTACTTCGCTAGTGAAGTTACGCCAGGGACCATTAGTAAATCGGTGACGTTCTGAAATGACGTCACACAAGTGAATTTGCGCTAGCGTTAACTGCTTCTCGCTTTAGTGAATTTCCCCTATATAAGAAAAAAAGGTTAAAGGTACAGTTACGTGTATTTCCTTGTCTGCAATATCATTATTTATTCATATAGCACCTGCACGATACACAAAATATTGCAAGAACAGTCAACAAACTATGAGTGCAGTATAAAACAGGAGGATAAGAGGGCCCTGCTTATAAGAATTTCCAGTCTGATAAGTAAATGACTTAATTATTATAATTATGCAGACATCTTTCTGCTACTAAACAGATTTAGTTGAAAGTGGATATTTAGCTAGAATGCCAATTGTCATTAATGTGTTTGTTTGCATGATGGAAACTGCAGCTCCTCTCATTTTAGGAATTGTCACGATCGACCACTTTGCCACACTTCACTGGGCACAAATTTGTACCACTACGCCAATTCACTTAAATGCAAAGTTCTGTATTGTCTGGCAACTTTTCACTAGTGATAATTTGGCTTGGCAAGCAATTCATGGCGAATTTTCACTAGCATTCATTTTGATTGGATTTCTGTCAAATTGTCACTAGTGACATCCACTCTGCCCTTGTGAATCTGCACCTAAGGTTGATTGACTACCTGAGTAAATTTATTAATGAATAACCTTTAGGAAATATTTACTGAAGTAAAAACAATATAGTCATGAATGAACCCGAGCTGCATGTTGAGGATCAGTTGCAAACTCACTGAACAGTTATGTCCCTTGTGGCTCCCCTTTAAGTTGCTGACTAACTCAGAGTAAGAGAGCTGAAAAGCAAGAAGTTGTGTGAGTTACATTTTTGGCTAACTAACTATTATATTAGAACCATTTTTTTTATTTTGCACAGCCTGTTTATTTACACAGCTTTTATTTGTATACTGAACTGTTCCTTTAAGGAGAAAAATAAATGCTCTATAGCAATCAGCTTTCATAACTTTGAGAGCTATGACAACAAAAGGGAACCAGGAATGTGTGATAAAAAGATGTGTGTATATTGTTTATACATGTAGGGCTAATATTTATTTTCCTGTTGCACACAGGCAATAAGATATGAGGTCAGTGTTAAAGGAAAAGGAAAGCCAAAATGTGGATAGGGTCGCTAAAGTTTGAGCTCACCAGTGGAAATAATAAAGTAGAATATTGTGCTTCATCTTCATTGCTTGGTTTGCAGAGCAAGGCCGCCATCTTGATAAAGGAATACAGGCTTCCTTTTCTCAATCTTTGCTATTGTGCATTTCCAGAAAACCCACTCCCCCTGACTCCAGGTGCTCTCATAGATGCCATTGCACTCAATACAACACAGCAGAGTAGACTTATCATACAACTTTTTTACCTTTAGTTGACCTTTAACTGTATGACTCTGCCTAGGGCACTTTCTATATGGTATCTGTATGTTATTCGTGTGTTTGTATGGGTTCCCTATAGCTGCTCCCATATTCTCTCACACTCCAAAATCATACAGAGAAGTCAACTGATTTTAAGTGAACATATTGTTGAAGATCCACTGGTAAACATACTGATGAATGATTTATATTTCCTATAAAGAAGTGTAGAATATGAAAGGCCTCTATAAATGAATTATTTAAAATATACAGGTGGGACATGCCATATTGATTACATTGCAGTAGCAATGAAATGTATTGGTTATAAGTATGTTATCTTCTCTATGCCCTGATCCAAAAACAATAAATATAAACTAAGATAAACTAAAAAGATAACTAAAATAAATGAAACCTAGGTACCCAATGCAATGCAAACCAACCTACCCAATGCAATACCGCTTACAGTACTACATCTCTCACCCACTTTACTCGGATCTTGCCCACTCCCACACCTTGGGTATCATTCCCTTCCCTTTAGATTGTAAGTTATGGTGATGTATGTAACTCCTTATGTTCTATGTATGTAAATTATGTGATCTAGTTGTATAATCACATTCACTACGAAATACGTTGGCACTATAAAAATACATTTTAATAATAATAATAATAATAATAATAATAATACCCATAAGCAGAGATATAATATCTTAGGTACCCCAATCTCCAAGTCCCCTTTTCCTATTCAGTTCTTTGACAGCAGAAATTTGGCAAATCATCAGCTTAATATAAAGTTTATATTTAAACCTCAGAAGTGGGTTTTGTAACCTATGAGCTAAAGTGCCCTTTGACACAATAAATAATAAACATCCTTTTTGATTTTAGAAAGGCTTTCAAAATGACTATTCAAACTCCAAACCACATCAAAGGAATGCCATTCTTTACATTTCTTTTGAAATGTATTTGGGCAAAAACATAGGCAGGATAATCTTCTAACTCCTGTTTTGAAAGAAACTTTAAAGACCAATTAGAGTAACAATGTCAAGACTCCTTTAACGTATTAAATAAGGAAGAAGCATATGAAAATTCAACCTCAGTCTCCCAGGCTGCATGACTAATGAGGTATCTTCTATTGTGTTTGAAAAATAAGTTACTCAAAGGAAACACTAACATGGAGGCTTGAAAATAAACTAGAAAGCTAAAGGCAGACCCCAAGGGGTCTTAATCAGTATTATCGTAGACCTAATCCTTTCCATATGTTGTTCGATAAAGCGATGAAGCTCTTTAACCAAAAACCTGAAACATACAATTGATAAAACTAGATCAAAGATGTTTCTAAAGTAGACTTTGTTAGCCCTGTATATGGGGGTCATTTATCAACACTGGGCAAATTTGCCCATGGGCAGTAAAGGTGGCCATACACGGGCAGATAAAAGCTGCCGACAGACTGTGTCGGCAGTTTATCTGCCCGTGTGGGGGGCCCTCCAACGGGCTTTCCCGATCGATATCTGGCCGAAAGTCGGCCAGATGTCGATCGGGCAAGATTAAAAATCCCGTCGGATCGCGGCCGCATCTGTTCGTTGATGCGGTCCCGCGATCCGACCGCCCGTACTGATCCGAACGTTGGGCCCTAGGGCCCACGATCGGATCAGCCGATATCGCCCACCTCAAGGTGGGCATATCGGGGAGAGATCCGCTCGTTTGGCAACATCGCCAAAGGAGCGGATCTCTTCGTGTATGGCCACCTTTACTCATGGCAACCAATCAGATTGCTGCATTCATTGTTCTACTTGCAGCTGGCTTTAAAGGGCAAGGAAAGTGTAAAATAGAATAAGGCTAGAATTGCTGAATTTTGTATACTAAACATAAACATGAACTTACTGCACCACAAGCCTAATCAAACAAATGATTTATGCTTTCAAAGTTGGGCACAGGGGGCTGTCATCTTGTAACTTTCTTATACATCTTTGTCTGACACTGGCACTGCACATGCTCAGTATGGTCTGCTTGAGTTCTGCATGGCTGGTAAGTAAGGTAGGGGCTCTGCCAGAAGCACTAAATGAAGGGAGAATTTCACTGCATACAGTCAGGTCTCTTATAAAAACGGTACACATTTTAAAATTAAAGTATATTGGAGATTAATTTATTTTTCATTAAAGAAAGTAAAAATGGGATTTTATTTCTTTGCCTTTCCTTGCCCTTTAAAAAGCTAACCACTGATTGGTTGCTATAGGTAACTGCCCATGGGCAAATTTGCCCAGTGTTGATAAATGAGCCCCAACATCATCAGAAAGTCTTGAAAGTTCTGTAGACAATGTGACACACGCTGGAGAAAATCGTGCATGAGGTAGGTAGCAACAGGTAGGTTAATTTGCTCTTGATCAAACTGATCATAGTGGGGCTCATTTATAAACACTGGGCACATTTGCACATAGGCAGTAACCTGTGGCAACCAATCAAATATTTGCTTTCATAGTTCAACTGGCAGCTGCCTGTAAAAAGCTGGTCACTGATTGGTTGCTATGGGTATCTGCCCAGGTGCAAATTTGCCCAGTGTTTATAAATGAGCATAGGGACCTGTTTGAAGCAGAGAGACAAATAATACAAATAAGGCTAGTGCCACACATAGTGGATCTCAGCAAGTGTTTACCCGCCCCTTCATTACCTGCACCCAGCTCTAATATGTCGACTTGGGTGCAGGTGCACGTTGCATATTTCAGTGGTGAAATGCAAACTCTTGCGTTTCGGTGGCAAAATCTGCCTTGTGTGCCTGCATGCAAACCAATGCAATGGACCTTGTACAGGTAATTCTTGTTGTAGGAACGGTTTCTTGTCTATCTGCTGTTTCTGGCATTGGCCTAATACCAAAATACAATACACAGTCCTTTGTCAGCAGATGTAAGCAGTTAATTGATCTAATTTACTATGCCAAATGCAGAAAGTTTCAAATGAAATACAAATTTCCCATTGGATCAGCATATATTCTGTGTTAGGATTGAGGAGAGCACTACTTAAGCAGAATGTCTGCTGTGATTAAACTTTATTGTAGACTACTTTACACTTTATTTACAAGCTTAAAGCTGGCCATAGACGTAACAATTACGATCTTTCTCGGAAAAGATCTTTCCAAGAAAGATCGTTTGTTTCAACACACACGTGTAGAGCTGACTTCTACTTGTATCTGACGATTCAGCACTAACAATGGCCGATGTTCAGGGTGCTTTCAAAGGCATCCGATCAAAATTTTCCGTCCAGCCCGATCAACCAGCCGACCGATATCTTAATCTTCTGACGATATCGGTCGGCTCATTTCCCACCATACACGCACCGAATATCGTCCGAGAATTCGTTTCGTACGATATTATCTGTGCGTCTATGGCCACCTTAAGTACGGGTCTCCTCAATCATATGGTTTGCAATTGCACTTCATGCTTGTTTGTTTCAGGCAGTGTACTAGAACATCCAAACATCTATTTTTTAGTAGTATTTTTTGTAGTGTCAGGCATACCATAAATGTTAAATGTTAATGCCAAAACTGTTTCTAGATAGGAGAAAAGGATGTGAATCCTGAAACGTCACATACATTTTTCTATGTTGCTTTTAATGTTTTTAATACAAATTGACTTTTGCATATTCAAGATGTGCTAGAGACTTTTGTCTTGTATGTGGTTTATCCTTGGCGAGAGTGCACCCAGAGAAGAGACAAGGTGGAGTGCTGCAGACACATAGCAGGTTTGTATACATAGGATAGGATATATTGTTCTTTAGCAACCACTCAGCACACTCAGATTACCTAGTTTAGTGCTCACAAACCTTTTTGTCAGAGGAGAAATAAATATTAATGACATGTGCTGCAGTTTCAATACATCAACTTCTTCACAGGGAGGAGAATGTTTATTTATTTATTGATGAGCTGTAGTATGACACAACCATGTTCTCAATTGCTTTGTAGCAGGAATGATACAAGGTGTGGATGCTATTATCCAGACAGCTTTGAAAACCAACAAAGCCATTATCCATAATCTACTGTTTCACCTTTTTCCTACCAGTGATATGTTGGCTTTAGTTGCACTTTGAGAAGTATACATTGTTAGGAACAGGTTCTTCTCATACAGTATCCTACTGTACATTGTTGGCAGCATTTCAATTTCTCTGCCAAAGGCATAGTACCTACATCGTTGGCAGGAACAGGGTTAAACAAACATTTCTATTTTTTTTTTTTTGGGTTAATTTGCTTTTTGTCTGTGAAGTTAAAATAATAATCTGTATTTGCTGTTCACTAAGTTAGTGAAGAATAAAATCATGTTAACAGAAGTATTGGTTTTTATTCTTTAAATACTTTTTTTTGTATATTTAAGAATTGGTTTCATATTATGAAAAATATACCATTTCCAGCAAACCCCATGTCCCTAGCATTCTGGGAAATAGATACAATTCTCTTACAATGGCACCATTATGGTCAGTAGGTTGCCATAAGATTAATTTAACACAGTTCCCTGTAAAAATCAAGGACAATGTTTTTCAAATGTCAAGGCCAGTCCACTAGGATGTTGGTCAGGCCCAAGTTGATTCCTTGCATAACATTTATAGAAGCAGCTGCTGATACTTTATAACAGAGACTAATCAAAAGTACCAAAACATTGCAAAATAACTGTGGCTACTGCTGTATATTCTCTATTTGGAATGGCTACATTTATACAAAAACAAAGCTGACCATACAGGGATCATTAGAAGTGGTCTTCTTGGCACCTCCAGAATGATGTGGGGGCATGTTGCCCTGTGTACGGTGCCATCATAGCTGCCTATCTGTAAGATATATGGACAAATATCAAATGGACAGGTTACAGTCAAGTGAGGACTGCATCAGCATGTTGATGTGGTCCTTTCTAGTCCTGAAAGATCTCCAAAGACACCCCTGATATGATCCATTCATTTGATGGGGTCCAAATCACATCAGTTCTAATTAGCCAAATCGAGTAAAGATATGCCTGTTTGGCCTAACCAAATCAGCAGATTTATCCGTATATAACATCTTAAGTTTTGTAGACACCTGTAGCCCTGAATGTAATGTGGGTAATTACAGGTATGTGATTGAGAACCTCTGATCCAGGACTCTGCAATGTCAACTTTAAAAAATTTTTGCTTAATAAAATAATCTGAGCCTCCTGTGAAAATATTGTGTGCGTGCAAAACAATGTGAACTATATACTAGGGATGCACCGAATCCAGGATTCGGTTCGGGATTCGGCCAGGATTCGGCCTTTATCAGCAGGATTCGGATTCGGCCGAATCCTTCTGCATGGCCGAACCGAATCCGAATCCTAATTTGCATATGCAAATTAGGGCCAGGGAGCTAAATCACGTGACTTTTTGGCACAAAACAAGGAAGTAAAAAATGTTTTCCCCTTCCCACCCATAATTTGCATATGCAAATTAGGGTTCGGATTCGGTTCGGTATTCGGCCAAATCTTTCGGGAAGGATTCGGGGGTTCGGCCGAATCCAAAATAGTGGATTCGGTGCATCCCTACTATATACAATGAGAAAATGAAAAGGTTAGGACAGGATAGCACCTGGTTCTAGAAAATGGTTAAATCACAAAGAAGTGATGAAGGCTATTATGCTAATGATGTATATCTGAAAAACTTTAAAGAACTGTAGAGTATTAATTTGTACAAATAGGAACAATTGTGATCATATCAGTTATTTTTTTTATTTAATACTATTGACAACATATCCAAAATAATTATAATGCTTATATTGTACAAATAAAGGCCAAAAAAGACCAAGCTCCATTTCTGTAAATTGAGAAATGTGTGTTATCAAAACAATTACTAGGTTTATATCAATAACTATAAAACTAAAAGTTAATAAGGCAATAACGTTGTCCTTAGTTCACCTTTGGCCATTCATTATGTTATGATAGAATCAAAAAGAAATGTATTCGTCTTGCTACTACTAGCTTCAGCGGATATGAAAAAACCACAGTCTGAGACTACTCATTGATTGGTGTAGTTACCTTTTTTTCTTGATGGAAACAGAATAAAAAAAATGTAATTGCACTGCTTAGTGTTCTCATACTCAGTAATAAACAGAAAGATTAGGAGCTCTTCGAAGAGTGCTTGTGGTTAAAAACAATATGATGAGCCCACTCCATCTTACAATTTTGATCATAATAGAGTTTCTTATATGACTTTTGCCTTTGTCATATTAGTAAACATTATTAAACAATGCCCTGGGCACAAATGCTAGAGTACCAAATGGAATACAATCCCTAAGTGTTCATTTACCGAGCTGAACCTAGCTACAAATTTGTGTTAGGTGCAGATTGCAGCCCTGTTCATACCACAGGCAGCAAGGACATTGCTCCTTTACACCCTCCCCCACTGGGACTACCTATCGTAAGCATCTGAATGATGCAAAATTTAGGGGGCAGGATGGGGGACATTTACATTCCTCCTCCAGCCCCCATGAACAAAGTGCTGCTGAACGCCAACACTTCTGGGTAATCACCATGCTGCAAATTGCAGGGCAGGGTTTAAACATACTGTACATAAAACATGGTTTGTACCTGCTTTTTGGCCCTTAGAATACTAAAAACCTTCTAAATTACCTCTTTATGACATCTCAAAAGCTCCCAGGGTGGCATATAGTCATAATAAATTTTTGATTCATAGATTCAGGAAGAAACATCTCATTCTAAGCGTGGACACAGTTTCACATGATGGGGGGTAGAATTTCTTTAAGGAACATTGTAATTATTCTTCTTAAAACTGAAACTACTGTATATGTCTAATTATACGAAAAAGGAAAGTATTAAATAATTACCTTTTATAATGGCGAAGTCTAAAATATAACAAATATAGGAGAGTTGACTAATTTTTAAAACCATTAAGCAGGGGTGCAATGAAATTGTGACCACAAAATTCATACAGACGACTACAAGAGGTCCTCTGCACTCAACCCATCATCAAAATATTTAGGACATTGAGACATTTGTGCCTTAAGCTACTAAAAATACCTTAACCTTTAGATTTAATATCTAAGCCCATAGAGAAAGGAAGATTAAGTGTACCCGAAAGAAGCAAATACATAAAAACAACAAAACTAGTACAAAGCAAAACATGCCGGTAAAATGATACACATAAACTACAAAATATAGTTTAGAAACTGAAAATATATGTGCTGGTAAAACAGTCCACAACACCTTTGGGCATTAGTTTTAAAACCAACACTTCAAATCATTGCTCTATCCATGACTTGATATATAATTCAGACTTGGAAAGTTTTACACAACAACTCAAAAAAGAATAACATATGGGAGATTCCTATAGCAGGATATATGGATTATAGCCAATATGGGTATGTAAAAGTGGATTGAATAGGGTATCACCAGAGTAGAGGCAATCTTTTTTGGTAAACACAATGTACTATATTTTCAACAAATAATGCATACATTCCATATTTCTAAGCATGCACCAATTAATGAATGATGACTTATCTCCCAGCTTAATTAAGATGAATCTTAACTCTGACACCAAAACATGCTCAATGATGTCCCACATACTGTAAATGTAAATCAAATGTAAATCCATGTTTAAATGAAGGCTAAAGGGAACCCAAATGTTGACACTTATCACTCCCTTAGATTATCCTATGTTTCTTATTCTTGTTCTTGCATGATTAAGAGGTTTTGTGAAATGTTTTCCTGCATATTTTATTAGTTGGATGCATGCCTCAACATTACTCATGTTTCCTTATTGTACTATTGATTAAGACCAATAAAGGGAATGTAAAGGGATTGCTTGGGTATTGAAATGGATCTGACTAATGTTTCTCTTATTAATATGTAATATAATGCTACAGATTTGCAGCTCTCTTATTGTTCTCATAATTTCAACAATATAAATGGATATTTTTTTGCATAACAAAACCCCTTTAGGCATATATCAGTCTATAACATATGAACTGTACCTTGTATTGTACAGTACTGTATTGCTTCAACTTCAACTCTTTGGAAATTAATGATATAGGCAACTCAAGTGATAACCATCGTGACCATTATGTACCAAACCATAAACTGGGCTCATAATCTTTACTGTTATCTAAAGGAGAATTTATAGGGCCTATGGGGAAGGGGTTTAGTGCATTATGTGTTGAATTCTCCTTTAAGGGGGCTGATTAATTAGTGAATGTAATAGGGGCTGCCCTGCAGTGTGTGATAAGATGCAACACTAAAACCCTAATTACAAAAAATACTTATTGAGCCTTTAGGATAAAGATAGATCTAGTTTAAAAGGGAAATCGGGTATTTGTTGGAGATTCCTTCCCGTAATTCAGGGCCTTCTGGTTGACAAGTTTCAACATAACTGATCCCATAACTGTACCTTTCAAGATGCAAAGAAAAACTGGCAATCTGGGCAGATAAGTTGCAAATGAGATTCAATGTTGATAAAAATTGTTGGGATGTAAAAATATCCAAGCCACTTATACCCTTAATGGGACTGCACTAGGCAAATCCATTATGGGAAAGGACCTTGGAGTCCTTGTAGATGATAGACTTGGCTGTAGCAAGCAATGACAGTCAGCAGCATCAAGGGCAAATACGGACTCGAGCTGTATCAAAAGGGGCATAGAGTCACAGGAGGAAATCAACTGCTGCAGGATGGATGGTCACCCTTTCGCCTTTTCTCAAAAGGACAGGAAGTGGAGGGTCAGTAAGTTTTTTTTTAATAAAGGCTTTGCAATTTAAAAGTATAATTTGTGTTGGTGTTTATTTTTCGATTTGTACTAAAGAAATTGCTTATTAGCAAGTGAGGCAATACAGAGTTATGGAAGATAGCTCATAGTACAAGTTGATCCAGGGTCTAGTCCGATTGCCATTTTGGAGTCAGGAAGGATTTTTTCCCCCTCTGAGGCAAATTGGAGAGGTTTCAGATGGGGTTGTTTGCCTCTGGATCAACTAACAGTTAGGCAGGTAAAAAAAAGGGTAGGGGAATAGGCTGGGGAGGAGGAGGGAGGGTGTCTATGTAGGATAGGAGTAGGGTTTTTTTTTATTATGGGTTTGTTTCTCCTTCTGCAATCATAACTTGATTGCTAGTGTAGACTTTAAAGGGCACCTATTGCCAAAAAATGTTATTCCCAACCAAAGTTGCGGGCTGATAGAGCCTGCATTCCAGTTGGGGACAACAGTAGTTTTTTTTTTTTTTTAAATGCCCCCTGCCAGCGATATCCTACTCGCAACGGGAGGGAGCTCCCGGTGCGAGCTGCCATGTCAGTTCAAGTGCATGCGCATAATGAAAAGAGGCCCCAAAATCACGGGCGTTTTTCATTATGCGTGACATCACAATTTCATTGTGCGCATGCGCTTCAGTGGAAATGACGGCTTGCACAGGGCATTTAAAAAAAAAAAAAATTACTGTTATCCCCAACCGGAATGCGGGCAATTGGCAATAGGTGCCCTTTACTATAGCCAATACAGGAGAAAGCAAAGAGCAATGTGAAACAATTTAATACAAATACAATTGTGTCCATCATTGTACACAGCACATGATTAATCTAATGTGAAATAATATTTAGAAAGCTACTGCCAAACATTTTTATTTATGGCAGGCCAGTATAAAAATACTGCTCGTGCCTGGCTGAAGCCAATGTACAGCCAGCTGGTGTGATATATTTAGATGTTCTTAACAGATTTGTCCTAAAACGACCCCTCAGTAAGACAAATAAGGATCCACGAAACCCCCACTATGGAAAGATTAATTAACTGCATAATCTTCCAACCCTGTGATGACAACTTTAAAAGCACCCAGGCAGTCGTTTTTCAGATTGCTTGATGGAGCGGCTAAACATAGTTATTATGCTTTTCACTTATTTATCCTGAGACAGAAGGATGAAAGGCAGGGCTGGCCTGTAGCTTGAGGTCATGTACCTCAGGCAAATAGAGGTGTGTATATGTGTCAAGTACAGCTAAATAACTGCATGCAACAGCTTAACACCTGTGTTCACACGGCTACATAGACTGTTGCACTCACTGTAACTCACTGCCCATAGAATTATAATTAGTGGTTGGCAAAACCACAGAAAAATTTGCAAAAGTGAAATTTTGTCGAAATGCAGTTATTGTCAGTGTGCAGGCAAAATTATATTGTTTTCAAGGCATTTTTAGCTATGCAATAACAATTTATTTGCCTACCTTTTAAAGAGGTTGTTCACATTTAAATTAATTTTTAGTAAGATGTAAAAAGTGATATTCTGAGACTATTAGCAATTGGTTTTCATTTTGTATTATTTGTGAGTGATTTAGGTTTTTATTCAGCAGCTTGCAATTTCAGCAATCTGGTTTCTGGGGTCCAAATTACCCTAGCAACCTTGCATTGATGTGTTTGAGAGACTGAAATATGAATAATGAATATGAATTGAAAAATGATTAATGAAAAGTAGCAATAACAATACAGTTGTAGCCTTACAAAGTATTTGTATTAGATGGGGGTCAGTACAGCGTTAGAATTCAAATAATTCACAGACTGTAAAAAGGATAAAATGAAAAGTTACTTAGAAGTAGCTGTTATTTAACATACTAAAAGTTAACTTAAAGGTGGACCACTCCTTTATAGAAGCTCCTCTCCACCAGTTTCCTTCTTTCTATGGCTTTCTATTTGCTATACTTATTTGAGTTGGGTAGTGTGCAGTAATTAGAGTCACAAAGTTTGCACCGGGTACTATATGTATAGCACTCACTCCTTGTCATCAATGAGATACCCACTGGCCTTTTACATTTCTAATTCCATGTTACTATTTAGTAAAATGTTTTATTATGAGATTAGAAATGCCAAGACTGCAAGGGTCAGTTCATTTTTTACATTCAAACAGAGGACAAGTGAGGGCTACCTGCTGGTTGCTACAGACACTAGACCAGGGCCATATTTATATGAAGGCACTCGGGTGTCTATAGTTGTATTTTTAATTTAAAAAAAAAGTCCCTAGGAAATCCGGTGGAAGTGCTGGGATGGGGGGGGGGGTGAGGGGTAAGGGGCCGGCTTTTTGTGGAAGTGACATCACTTACGCACGGCACGTGTGTGAAATCACTTCCGGCGTGTTGACTTCACAAGCCGTATGTAGGGGCGTATTTAGGTCCGATCCATAGGGCAGCATCGGACCTAAATACAGTTCTGGACTAAACCAGTAAATATTTAGCTGCTGGGGTTTCCTGCACTGGGGCAAACATGTAATAACATCATTCACTAAAGTGAAAAACAGATGAAACCCATTGCAACCAATCAAAAAGCTGCATAATATATTTTGTAAATAAATAAATAATGCAACCTTTGTGAACACACTACTCTAATGTGTTGTTGCTGTACAATCCCTGAAATCTCAAGCTGAATAATGTCTCCAAGCATGATACCCAACAAATTCATGGCATTACTCCCACTGACCCAATTGCTCCAGAAGAATTAAAAAAAAGCTCCCAATAAATCAGAAATTTGCCTTTAAACTATATTTCAATGTGGTATTTTGATGACTGCTGTGAAATTACATGCATTATTTACTAAACATGAATCCGCTTCAATTTCCTTACAACATTTGGACCCATTAGTGCTCTCAAGACTTGGGAAGTTTGAAAATATAAGTGATACATTGATGCTTTCATTTGTTTACTAACCCTGATACATCCATTATGTATAATGTTTGTTTTTAAAAGCGAAAGCTGTATACAAAGTTGGTAAAATAAATCAAGCCAAAGCACTATATAGTTTGAGTCTCATCTGTTATGAATTTTAAAATATAAGCCTTCATAAGTACCTATATTTTAAAGATATTTCATAAAGATGTTTTTTCATGTTCTCATTTTTAGAGGAAAACTGAAGTCATTGGTAGACAGACAACTCTGGACAAATCTGCCCCCATAGTAACCAATCTGTAATTAGCATTTTTTCTGAAAGCTATCACACCACACATCAGCAAAGCTTTCTTTTTTCACAGTTTCCCAGTACTAGTTTCGGATTGTCACTGGATCAGCTTACAGGGTAGGTAGAACATACCAATACACTTAAATGTCTACTGTTGACCTTTTGGCATAGACCCTAACAAAATGCAAGGTTGAAATAGTCAATGCCATCTAGGCCTACATGGTTCTCTGTCACGCTCCAGTGAGTAGATTTGTCCTATTCTGAGCCCCAACCCCTATCTCCACCCCAGTTCAAACCACCTGCTTCAACCATCTCACTAACATCATCACATACAGTAGGTGCAATTGTATGTAGGAAGGACAGAATGGGGCAGATTCACTAAAGGGTGAAGTGGCTAACGCTAGCGACTTTTCACCAGCGTTGCCACCCGCAGGGTCACTGCCAATTCACTAGCAAATGGGACCGTAGCTAGCAGTCATTTGCACTCTATCGCCAGCAGACTTTTCGCTCTGGTGAAAATTGTTACTCTTCAAATTCATTAAGTGCGGATTTTACTCTTTTGCCAGTATTGACTTCACCACATCAAACCAGGCAAGTGGTAAAAAGAAGCTAGATCTTCCTCAATCTTCAGTGACTTACATCATATCCTATCTGCCGAAAATGCATTAAATGCATTTTGTTGGGTAACAGGTTTTCTCCATACAATGTATAGCGTATGGAACATACATTTTACAGTGGGCTCATGTGTAGGGCATTATATTAACTCCTTTATTAAGGTTCCCTGGTCATGTGTAATAAAAACCGGTAACATTAATAATAAAGACGTCCATACACCTTTAAATTTCTAACGCTATGCAAATTGACCTAAGCGCAAGATCATTAGTGAATTTTCACTAGGCACAAATGAACTCTAGTGCATCTTTGTTATGAAAGTTAGTGAATCTGCCCAAATGTGTGCTTGGGCTCAGATGGAGTAGACTGGACAACTATAGAGCAGCAGAAAGTTATATAAAAGCTGTCTCAAGTGGCTCATAGGTTCGGTATCTATTAACCCTACAACACAGTAACCGTACATTTCATATACTGTAGCTTTTTTTACCATGGGCTTTAATTGCACCTTCTCTGTTCAACTATAAAGCTTGCTAACTGGTAGACTGTAGACAGTCAAAAATCCAATAGTCCAAACCCAAAGGACAAATTAATATTAATAGCACTGAGATTTTAGACCCATCTCTTGTTAACATGCTTGTTAGAATGCATTGTTATTAAGCCGAAGGGGCAAATTCGGATTGTTTTTTCCATGGCTTCAATGCGTTATCAGGTAGCACCGATATCTCCTGGCGTGTGTGTGCCGCAGGAGGTGTCCGTGTGTTTATTGTGGATGCAGAGACTGAGAGGGGAGATGAGTCAGTTCTGGGGATGGATGGGACAGGGGAAGCAACGAGGAATCCCTTTGCACTTTCCTGGGATCGATTCTCTGCCTGGCTGCACGCTGTGTGTGTGGTGGGATTTGATCTGGAGCTGGGACAGACTGTGGAGGTCAGTGTGTGCAGAGCAGAACTTGCTGCAACTTTCCTGTCACTTCTGAACTGGCCACACAACTATGTTCAACCTCAGTCTCTCCAGCCCTCTCTCCAGCTTCAGCCCCCACTGTGCCCAGTTCACTGGCATGTAGTTCACTGGCTTTTAGTTCACTGGCTTGTAGTTCACTGGCACCTGCACACTGGATCAGGTATGGGCCCAAACAGCCCCCAGCAGCCCAATAAATCTCACCCTAGGCTTATACTTGAGTCAATAAGTTTTCCCAGTTTTTGTAAGTAAAATTAGGTACCTTGGCTTATACTCGGGTCAGCTTATACTCTAGTATATACGGTTGCAGCCAATACATTACATTACACAAGCCCAGGAAATCTTAATAAAAGAAAATAGAGTTGTTACATTGCCCTACACATGTGCCGCTGTATATTTTATGTTCCATATGTTAGGAAATGTAGGTGAGAAGCCGGGTACCCAAAAAAATGTTAAGATCTTTTACAGCCTATCACCCTGCAAATAAGAAAAGACATCAATGAAGCACAGCACTTAATTTCATTATTAGCAGCCATACTTGATCGTTAGTACAGCTATAGTATCTTTTATTAGGAATACTTGAGACCTGGGGATTTTTCCATATTTTGGACTGCCATGTCTTAAGTCAGGTAAAAGTTATGTAGGGACCCATAGATTCTATACAGCATCTATGGAGTTAATCCCCTGCCTTTAGTATGTTTTCTGTTATTGGGTGTAATTACCTGTAACAGTTCTGATTCAACACCAGTAATTATTGGACAAAGGGTGCAATGACCACTCCCTGCCACTAATGCTTTATAATGTGTGTAGGGAGGGGGCTCTGCCTTTTTGGATCCTGGTGTCTGTGCAGCTAGGTGTTTCCATTGAGCCTGGGATCACCAAGGCCCCAGTAAGCCACATGCCCTAACAGGATCTGTACTGTTAGAGACCTAAGTCGGGGACCAGGCCACCCCGTGAACGAGGACTAGCAAGAACAAGATAGCAATTGTCATAGTCTCTCTAGAGAGAGAAAGATAGCTAGTTTATTTAGTATGAACGGTTCTATGTTCCAACGAGGAGTGTTAACAGGAAGATATCTTCCTTACAAAGCTCCCCTGTGATACTTTTAGTGCAGGGATATCATTGTGCTGAGGACTAGGACTTAGCAGCAGCTATCCGGCCTTACCTGGTATTCCAATCAAGTCACATTTATAGCCACAGGCACTTTGTATGGGATTTGATGTACCTTGACTACTCTGACTCTGAGGAATATTTGCACCTGTGATGCCATTTATGGAAGTCTGCTAACATATCTTCTATTCCTGTATTCATCACCTGCTACGCTCCAAGCTCCCATGTGAGTATTTGAAACCTGGTGTCATTTGCCTCTGCATAATAAACCATTGTTACTGTTTTCACCAAGAACCTCCTGGCATCCAACATCTATTTTATATACAATAGCCTGTGTATTAGTGTATTTAATACCTCTTAAGGGCATAGCTTCCACTTAACGAAGGCCCTGCCCTGCTGTGTAGTGTTGCAGTGTAACCCATGCTCATCCACTAGCTGGACACTTAAACTAATCTGTGCTGCATAGCCCAGAAAAGCGTTACAGTTATTTACTGGCTGCTGTGTTATATTACTTTCAACTGGTGAATGGTTATTCACATACAGTAGATTCAATCAATGCAAGCAGATACAGCAAGGATCTAATTCAAATTATATAATTTGCCCTGACAAAGCATCATATGAAATTCTTAGGTCCCAGACTGTCCAGTTCTTCCCATAAAACATATAAGGGTCTGTATAACATTCATTTTCTATAAAGGCCTTGTCAACTAAACATGCTTTGCTCTTTTCCTTACCATTTACCCCACTTCAGTCTGATGGAGAAAGGAAATTTATGTCCATGCAATTTTATCATCAAAACACTGCACACCCAGAACTGTGTTGCTTGCATCACTTCTAGAAATCTAAACCAGCATTTTTTGGCTTCTCTGTCTCTTGAATGAACCCCCCTCTGCATAATATCCCCAAAAAACACAAGGGAACCCTTAAATTAAAAACCACCATAAGGAGGTATTACTACCAGAGTTTCCTTAGCATGTTGCACTGAACTTCCTTTAAAAAATGAGCCTTTTGCTCTTCAAGATTATCCCTAGTGTCTCTAGTTCCCATCAACTGTTTCAGTCATTCACTTCCTTCTTCAGTTAGACAGTCACATGGCTGTGGCATGTATTAACCACAAAGAAGCATTCAGACCAATTTGCTGAGTACACATAATTTTTTTAGAATTTGACCACATATAGAGATATTTCTGTTTCAGTGAATAGATGTCAGAAGTCCCAAATGAATTAGCTATCATCAGCATAAAAAAAAGTTATTTCTCATCCAAGAGAAAATGAGCTCCTAAAGGGACTTTCTCTTTGCAACACCTCACACTAAGAAATGTGTTTTTCACAAAACATATCCAGGTGAATGCAAGTTCTCTGATGCTATTCCATAACCATATTTAATTATCATTCCTATCTAAGGTGGGTTACATATTTAAATAGTTAAATTGGGTTGAAAAAAGACAACGTCCATCAAGTTCAACCCCTCCAAATTAAAACTCAGCATACACACACACACACACACACACACACACACACACACACACACACACACACACCCCTCCACTCTTTCACACAAACCATATATACCCATAGCTATACTAACTGTAGAGTTTAGTATCAAAATACCCTTTGATATTATGTCTGCCCAAAAAATCATACAAGCCCCTTTTGTAGGCGTTAACAGAATGAGCCATCACAACATCACCCAGCAGTGCATTCCACAACCTCACTGTCCTGACTGTGAAGAACCATCTACACTGCTTCAAATGAAAGTCCTTTTCTTCTAGTCTGAAGGGGTGGCCTCTGGTGTGGTGATCCTCTTTATGGATAAAAAGGTCCCCTGATATTTGTCTATAATGTCCTCTTTATATATATATTTGTATAGGTTGTACCCCAAGGAAAAATCAGTCCAGTGCTCTAGGAACCCAAACCCTTCCTTCCTAAACCAAGACTTGAGCCACGCATTTAACTCCCTAAGCTCCCGCTGTTTCCATAAACGTGGCATAGGCAAAATTTCCGGAAAAAAAACGATACTGGAAGACCTTCCCTTAATCTTAGAGCCTAGATCCATGAACTCACTCTTTAAGGTCTTCCATCTACCATTTATCTTGTCATTAGTACCGATATGTATTGAGAGCGTTGAGTCATGCCCAGCTCCACTCAATAATTTGTCTACCCGATCAAGTATTAAAATTAAAATGCCCTATTGCCAGCACCATAGCATGGGAAAACTAAAATTTGACCAATAGTTTAAAAAAAGTCATTACTGTGTGGTGGATATAAATGTTGTGTTGTGGATTGTTTCTTAAATCCAGGCAGTTGCTCAGATTCTGAAGTGAATCAAGTCAAACCATTACATGAAAGCACTAATTTTATAATAATTATAAAGCATGACATATTACAGTATTCCTGACTCTGGACCTCAGTGGAGAAATGAATACACCATAACGCAAGTACTCCAGAGTTCATGCAGGAGCCTGCAAGTATGCATGTATATGACATGAGGATACAATGCCTGTTAAAATAGAATTCAACCCTGTAAAAAAAAAATCATACCCCCACCCCAAGTAACCCCCCCATCTCTTCCCAGCCTAACTGCCCCCAGGGAAAAGACCCATTATTTATACTTACCCCTCAGTGCAGATTCAGCCAGCAGAGCTCCACACCATTTACCTGGAGTGGGGGGGTAGGTTTTTTTTTACAGGGTTCAATGCTCCTTTAAAGGGGTTTGAATAAACTTTTAGTATGATGTAGAGAGTGATATTCTGAGACAATTTAAAATTGGTTTTAATTTTTTATTATTTATGTTTTTGAGTTATTTTGCTATTTATTCAGCTGCAAACTGGTTGCTAGGGTACAAATATTGCACTGATTTGAATAAGAGACTGGACTATGTATAGGAGAGGCCTGCATAGAAAGATAAGCAATAACATTTAGCAATAACAATACATTTGCAGCCTTACAGCACATTTGTTTTCAGATGGGAGTCAGTGACCCCCTTTTTAAAGGTGGAAAGAGTAGAATTGGACAGTCTATAACACACTACAAACCCTTTAAAGGGTTTAATGAAAGAATGTGTTATATTGGTTCAGAGGGTAAGATTTTTGATTAAAAAATGTATGTAACACGGCAGCAGTGAAAGAGTTAACCATAAACACATAGTCAGCCACTTTGTTCTTTAGCAATAACAACCTTGGTGTGTTTTTGTCTTATTGTAACTGAACTACTTGAGGGAATACTTGATTACAATTCCTTTGGGGTCGGTATCCTGAAAGTCTGACGTAATAATTGCCAATAGTCACTAGAGGGAATACAAACCAAATCCCATGTAATGGATTTTGCCATGATTTTGTAGATGGAGCATTTTTTTTAAAGACAACACGGTTGAACAACCTACAGTACACAACACTCGTTTCAACAAGATTATTATGGTCACACAAAAATAAGTTTGCCTTTCTCCACTGGGGAGGAGAAGTCAAAGGCTTTACTTGCCAGAACCAATTTACAGTTCATTGCTCTTGCAGTTGACAGTCAAGAGAAAAGTACATTCTCCTTCAAGTATATTGATCGCAACTCCAGAGAGAGAAGACCTGGAGGATGTTTAGCATCATGTAACAGGACGCAGGAAGGAATCAAGCTTCCTTACTTTATGTGCATGCAAAACTGTTTAGGAAATGTATCTTTAATATGTACACTGTCCTGTAATTTTAGCACCTTGTACTTTATTTATTGATAAATATGGAAATATGTTTGTGTAAAAGCCAATGTTTTTTCTAGCAGCACATACATGGGGTCTGTTTTTTGTAATTCTAGAGACCTGGATTAGGGTTTTTACCATCTGTCCATCCATCCAGGGCCAATTTGGTGCTGCCCTGAGGTGGTCCAGTAATGCAATTTCCCCTCCAATATTCTTGGATTGGAGTAGATCTAGGGGGTGCTAATTAGAGGTGCTAATGCTGAGAGCACAATAGGACTCTCTGCATTCCAAGACCCGAAATTCTGATTTCAAAATCAAAATATCCCTCCCTAGAAGTTACCAGTTACCAAGAGTGGCTTTTTGCCAACTTGCAGGCTTCTGCCACCATATGCAAGTTTCTAAACATGCCTCATGGCAGCAGCACCCCTGTTTGGATTACCATATTTTAAGATTAAGAAAAAAAAATTATTAAATAAACCCAATAGTATTATTATTTGCCACCAAAAGAGAGTGGTTAGAGTAATGTTAAAACGTAGGTAGATCTCTTAAGGACTGAATGTAGAAGGTGGCATAGAAAAGATGTGCAGCTCTGAACAATTTTTAAAGTAGTGCAGGAAATTTGGTAATGAGGGTGTTGCTGAAAATCTTGAGTAGTTTGCTAGATTGGGCTACATGATAACGTAGATGTGGCATAAGCTTATAGGTGAAATGGTTTAGTTAGTGAGGTTATAAAAGGAGCAACGATGGTAGATTTAAAGATAATGCCAAGAAAATATGCATGGAGTCAGCAGTTGAGTGTGGACTTGTTAATATAAATAAAGATTTCAGTTTTTTAAATATTTGTGATCAGAGAAAGAAATAACCATAATATGGCATTTCTGTCTTTAATTTAAGGTAGAACAAAAAGCATTAGGCTATAAATGTAACGTCTTCTGTCTAGGGGGTAAATTTACTAAAGGGCTAAGTGAAAAATGCTGTTGAAAACACTTTTATCCACTTCGCCTATTTACTAACGGGCGCAGGTGACAATGCTGTTATATTTTGGTAGCCGAGACTGAGGAGGGTATAACTGCTTTATTAACAGATTCATGCAACTGTTACATAACTGCCTTACTTCCTACTTTCCTTTCAAACTGTACAGAAAGTCCAATGCATGCACAGTACATGTCCTGTACACAGTGACAACTGCAGGCCATTTGTATAAACACCACATATTCCCCCTATAGTAGGAAAGCATTTGGACAAATATAATAATCAACAACAATGCATCTTAAAGCAACAATAAACATTATTCACATCACATAGTCCTGGGTCCATGCAGGTAGTTTTCTGATTTTCTCATTACGTCTTATAGGTTCATTTTCTTCAGGCCTATTGCAGTTGGCATTAGGGGTAGGAAAATGTCCTTCATCAAATGAAATGTCTGCAAAGTCATATCTAGCAGGAGCAAGACGACTTGCTTTCCATATGCGTCCATCAGACAGTTCATATGTGTATGGTCCTCGCTGGCATCTCACTTCAAGTGGTGTAGTAAATTTAGATTGTCCTTGTTTCAGTATTCCTCGTTTCTTAATTCTGACTAAAGATCCAGGCTGAAAGTGCACTTCTCTTGCACCACGTTTTCTATCAGTAAAAGCCTTGCATTTGGCTTGGTGACGTTTGACAATGTCAGTAGTAGATGAGTTTGTTGGAACTGTTTTTGGTGGAAGTTTGACGTCTGCAACATGTAACTTAGAGCACATCGGTCTGCCATGTAATAATTCAGCTGGAGATGCTTGGGTTGTTGCATTGCATGTTGCTCTGTAGTTATGTAAGAACTCTGTTGTAAATACTTTCCAAGATTTCCCAGTAAGATCTGCTGTCTGTAATGCTTCTTTCAAACTTCTGTTGAATCGCTCCATTTGCTTGTGGGTAATACACCGAAGATTTCTTATGCCCAATATTCCTCTCTCTCAGAAAGGATTCAAACTCATATGAGACAAACTGTGGTCCGTTGTCTGATATGAACTCCTTTGGATTTCCTTCTCTGCTGAAGACTGTAGACAGAAATGTTATTACTGTAGCTGATGTTACATGAGAAACAAATGCAATTTCAGGCCATTTACTGTAATAGTCTATCAAGGTTATAGCATCTGCAAAAGGGCCGACAATATCAATAGCAAGTTTTTCCCATGCTGTATCAGGAAATGGTACTGGTTGAAGTGGTGGTGTATGTGTGTTTTGTCGTGATCCTGACAAGTAACACAAGAATGAATGGCAGTTACAACATCGGCATCCATTGCTAGCCACCAATATAGTTCTCATAGTCTTTGTTTTGTACGTACAATTCCTTGATGACTCTCATGTGCAAGTTGTATAAGCTTTTCTCTCAAGGTCTCTGGTACCAATAAAGGGTGAGCTCCACGGACAACATAGCCATCTTATAAGGACAATTCGTGTCTAATCTTGTAGTAAGGTTGAAGATCAGGACTGAGTTTCTTCTCAGCATTTGGCCATTTGTTTTGTAAAATGTCCCATCATTTTACTTGAATTGGACATGTGAGGCAAACTTGCTTAAAATCAGCAGCCATAACTGTAGATGATAATATATCAGTTAGTGCTACAACTTCTATGTCTACCCTCCTCAGTCTCGGCTACCAAAACATAACACTAGCGAAGGAGATAGACGTTAGAGTTGATTCGCTAACGTCAGGCGACTTTTCACTCAGGTGTATTGACGTTATTCCGCAAATTCACTAATATGTGAATTTTACTAAACGTTACCTCTATCACCAGACTTGCCTACGCCGGCTCTGACCTGGCGAAGTGCATTGAAGTACATAGAACATCCTCAATCTTTAGTTATTTGCATGAAATCCAAAAGACACTGGCAAGTTTTAATTTTTCAGGATGATAGACAGCAAAAGGCATTTTTTTTTCGGGTTACTGTGACCAAGATCTATAACAGCACAAGATTAAGGTTGAAAGGGTAGTATGGTAAATCTATGGCGAAGATGTGGTAATGAAAAACATGTAAGTTGGTAAGCTATTAGTCCTAAAAGAGAACCTTGAGGCAACCCAACACAGAGTTTTAGTGGAGAAGGAAATGTTACATATGGCATGTAAAGACTATAATGTTTCGGTTTTTGAATAAGGAGGGAGGAGGTTTGAAAAGTAGCTTGGAAATAACATTATCTGAGTAGCAGGTATTAAGATGAGATGAGGAGAAAAGTTCACTTATTCATTCACAAGTGAAAGAGAAAAGGAGAGGCCAGCAAGGGTTTAGGCAAGGAGGTGGCTGCCATGTAGTATGATTACAAGAAATATTATTTCTTATTGCAATAATTTTATAAATTGGGCTTTAATGTGGTAGGCAGAGCAAAGGATTTAAAATATGTTATGAAAGTAGAAAGTAAGTTTATAAGTGTAGTAAAGTAGGTTTGGTTGACTTATTAATAATAATAATAATAATAATTAATATGAAGTGGGGTTTCAAACTGAACATTTAGACTGCAGTGAAATAAAAGAGATGAAAGGTGAATGCAGATTTCTACTTCCTCCTACCTTCCAGCTGCTTTAATGAAGAATTGCCTGAGTCTATTTACACACGGTGTTGCATTTTCTGAAATTGCCTTACGAGGCAACTTCGAGCAACTTCTTCATTAAAGCAGCTGGAAGGCAGCAGTTTGGGTAGATTAGTCGCCCCAAAGAAGAGGCAATTAGACAAATCTCCATGAATCTTCCCGTGTGGACTAGCCTTTAAGATCAATATTTCCTACCCTTATTCTGCACCTCTGTGTGATGTAAGGGCCATTAATTGCAATGAAAATAAATAATTTATTTTATTGTTGCAAAGTTAATATTTAGATATTCATGTCACTGAGTAGTTTCTCACTAGCAACAAGCAGGTGCTGTACCTCTCTGAAATCTTCAAATACTGTATGCCTCTCAAAGATTCCAAATCATGTTACCCCTGGATTTTACTTTTTTGTCAGCTCATGTTGTAAATGTTGATTTGTTGGGCACCGTTCACGCCGTTTTCCTGCTCTTGACCCATGCCTGTCCCTGACATCTGCTAGTTAGTGAGGGGCGAATTTATTTGCCTGGGACGAATTTGCAGTGAATTCCCGCAATTCAACGTTGGTGAATAAATTCCCATATGCCAGGAAAAATTCAGCTGGCCAAAATTCGAGACGCCGGCGGCCCTAGATTCACTCATCACTACTGCTAGTCTGTTACATGTACCGACCTTGTTGACCATTCTTCTGGATCCTGACTTTGTACTGTGTTACTGTTTGGTTTGACCCTGGCCTGTTCGCCGACTTTTCTTACTCTTTCCCCGTCCTCCCTGTCACATGTTGTCTTCCCAGAACTCTCGCCTCTAATATTAAGACCAGGTGACATCTTAGTAGTGGAGGGCTCCTGTCAAAGTGAAAGGTAGCTGCTATAGGCAGAAGCGCAAGCTGACACTGGGGCCCTGGCACTAGTTCTGGGTTTTCTCATACTTTACGTGACATTACACTGGGCCTGACATGGATGCTGAAGAAGCAGCTGCTTCTTCCACTAACACAGAAGCAATCCTGGCAAGCCTCCTCCAGTGTCCAGGTGAACAAGAGGCTAAGCAAGGTATAGCCGTCAAATGTCTCCAGAGATTGTTGGTTAACTACTTTTCAACAGGTTCCCGTGACCTCCCTTGTGTGGCCCTCCACATGAAAGTCTGCCTGCTGGGACTGTTTACCATGTGTAAAATTTAAACTGTATCACTACAGAGATTAACTGGTCCCTGCATTGTTTAAACCTCAAATTCAGACTATAATCCCCTGCATTGCTCAGGCATGTAATCCTGTAACACCTCTGTTGTTCACACCCAAAAAGCCTGTACTGTTCACACCTGAGACCCAGACTGAAACTACCACATTGTTCACCTGTTCACATTTGTAAAAACTGCTGAAGGGGCACCAGAGCTAATCCAGTCATTGTATATAGCACAGTATGAACTGTTCATCTTAGAGTGGCCCTGATAGGTTTCCCTGTCTCCTGCTCTGTTCTGCCTATACTCCCTGTGTGTGCCATACTCTTCCTGCCATATGCTCCCTGTGTGTGTGTCATACTCTGCCTGCCCTATGCTCCTTGTGTGAGCCATACTCTACCTGCCCTATTCTCTGTTGGTGTGCCATAATCTACCTTCCCTATGCATAATATGTGTGCTCTGCTCTGCCTGTGGAACAGAGCCTGATATTTGTTCTAGGGGTTTGTTAGCTTTGAAAATTATTGTTAGGGAACCCTAAGGTGTTTAATCATGTGCTGGGGGTTGCTGTGTTATCTTGAAGTGAGGAGGCATATGGATTTAAGGGATCGTCTTAATATGACTTAACTTTTTCACATATTACTGATATCCCTACAATGAGCATCAACCATTTTTTTGTGTGTGCTACCACAATTGTTGTGGACATGGTCTTGTGGTAAAATGGGTGTGGTTTAAAGTGGGTGTGGTTTAGAAACAGGGAGTGCTCAACACTAGCTTCCATTATCAGCTCTGCAAAACGTAGGACAGAAAAATTCCTGCCCATGGTACCACAGGCGTTGGACAGCACTGCTCTACACCATTTATTACAGCACTACACATTTTCCTTATAACTCTAAAAAACAATGCATCCCCATAATACAAACGTTCTCTGTATTAATAATAAGAAACCACCCACACTAAAGTGCTTATTTACAAAAACAAGCTTTAGTGCAAAGTGCTAAAAGTGCTGGGGCCCACCGGGTTTTTTCCTTGTGTCCTGTCGAGTACGACCCTGCTTCATGCCCTGTATCAATCAGCACAGCTAACATGCCAATCACTAGATATTCAGTAATGTCAGGGCATTGAAGAGCACATTTACGATTGCTAAGCACAGATCTAGATTGAGAATTGAGTCCATTAATACATTTGTACCTACTTCCACATTTTTTAGTGCCATTTACCTATTTTGTCACATGAGGTACAAGGTGTAAAGCAGACCCTTTATCTAACACTTGCCTTGACCAGACTGTATGTACAGGGATTAGTTTGTGCGTTGTATCCAGGGTCAGACTTGGCCCCTGCGATACCGGGAAAAAACTCTGCGGGCCCCTGCTCTCTTGGACCCTGCTGGCCCAGAACTGCTCCTTGCCCAAATCCAGTGTTCCTGTCCACCAGTCCAACCTTGGTTGTATCTGCAGACACTAGTTAACCTGTGTAAATATTTGCTGCATTGCAGTCAAAAAGCATTGCAGTTGTTACTTACAATCTGGAGAAGGTGACTAAGCAAAAACAAATGTAAATTGACATATTTGTGCCAGAATGGCACACACTTTCCTGATTTTATTGTTGCCATAATCCGCCATGCCAAGACATGCGCAGTGCCAAGATCTGTCCTTACAAGACGTTCCCCTATTTGTGAGCACATTTGTAATACAAGAGAGGTGTTAAAAGAAATGTAGGAATACATGGGTGTATCTTATGTAACATACATAAATTGTAGGTGCAATACAATGTGTACCTGATTTCTAGCCACTGATTTCTAGCCAATTCATTTTTCTGACATCAATGTGATATCACTTTGGTATAGCCCCCTTATGAAATTTTTGTAACCAGAGGTTCCAAACGTACATTCAGATCATGATGGGGGATGCACAAAAGTGTTGCTAAAGAAAAATGCTGTGTAATATTTGTAATTGTAAATATACTTTACAGACAATATTACAAACACGTTCTCAAAAAGGGCCATGATTATCTTTGTACTGTAACTATACTAGTTTTGAAAATGTCATATAGTAGAGCTTAACATATTTTTTTCCTTCAAATGCCCTACCCCCACAATGAAAATATAGGGGAAAACATTAGTTATACTATTTGGCTCATGTACAGTATATGCTATATATGTGTTTATATAATAAAAATTGGAGGACTCATGGGCCTTAAAAATAAGTGATTTTATTTATTGGTGGCCTATCAATGTTTTTGTCCCAGCAAGGACCTTTCTCAAGAAATATATAGAGCATTTTATATAGAGTTTATATAGACCTCGATTCTGAGATGGCAGTGGATGGGATTTACTTAGACTTTGCTAAAGCATTCGATACAGTGCCACACAGAAGGTTACTGGTTAAATTAAGGAATGTTGGCCTGGAACATAGTATTTGTATCTGGATAGAGAACTGGCTAAAAGATAGACTACAAAGAGTGGTGGTAAATGGAACATTTTCTAATTGGACCAGTGTTATTAGTGGGGTACCGCAGGGCTCTATACTGGTTCCCTTGCTTTTCAACTTGTTTATTAATGACCTGGATGTGGGCATTGAAAGTACGGTTTCTATTTTTGCAGATGATACTAAATTGTGCAGAACTATAGGTTCCATGCAGGATGCTGCCACTTTGCAGAGTGATTTGTCTAAGTTGGGAAACTGGGCAGCAAACTGGAAAATGAGGTTCAATGTTGATAAATGCAAGGTTATGCACTTTGGCAAAAATAATATAAATGCAAGTTATACACTAAATGGCAGTTGTGTTTCCTTAAGTGAGAAGGATCTTGGGGTTTTTTATAGATAACAAGTCTAATTCTGGGCAGTGTCATTCTGTAGCTACTAAAGCAAATAAAGTTCTGTCTTGCATAAAAAAGGTCATAAACTCAAGGGATGAAAACATAATTATACCTCTTTATAGATCCCTAGTAAGGCCTCATCTGGAGTATGCAGTGCAGTTTTGGACTCCAGTCCTTAGGAGGGATGTAAATGAGCTGGAGAGAGTGCAGAGACGTGCAACTAAACTGGTTAGAGTAATGGAAGACTTAAATTATGAGGGGAGACTGTCCAGGTTGGGGTTGTTTTCTCTGGAAAAAAGGCGCTTGCGAGGGGACATGATTACACTTTACAAATACATTAGAGGACATTATAGACAAATATCAGGGGACCTTTTTACCCATAAAGAGGATCACCGCACCAGAGGCCACCCCTTCAGACTAGAAGAAAAGGACTTTAATTTGAAGCAGCGTAGGTGGTTCTTCACAGTGAGGACAGTGAGGTTGTGGAATGCACTGCCGGGTGATGTTGTGATGGCTGATTCTGTTGATGCTTTTAAGAGGGTTTTGGATGATTTTTTGGACAGACATAATATCAAAGGCTATTTTGATACTAAACTCTACAGTTAGTATAGCTATGGGCATATATGGTTTGTGTTTGAAAGAGTGGAGATGTGTGTGTGTATGTATGCTGGATTTTGGAGGGGTTGAACTTGATGGACTCTTGCCTTTTTTCAACCCAAATTAACTATGTAACTATATATATATAGAGAGAGATAGAGAGAGAGAGAGAGTGAGAGAGAGAGAGAAAACATGAGAATAAACTTCACTTAATTATAATTCATCTTTTACTCAAGAGAGTCTTGATAAAAGTCATATTATAACAACTGTTGCACTTAAAAAAAATATTCAGATAATGAAACACTATGATCATTTTTATGTTATGGCTAAGAATTTGTCCAGAGCTTTTCAGCTGCATTTTCACGTAAAACTTTTTTAAACCAACAATAATTTTTCATAAATGTTACATCCTCCATGCTGACTCAATCAAAGCAATACACAAACCAGCAACAACTCTGTGGATTTCAAAGCTGGTGGATTTCTATTTAAAGTTACATTGGAAGTTGATGTCTGTTAACTTGGCCATAGACTTGCAGATTATTAGCCATGTCGGACGAACGATCATCCAAACCAATCTTCTGACCAGCAACTAACCATTCAAATGAATGTAAAGTGGTAAAGATAACAAATCACACAATGCTCGGGCCATTAATTGACAGATAATAGTGACAATCTCACAATGATATTGTCAGATAGGCAGAGATATTATTGTTAGCCGCCATAAATCTTTTAACCTGTCCAATTAACCGAACGACAATTGCCATGGATACGAAAAAATATCTGGACACTCCACACACAGTTCAAGTAATATTGCAGAGTTGGGCTGATACTTAGCCTTCATTTTTCTGGCAATACCCTTAGTAAAGAGTACCCTTAGTTAAGCCTGTGTTTGCTGCAGGCAACAAGGTGTTAGAAACATGGTCACAGATACGTCAGTTTCACCCCCCACTTCAGAGATTTCAACCCGCACTACAAAGATAGACTTCCAGGTCAACTGGCTCCTAATAAAGTTGACCATAGTGTCTGTGAATGTGATGCAGACTTAAACTGTAAGCTCCACTTTGGCAAAGACTGATGCAAATGATGTACAATATCTGCAATGAGATGTTGTTGCATCACAAGTAAAGCATAATAAACCACTCAGAGTCTGTTCAAGGCTAATTCAGTTTGTTATTTTTGCCTCCCAGGTCTCCTCAGTCCTCCACTTATTTGGTGTGGCCATGACAGCCAAGGAATGATTCAGTTTAATTTCACCCATTAATTAGCTCTGGAAAAAATATTTTTTCAGGAAATGTATAAATATGATTCTTATAAACCAGTGCTATTAATATAGTGGTACTTCAAACACCAACTAAGAGGATATTGATGTGAAAAATAAACATGTAATTATCAATAACTAGCAAAAGATCAGTGATATAATTATATGGTGTTATCTATAAAGAATAAACATTTGAATCAGATTTTTATTTTAAAATAAGATGACAATCTAGCAGGATACAAAGAAAAAGACAACAAAATCAAGGGCATTAGTTTATTGTACAAGAATGTGTGGAATGAAGCCGACATGTGTCTTTGTTGTGGATCACTCAGCATGGAAACATTATGATTTTGAAGTGTGAGGAACCATATGGCAGTTTGTGCAAACTCAGACAAAATAAAGCACTAGGTGATGTCAGTGGGCGCAGTTTTACTGTGTTTGGAGAGAATGTTTTGTAACAGAACACATTAGTAAAAATTAACAATGAAAGTCACAGCGAGGAATAGTATATTCTGCCAAAGCAAGTTACAATGGTTTCTAGGAATTGCTTTGAAGTTTGATTTACACTGCTAGCACAAAGACATTGTGTTTCCAGAAATATTCTCCCAAAAATTAAGAAAAGGATTTTGCAAACAGGTGAACAAGACAGAGATATATATAAGCTGTTTAAAGCCACATGTGTAGATCTATGTATTAATATGAATATATATATATATATTCTTTTTTATTCCAACCCAATAACCCTATTTTTATTAAGTTACCCTTGTTTGTCATTAATAGTTGATTAATAGCTATGTGAGGGATCTATTACCCAGAAAGCTTAGTACCTGGGGATTGAATAAATATTAAATAGTACTCAGCAGTGTATTTAGAGCTTCTCAACAAACCGCACACCCCGTGCCAGCATGCAAAATTCCAAGTACAACAAGAAGCGATTGGAGAGCACAGTTTCTTCTTTACAGTGTTTTCATTTTATTCTGCAAAAAATTCTGCACAACATGTTTCGGCTACAACAGCCTTCATCAGGTGCATAACATACAATGATACAACAAGCCATTTATCCTTTCACCCCACCAACAATTTGCACAAGCTCCATATCCTGGCCAAGTGCATAAATAATAAAACAGTATTGCCATATAGTGATGGGCGAATTTATTCTCCAGGTGCGAATTTGCGCAAAATTCCCCCGATTCGCCACCGACGAATAAATTTGCAATTCGCTGACGTAAAAAAAAAAACAAGACACGCGTAAAAAAAAAAACGCGAGTTGAAACCGTGAAACGACACGTTTAGCAAATTTTCCGCCAATTCGCAAATTGGAAATCAGAGAATTTTTCGGTGAAACGAAACGGGATAGATTTGCCCATCACTACTGCCATACAGTTCCTTAAGTAAATAACTTTTAAGCAATAAAAGCCAACAGCCAACACCACTTTCAGTGGTGGGCCTAGTGATGGTGGTGCCCCATGCAAGTCCAATAACTGACATCGCCCCCAGGTGAAAAGTGGAGAAGGGCACAAAAGCTCTCCTGTACTCTCTCAGGCTCTATAAGCCGACAGCTTCCGGAGGTATAGAAGGGCTGAAACTAAGGGAAAATAGACGGAAGAGCCCTGCACCCCCACCTCGGCACATACCTCTTACCCCTAAATACAGCCCTGATAACTTTCCTATCAGTGACTCTTCTCTGAGTTACCAGTTAACACTGTGTTATTGAAGTTCTGAATGCAACACAATTTTCGATTGAATTTAATGGATTATACAAGGTCTAAAGTAGTGTCAAATAATAGTGTCCAATCCACTGGGTGGCATAAAATAAAAAGTGCACCTTGATAAATTCACAAATTTTTAACATATCTTTTTACACTTGACACATTCAGTGTCGGACTGGCCCACCAGAATACCAGGAAAACTCCCGGTGGGCCAAGGTGTCAGTGGGCCCTCATGCTGCTAAACTTTTGGCCTATATCATGGCCATTCCCTATTTCTATGAGAACAAAGAGGCTAAATAGATGGAATAATTGATTATAGTATGTAAAGAAAACAAACTAGGAGAATAAAGTTTGATTGAGGAGATGAAGAATATTAGTACTGAGAGAGGGCCCCTGGTCTAAGGTTTTATGGTGGGCCCCTGGTCTAAGGTTTTTGGGTGGGCCCCTGGTCTAAGGTTTTTGGGTGGGCCCCTGGTGTCCCAGTCCGACACTGGACACATTTACACAACAATTTACAAAGATTGTACATCATTCACTGACTCAGAGGAGCTTACAATCTAAGGTCCCTAAAACTTTCACACAGAAGCCAATAAACCTGCCGTATGTTTTTGGACTTTGTGAGGTAAATCAGAAAAGCATAGAAACTCCTTGCAGAAAATGCCCTGGCTGGGATCAAATAGAGTAATCCAGTGCTGCAAGGCAGAAGTGTTACTTACAGAGCCGCCATGCTGCCTTATGTGAAGCGATACTACATTATGATTAACAATTTGTTTCTGCATTCTTTGAGTTCCATATGGCATTTTTGATTTGCAGTCCCTGTAAAAATCTAATCAATTCATACTGGTTTCTTAAGTTCAACCACAAACAACTTCTTTTTGTTACTCTTTTTTTGACCATTTCGTTGAAACCCCCATTGTATCCATTTATGCAACACCGCAATTGTAAAGTTTGTAAAATAAATTTTAAAAACGCATCAGTTAATAGTGCTGTTCCAGTAAAATTCTGAACTGAAATCCATTTCTTAAAAGAGCAAACAGTTTTTTTATATTTAATTTTGAGATCTGACATGGAGCTAGACATATTGTCAGTTTCCCAGCTGCCCCAAGTCATGTGACTTGTGCTCTGATAAACTTCAGTCACTCTTTAGGTTGGGGGCAAACAGGCAGATTCTTGGAGAGTTAGTCGCATGGCAACTAATCGCCTCTTTTTCCAGGTGACAATCTTCCCGAACTGCCTCTCCCGGCCTTCCCTTTGGCTTGAATGAAAAGTCGTCAGTGGGATGACACTGTTTTCCGAGGTCACCCAAAGTATCCTCATGAGGAAACTCTGGGTGACTTCGGAAAATGAAGAACCGCAAGAGCCATACTACTAGCGAGAAGGAAGAGAAAGGGGAGATTGTTGCACCGAAGAAAAGGAGATTTGTCATTAGGGCGACTGATCTCCCCGTGTGCCCTGATCCTTACTGCTGTACTGCAAGTTAGAGTGATATCACCCCCTCCCTTTGCCCCCCTACAGCCTAACAGCAGAACAATGGGAAGGTAACGAGATAGCAGCTCCCTAACACAAGATAACAACTACCTGGTAGAACTAAGAACAGCACCCAATAGTAAAACCCATGTCCCCCTGCATCACATTCAGTTACATTGAGAAGGAGAAACAACAGCCTGCCATTAAGAAGTTCCATCCTAAAGTGCTGGCTCTGTCTGAAATAACATGACCAGGCAAAATTAACTAAGATGGCTGCCTACACACCAATATAAGAACTTAACAAAATACACTTGCTGGTTCAGGAATTCAATTTTATATTGTAGAGTGAATTATTTGCAGTATAAACAGTGTAATTTAGAAATAAAAAAACACATCATAAAAATCATGACAGAATCTCTTTAAATTCTTCCTGCACCTAATACACTGCCCATGTTCTATGGTGTTGTTTAGATATATACAGAGATATATGCTATTAAAAAAAAAACCAAAAAGTAAAACATCTGATACAATGAACAGTGTGAGGTCAAACAAAAAGTCCTGAGTTCTTGTTCAGTTTACATAATGTATGTTGTTTTGGAAGAGAAAGTGTTAAAAACCTTAGTTATATGTTATAACCCCCTCCTAAAAAAGAGACATCTCTTCATGTTAGGAACACATACTGATGTTAACCTGTGTCCAAAACCAGATACTCACATGCTGTATAGATGAAGAATGTAAAGTTGCTATCTTGAACTTTTCAAGCTACATCATTTTAAAACTAACCACATGTGATGGTCCTAACTTGGTTTGACCAGTTTTTGTAAGGGTACTCCAAGTCAAAAATGACCTGCTTGGTTTTCCTGTGCTAGGCATTATTAGTAAAAGAAGAGTTATCAGTATAGGGTAATGAATATAGGGTACTTTTAGTAAAGTGTGGATTTTCTCATCATTTAACTTCAACAAAGTTGACCTCACTTCACCAGGTGTTTTTTCACAACATATCTCATCTTTTTCAGAGAAATATGGTGGATTCTTTGTGAAAAATCACCAATATCCCCAATGCAATAGTAGTGGGGAAAATGCTCTAGAGTGTAGACAAATTTCTCCACAAAATTTGCATGGAAAGGGCAATGAGATTTATGAGTAGTTTTTCTAGTTTGGAGCATTTTCTCTTAGTGAAAATATGCTCTTGTGCTCTAAGTGAATTGGAGAATTTTCAGAAGTTCGCCTAAAGAATAAAGGTGAATTTACCCCAATGCAAAGAGTATTTTCACCACTGTGAAGTTATTTCTCTAAAAACTTGGTGTATTTTCCTTGTAGTAAATTGGTGATGTTGAGAGAAATCTTCATATTTGGTGAAACATAAATTTCCATTTTCACTCATTAGTAAATGTGCCCCTATGTGAATCAAAGCTCTCAAGGCTAGAGCACTAGGAGTCAAATAAAGCCTACCATAAATGTATCTAATATATTTTGGACTCTTGTCTGCTTATAAAAATGTGGTACAGGTATAGGATCTGTTATCCAGAGTCCCTTATTGGAGGCAAAACAATCCTATTGGGTTTATTTGCTCTCTGAATGATTTTTAAGTGCATTTTGGACAAAAGGTGCCATACTTGTATCTTTTTTTTTTTTATTTTTTTTAAAGTTTTTATTTTTGCATTTGTTTTAACAGGTAAAAGGGAAGAAAAGAAAA
>CM044441.1:90833577-90998066 GCA_024363595.1 Xenopus borealis
CGGACACGGAGCTGCTCTACCACGCGTCCGTTCTGCCTGCGCTCGTAGCCACGCCCCCTCCATACTTGTATCTTTAATATTTTCCTCCTACAAAGAAAATAATTTGGGTTTATTGGCTTGATTACAACTGACTTGTATGGTGGTGGTTACAGACAGCGTAGGACAGAGAGGTATTACATATGACAATACAAGAAGCTTTCATTCATTTTACATAATGGTAATAAATAATTATACTATTTACTGTATTACACTGCACATGAATTTAAACACAGCATTTGATTTCAGCAAAGGTGCAACCTAAATATTGGTTAATGGACTACTGTTTTCATTGTTAAAGAGCCGTTTAATGTCTTTTTTAAACAGTTCCCTGATTATTTTCATTTCAAATTTCAAATTACTTTTTGTATCTGCAACACTGATAAAATGGTATTCACAGGAATAGGATATAGTCTGGGAACTAAACCATACAACCTTACTTCAGATTCCAGCATTACAAAACCGATCAATTCCTTTGGTTTCTGACATTTAAACCTCATTTCCATTTAATGGTTAATTATCAACACTGACACATTTTTTATATGGTGTAGCGGCTTCCTGGAGGGATTAACAGTTATGGTGCTTTCCTTTAAAAGCCAATCCAATTTGTGTCCATCCTTGCCAGTCTTGGGGAGCTGCCAGTCATTTTGATTAAAGGTATAAGGCGGGTCCAGCAAGCAGGCAATTTGCAGAGGCTATTTAACACAATGTCATTGCATTTACAAGATGTGAGTTACAGGGTGATATGCTAACATGTAATCAAAAATTTCTGTTTACAGATTATTTTGTTCACAATGTGAATAAAATAAATCTGTAAACAGAAAGGCAGGCAATGCAATAATTATAGGCTGCATGAAATTTCTATTAAATGGAATATATGGCAGTGCTATGCTTCCCTCAGTTGTAGTAGTGATGGTGGGTCTGTAACATTTGTATTATCTTGGCACTGGATATTAGACTGAAAATAATTTAATTTAATGCTTGGATCACAAGGCAGTTTGCAATACCGTGTGCTTTAAATGATGTAGAACAAATATTTATTGTATATTAGTGGTTGCAGGCTTTCCTTAACTACTTGCAATGTAATTAAAATTAGTGTGAGCCTCAAATTGTCATATATATCCTTTGTAAGGTTTCTGCATAAGGCCACTCTACTATTACCACATATAGCTTTCTCTGCAATTCGTATTTTCTCATGCTTACATTCTAGATGCTAGCTATTGGGTGTCCTCCCCAGGGATACATCAGGAGGATAGCTAATTCAGCACTTTCTCATGTAACACTTTTAGACATTGGCTAAATAAACCCAATAACTTGTGGCATGTCATGGCACTTATGACAAGATGTTCAAAACAGGTGGTAAGTAAATTCCAAAAACATTCCAAACCTCCAAACCAATTATTTATTTTAATTTTGTATAAATGTAATCAACAACAAACATTTACAACAGCAACATAAAATGAATGCAAATCCATGCACTGATTAATAAGGTAAATGTACATTTTAAATCCAAATAGATCAAGTTTCTAGTACAACAAAAAGTAAAAAGACAATACTTTACTGAAATTTGGTATTGTTGGACTATTATCTAAAATATTGTCCAGGTTTAACTTTGTTATTTTTGTAATAGTGCAAGCTAGTGCAATATTATGAGGGTCCCATGGTGAATAGAGAATTAAGTCCAACTTAGTTCTATTATTTTGGGAAAGGTTGCTCAGGAAGATTTTCTATTTTGTCAGATATTATTGTTAAATTTGAAAGCAACTGTTTTGTAGGAGCATAGGTATTTTAGCTCTGTGATGACAGCTGTTATATCTGGGGGGGGTTCAATTCAATCCATTTTTAAGGATAATCCTCTTATCTGAAATTAAAATGAATTTTGTGTGATGTAAAGAGCAGGAAATGTTCCCAAATTCTGGTTGCAGAATGTGATGAGATAATTTAATTGAGTCATCTAAGAGATTTAATAGGGCACTTTTTAGGGTGAGTTTATATTTAGGGCACAATTTAGTGTTCAGATGTTTCTCTACTTGTTGTCAGAAGCTTTTGATATAAGAACAGTCCCATAACAGATGGATAGTATTGGGCTGCTACATTTAGGGTATTTGTTATGTAAAATTTTGTTCTTTGAGTTGAAGTTAAAGCTCTTGTAAGCTCAGTGAATGAGTCAATAATTTAGTTCCCTCCATACATCAGTGACTTCTCACATTTGCACTCACATATCAGTGGGTGTTTGGCACCCAAGAGCATGCACATGGCCACATCTGTTCACAGTGGCTAAGAAGTGCCTTTGCACAACTATGCGTAGCTCCTTCTACAATATACAAACAGAGAAATAAAAACTTCTCTAAGCATATAATATCAATATCGGTTTAAGCAGTTATCTTCATAATAGCGTTGTGCTCACTAGAAGGACACAATATATGAAGGAAGTGAAGTCTTCACTGTGTGTGTGATTAATGAATGCAGAGCTAAACACAGCAGAGAGGTCGCTTGAGGAAAGGCTTGTGACTGCTCTGCACATACCCCACTGTTAGGAGCTTAGCTCAGAACAGGACCTTCTTTCCTGTGTTTACTTTTATTTGGCCAACATGTTTATTTATCACTGTATTTCTTTCTTTTGTAAAGCCTTGGGTACACTGATGCATGCACATTGCTAAGGTACTTGGTGAGACAGAACAGCAACAGTAATTACTTATTCACAGGAGAACTCCTAAAGCTCTGACAAGTCAATATCCATTCAGGATATCATAAAAAGTCTATTACTAGACTGAACAAACAGGAGAGAAGGAGAAATGATGGGGAGGAACAGGATGTACTAGATGCTAGATGATTTTATGTTATGCTGTTCTTTTGCGAAAAGGATTATGATGTGATCCAATAAACTATAGTAGAAGAAGAGATGATACAGGAACAGAACGTAAAATGTATTTACTCAAAGCAATGTTGCTATCCAGTATGTGAAAGCTGATTAACTATTATGGAACACTGCGTAGTATTAAGAACAGATTAGAAAAACCATCAGTAATTGAATCCATTATGAAGATTAACTAATGTATGGATTGCTCAGTAGCCCATTTCTCAAAACCCCAAGCATTTTTACAGATAAACCTGAGAATGAACACTTTGAGGCAAATTCCCTAAAGGGCAAGTTCGCGCCTGCAAAGGTTTCGCCACACTCTGTGGCACTTTGCCAGATGCAAATTCACTACCGCTACGCTAATTCACTTAATTGCAAAGTTGAGTCCCTGCAGCTGAATGCTGGTGAAGTTTCACTCCATCAGCGTGAGCGTTTCATAGTGAACTTTTGCTAATGTTAGTTTTTGCCTAGTGAAACTTACTCTTATGATTAGGTCAATTTGAATAGTGTGGGCACATATAGGTATTATATATGTCTTTATTAGTGATGTTTGTGCAAAAGCTTGAAGTGGCCACTTACTTACAAATATCTAAGGAAGCAAAATAAAGACATCCTCTAATGCCCTAGACATGAGCCAACCCTAAAACAAATGTGGCATGACCCTCAGTGGTTGAAAAAGAAATGTCAGCACAAACATTTTTAATAAGAAGAACTTCTGAAGGCAATACCGCTTTAAAATATGAAAAAACACCAGCGTCTTTTAGAACTTTTAGGAATAGGATGTAGCTTAATCAGTTCGCCAGGTCTAAGGTGCTGAAGGAAAGGAGAACTTAACTTATTAGCCAGGACATTTTTACCTGACTGAAACCCTACAACCTCCCTAATATCCCAGAATGGGTGTTCTGAACCAGAGCTATAGGTGGATATTAAGGCAAAGGCTATCCTCCTAGTAATTCTAGAAAGTGTAAAATGAGCAGACCAGTATGCCGATGTAAGTGCATGAAAGCATGGATAATGCTGTAAAAAAAGAAATATAATTTGCTATTCAGGATCTCTGGAACCTACAGTGAGTAAGGGTGAAACACCATGTCAAAACAGTTAACTTTTTCAGCATATAAAATCATATGATTTTGTAAAGTAATTCAGTTAAATTCCAACTGAAGAATATGATCCACAGTCTAAGGGAGATATTTATTATGTGGTGTAAAAAACAGCAGAATAATTCGCTAACCATTGCCAGGCATCAATGTGTAAATAAATTGAGCAATTGTTTTTACATGCTTTCTTTGAGCAACTTTTGCCAGAACTTACTTACAAAAGTCTGAAGCAGTAACAGAATGTATTACAAAGATCTGAAGTGTAAAATAGCGGTGGAAAATGTGGCGTACACATGGCGTAAAATATTGCACACCTTGATAAGTTCACCATTTATTTTGCACAGTTTTTTACTGAGCTCATGTCAAAAAGGAGGGAATATTTCCCTTTAAATTATGTGACTACATGTTACAAATTATAAATTGTAGTCTTTACAGAAACTATGTTGTACACAAGGGCTTGTTAAACTTTTAGATTCCAATAAACTAGATCTGAATCCTTGATTTTATGGGACTTTAACACACTCAGCAACTGACAGGGACACAAATTCGGACTTGTATTAAAAAGGCTTTGGCTTTGATTCAATATCCCAATTAATCTTTTGTGGACCAAATTCAAAAACATTCAAATTGGTGAATCCCTACTGAATCCCTACTACTACTACTATTTATATTATGCTTAATTATTGCAATACTGGAGCTCAGTAGGGTGTGAAATGTTTGTTGTACTGTATGTTTAATACATTTTATTATTGTTCCATTGTTTCAGTGCCAACCAAAACCAAAATTCTATGCAAGAGCTAGTGTTTCAGTGGGTGACGTACTACAGATTCTCATGTGCTCAATAGCAATTTGGGTTCATTTGTGTAAGTCAGGCAGTTATTCTTCAATGCCCCGAGGGCCAGGTTTATTGGACACGGTTAAAGGAGGAAGTGAAATTAGAGCAGACACCGAGCAGTCTAGAATTTCTGTCGTCTGCTTTCTCATTAATCTGGAGGTTTAGTCTGCTTTCTGTTTTATCAGCAAAAAACCATCAGGCTTGAGTCATTTTTTCTGCAAGGGGCAAGTCTTCTTTAAGGTATTTCAGAAAAATAAATCAAAGTGCAGCTAATAAAGGGGGAAAAGTGTTTGATTTGATTTAGGTTTTAAAGATAAATAAGTTTGTTCTGATTTTATTAGTATTTAATAGGCAGTTGCACATCTAGAAGATGGGCCCCACAGAAATATCTCTTTGTGTATAAATACTGTTGAACTAAAACTACCAGTATGCATGTGACAGGAGGCACGTTGCAGCTGTATACAGTCTCTTTGTGTTTTAACATGCTTTATAACACAATAAAATGCTAGCTCATAATAAGGTTGCAAATGAGAACCTTGTTGCAACAGCCAGTCACTGTTCCAGAAAACACACCTTAAAACACACCTTAATTAACCTTTTACTGGGCTTTCGTGTGTATGTAGGAATTGTCTACAAATCCAAATACACTTGTTCTTCACACTGAACCTCACTGCAACTACATCATAAGTTCAGGAGAGAGTTCATATTGGCCCAGTCTGGGTATAGCAATTATGACTCCAAATAATGTAATCAGCCAAGTACAAAACTGCCAGAAGGTTGGCAAAGCAATTGCAGAGCTAATCCAAAGAGAAAAAGGTGGGAACCTTACACCGCAAAGACAATAAGTGGTTGTACCTTTGGAGATTGGAACTGAGCTGACACTGAGATCTTAAAATAATTAACTCACAAGGGAATTATCATATTCACACTATGAGACACAAGAGACTTTATCTGAACCTGCCACTAATAATTCTGTCCACATACATTGAGTTAACATCAAAGTTTCAATATTTTACTTTAAGGAGAACTGAAGCTTAACTAAAAAAGCAGGCTAGAAATATTGTACATTATGTTTTGTGCTTCTGTACCAGCCCAAGGCAACCAAAGCCCTTTAGCAGTAAAGATCTGTGTCTTCAAAGATGCCCCAGTAGCTCCCCATCTTCTTTTCTGCTGATTCACTGCACACGTTCTGTCACATGTTCAAATCGAACGATTCGAACGATTTTGCGCAAAATACTTTGAGATCCTAGGACTAGAAATTTTCAGGACAGGTTCTAGGATGTCCTCTATAGGCTAAAATGGCAATTCCGCAGCTTTAAGCTGGCGAAGTGTCGAAGTCAAAGGATTTTAAAAGGCTAGTACTTAGAAAATTTGAATATTCAAATTTTTTGTACTCAAATTGAATTTCATAGTCGAAGTAGCCCAAAATTACTTTGAAATTTTAAATTTTTTGATTTGAATTTTATTCAAATATTCACTTTGACATTTAGTAAATGTGCCCCTTAGAATAGAAATGTCACAATATACAGCTCATTAGTAATTAATACAGATAATTACTACATGGCAGCACAGAAACCAGTGCAACTGCATCAGAATTTAATAATTAGCCCTGTACCATCAGACAATTTGCCACAACCCCTAAGCTTAGCTGCTCACAAGCTGCTCAGAGCCCACTGAGCATGTGACTGTCACAGACACTTTCCAAGATGGTTACCCCTTGTGACAAGTTAGAAGTCCTGGATCATTACTAATTAAAAAGCTGAAACTTTAACACCAAACATGTGAGTTCCTCCAAACAATATACAGGCAGCAAGTAAAAAAATACAAAAATGTATTAGGACATGTTAGGTATGGCCTAAAAGGTTTTGTGCCTATTGGGGCACTTACTCATATGAGTAAATGCCCCAATAGGCATGAAACATGTTAGTCCATATCTAACGTGTCCAAATAAGTTTTTATATTTTTTTAATTGCTCATTGGCTCATTTTATAATTTGGCATGTCACTGCAGGTTGAGGCAGCAATAGTCCTTAAAACTATCTAATGTAAATTTTGGGCAGAACAGAATGTACCGCAGGTCTCAGGTCATCAGGAGGCCCAATGCAGTCATTGCACAAAGGGATTTTTCAAAACCTGCCCATTATATATCTGGTCAATTCAGGACCAGTTATTAGCCGGGGAGCTGTTTTGGCACCACATACATAGGGCTATAGGCTGCTGACCATGACCATGGAAAGTATACTTTTGGAAACATAGCCACCCTGCAAGTCCTTATAAAATGAGTAGTTGTAGATGCAATGACAACTATATTATGTTAAGTTTTTCTGTTTACTGTACACAAGCTGGGGGATCAGATCAGTTCATTTTGCCTACCATTTGGATGGCCAGATAGGGTTATAATCCAACAAACGGGTTGATATTTCCCTGTATGGTCATCTTTAACTGGTATTAACAACAGTGAATTTATTTTCTAGACATCATTATTATTGCTTTGAAAAGTTTCCCCTTGATTGCCTCTTTTTCCATTTGGTTAGCTGGGAAAGTAAATTTGACAGCTACATAAATATTTTTCAAAAGTTCGATAAACATGGCCAACTTGCAGATGTTATAAGCTAACTATTCTATATGGGCTGCCTTCATGAATCCTTTCTTCCATTTGGCTGTATCTAGCCCTGTGCTCTAACCGAAGACAAATTGATTTGTAAAGAAATCATTGATTTTTTCCTCTGTGTGCTGCAATAAAATATATCTGCTTTACAGTTTCTCAAGAGTTAGAGTAGTTTATTGTTGTCGTACAGTATATGATTTCTGCAAGGAATAAAAGCCTTCAACAATACAGTTCAAAGATTGTGCCATCTTCATAAAAGCAGCTTGGTAATGTATACTGTAAATGCTGCTCCTTGTGAAGCTATTGCCCATCTGCACACAGCTCCATGGGAAAACTTATATAAGGTTATTATTATAATTAATATGTCATTTATTTCAAAGTATGATATTGTTGTTAAACTTCAAACATAAGAAAATATGGGATACTTCTTTTCATACTTTGATTTCATTTTATACACCCCCCCAAAAAAAAGGTCCTAGAATCATGCTTATTAACAAGATTATTCAAGGATGTTGGGGTCATAATTTTGCAGCAGCTTGAATGTGAAAGTTTGCCTATAGCCGATAAAGTGAATATGCACAAACACAATCAAATCTTTAGAGCTATCATGACCCTGTATGACACAGCTAACCTTAGAAACTGAACTAACTATACCCTGCAGAACCCAGCACAATGTTCAGTGGTAGGATATGCAGAATGGATTATAAGTCCCCTCTGACTACAAAGCTCTAAGCAATTATTTACTTAAAGAGCTCAGTGATACTACATTTTTGCTTGGGAAATGCTGTGCCAAATGCAAGCACCAAAAGGGATGATGTACAACATTCTCTCATTTGCCAAATTAATGGTTCAACAGTGGGAAGTATATGTTTTTCAGCTTAGTTATAGAGTTTGTGCAAATCTATAGTACCTATACTGTCACATTTATCAGGGCATAGTGGTGGATAATTTTGTTTCAGAAACAGCACATCAATAGTTTAAATACCTGCGCTTACTGAAGCTTACACAAAACAGCGTGTACAAAAAACCCAATGAACATTTCAACTTCCCTTTTCACACACAGTAAACAGAAGCTGCTTGGTTTCATTCACGTTAGCAATGAATTTGCAGTATGTAAAGACTTCCTCTTCCAGATAATTTCTACATTTTTATTTCTTGAGTATGTGCAGTGTCAGACTGGGCCTGCTGGACACTAGGAAAAACTGGGCATGGGCAGAACCAGTTCCAGTTCTCCATCTGTACCAGCCCATCTACCCTAAAAAGCCACAAGCACAGAAGTATGCAGGGAGTGTGTTAAGAGCAATGTGAGGTTGGGAGCCAGGAAAAGGGTCTGTCAGTTGTTATGAAGGGCCCTACAGTCGCAGTCCTGGTGGGCCCTGAAATGCCAGTCCAACCACGAGTATGTGAGCTTTTTGGCCCTACACTGCAAATCACCATTCTGCTATGCATTCTCAAATTTGTATTTTGCAGACAAAAATAAACAAAAGCCAGTGCTTTCGAATGTTCACAGGCCTACAGTAACTAGATAATGTAAACTTAAATTTTAGCAGAAACAGCTGCCAGAAGTGTCAACAAAATGTGTATAAGAACCTAAAGAAAACTATATTCATACATGCAACTTGTTATATTTCCTTCCATCATAAACACGCATTTGTACTTTTCTTTTGTTTTATATGATAAACTAAACAGCCCTGGTCCTTAATAGCCTAATAACAACTCATGTGTACTGTAGGTCAGTATGAGTAGAATTTTTAAGAGAGTAGCACAAACCTCATATTGACTGCAGACCAGGAGCTTAACCCTTTCATTGTGACCACAAACGAAGGGAGGGTTGTACCCCCCCCCAAATGTTGATACACAGGTGGTCACAATAAATGGGGTTAAGCTCCAGCCTTCAGTGAATATGGTGTTTGTGCAACACCTTTAAAAATTCTACTCATATTGTGCTGATGGTCTAGGGAGATCTGCACGACCATAGTAAAGGCATGAGGTGAAGTAAATCTACAAACTGGACTTGTACTGTAGGTCAGGGCCCACCAGAAAACATTGCATTAAAGGAGAACTAAACCCTAAAAATGAATAAGGCTAAAAATACCATATTTTATATATTGAACTTATTGAACCAGCCTAAAGACTCAGCATCTCTACAGTAGACCAAAAATTGTTGCAAGTTTCCCATCTTGGATTTTGTTAGGAGCAAAGCCGGGCCTGAGCTGCCAGACACCCCAGCCTCTCACGTCATCCATCCGGCGCGTGTGCACATGAGTGAAGACACGCTGAAGTGCACACACGCCAAAGCATGCACATGCACACAATCGGAGAGAGCAGGGATGGACTAGGAGGCAGAGAAGGTACGTGCCTGGCGCCCCCAAGCTTTGCGTCCTAAGCACGTGCCTACTCTGCCTACCCCTTGTCCCGGCCTTGGTTAGGAGTATCTGCGACATGTACAAGTACAATGTGCTTTTAACAGCTGTTGAGCTCAGGGGTCATCACAAATCATAATGTTATCCTCACTGTGTGCAATGCGCACAATTTAGAATTTTGGGCCTAGCAGGGGGTGCACTGCAACAGCTAGTTGCGCCACTGGTACTCCTGTAATTCTCTTCAACTTTTCCAGTATTTGATCAGCATTAATGGACTGACAATTTGAAAAGCAGCACTAATATTAACAACTGGCAACCTTGTACATATGGACTTTTAGTATTTTTTATAGAATTGCCCAAATTCAGATTTATAGTAGAAAACAACAAAGTTAAGTTAAGTCACTAAGATGTCTTAAAAGTAACTGCACACAGAGGATTGGTCAGTTAAAGGAAGCTAGGAGTTTTCCTAGAAGCAAGGTTCCAGCTATGGCTCCACCCCTTGGAGGTCAGTAACCCACCAGGCACCCATGGCCAGTACAAGGGACACTAGGGTTGCCACCTGGCCAGTGTTTTACCGGCCTGGCCAGTATTTTTGATGGTTGATCCCAATGTTATTAATAGGACAAACAGATAAATCTATAGGAAGGCCGGTATTACTTTCAAGAAAAGGTGGCAACCCTAAGTGACACACAGTGACAAGGTTTAGGAATAATAAATAAACCCCTTCAGGCAGGAACTAGGCTGGGAGGTGTCAGTTGTGCTGTGTGCTGTGTAATTGGTTAACATAATAAAGCCATGTGTAAGCATCTATACAGCAATGGCTCAACCATTGTAAATGGCTGTATTTATTGCATTTGTGTCACTACTAAGTTACTTAATGACTGTAAATTCTGTCTTGTGTATTTTCATCCTCATAACTTAATCTTGACTGTAATTGTATATACTGCATATTGTACAGCACTATGGAGACATCTAGCACAACATACACAAAATATACATGCATACTGTACATCATCTACATCAGAATAAAAGTCAATTTTAAGGTGAACTACCCCTTTAACAAAAGAGCAGCTGAATAAATCCTTCACAATATCGCCTCCAAAACAAATGACCACCTTCATGCTAAGCCACAGTAAGATCATAAAAATATATTTTATTAGATTATAATTTAAAATGTATTCAATCATTTGACCAGTTTCCATTCGAATGAAAAAACTTTATACGAAAACTCAAAATAAAATGACTGTCAAGATGAAAATTCCAGTAGCAGCAAGCAAATGCTTCCCCAATTCTATATATATATGTTTGTGCTTTAGTATTTTTTTAAAACATTTTACACTGGAAATAGAATCCCGACAGGGTGCTGAGGGACTGATTAGGAAGAAATCTAATGTGCTTTGGCAAGACTATAACAAAGAAAACTGATACCTTTAGAGTAGACACTAGCTGTAAATTTAATACCAGGTTTCAAATCCAAAACATATAAAACCATTTTGCAGGGTGAGAATAGTGACCAAGGCAGCAGCTGCTGTATTCATGGTTAATCAGGTGTGTCTGTCTTTGTGTTACATCTGTCTGCTACTGTGACAAGAGCCTGTCATTTTCAGCCAATAACAAAAGAAAAACTTGACATACAATTAACAAAATCTAATTTTTCTGGTAATATTCTAGTCTTCATACATCTTTTTGATGTGACATCAAAGCTTTATGTATTTAAGTGCCATAATTCTATCTGTTCCAGCAGCCAATTAAATAATTTTAAATTATAGGTATGGGACCTGTAACCCAAAATTCTTGGGTCCTGGGGTTTTCCAGATAATGGATCTTTCCATATATTGGATCTTCATACCTTAAGTCTACTAGAAAATCATGTAAACATTAAATAAACCCAATAGGCTGGTTTTGCTGCCAATAAGGATACATTATATTTTAGTTTGGATGAAGTACAAGGTACTGTTTTATTATTACAGAGAAAAAGGAAGTTGTTTTTAAAAATTTTGGTTATTTTGGAGCTTTCTGCATAACGGGTTTCCGGATAACGGATCCCATACCTGTACTATAAATATACCAAACTATTAAAGCTAAATAATGATTGTTTTTTTATGTCTTTCTGTAGTATAGCACAATGCTCTTAAGTAATTTCAAGAAATTAGCAAACTACTAATATAATGACTTTGAAACAAAAGCTGATCATTTTGGCTAGCTGGCTATAATTAGCTAAATATGAATTTCTGAGGATAAAACCAGCACCCAGACCAGCAAGTCATTTAAAATTTATATACTCGTATCCCTGACCTCACTGGAGTGGGAAGAGCTAAGCAGGTACGAGTCTATAAATACCAACAGCTTGAAGCGGAAGTGGGGCATAATGATGCCAGCGAGTTCCCAGCACCCGCCAGTGACTTTTAAAGTCCACTGACTATATTGTGAGAGGGAACCAATGCACTCTAAGAAATGGCTTTGGTATTAGTCAGTGAATGTGATCTGCAAAGTGCAGTTGGAAACTGATTAGATTTTCTCCACAACATATGATACAGCTGCTCAAGCACAGAAAGTAGAGATGTGCTTGGGGACTTATGCAGTGGCCCTAGAATCTGGCTTTAAATGCACTTTCTATGAAATTCTATACAGCTATGCAAGAATACATCCCCACTGATTATATAATTATTTCCAGTATATAGTAGTGTATAGCAAGAATAAGATTATATTTAATATGAGTTCTTTAGGGACACTTCCCTTTAGCGATATCAGATATACGCACACTTCCTGTTACTGAGACGCTAGTTATACCTCTGTAGGGACCTATAGGTTTTACAGCACCTATAGAGTTAAATCTCTACCTTCTTAGTAACTAGGCAGAATCCTAGGTTGCCATTTCACATTTATACACCACTAGTCATTGGCCAAAGGGTGTAATGACCATTTCCTGACACACTGCCTTATAGTGTGTGTAGGGAGTGGCCTCTTCCTCTTTGGTTGCTGGTGTCCTTAGCATCTGGTTGTTCTGTTGAGCCTGGGATCATCAAGGCCCAATAAAGGCATTGCCTCAAGGGGACCTGTACCCTTGGAGGTTAAGTTGGGGACCAAGAAACCCAGTCAACAAGGTCAGCTATCACAGGGCAGCTCTTTAATAGACTCTCTAGGAGAGTAAGATAGTCAGCTTTATTTAGCATGAGCAGCTGTATGCTCCATCAAGGATAAAGTAGCAGGGAGTAGCTTCCTACAAGGCTTTCATGTATGCCTTTAGTGAAGGGACCACAGCAAATAGGGTGTTAGGCTTAGCTTTGCCTCCCTAACCACTCCACTGGACGGGATCTAGACCACTTAAAGGTGTATTGCCTTGGGAATTTATGTACCCTTGACTACTATTAGTGATGGGCGAAATTATTTGCCTGGGGCGAATTTGCAGCGAATTCCCACGATTCGCCGCTGGCGAAAATTCGCTAAAAAAAGAGTCGGAAACGACGCAACGCGCGTCAAAAACGTGCCGCGACTCATTTCCCGAATTTTTACGCCAACTCGCTAATTTTTCGGCGACGCAAAACAGGGTGGATTCGCCCATCACTAACTACTATGCCTTATGGGAGTTACAGTCTTCAGTTTGCTGTATCTGCCTTATCTATCTACTCCTCTGATGTGCTATGCTAATGCTCCTCATAAGTGAGTAAACCTGTGGTCATTGCTTTATGCTAATAAAAGCCTGTATTGTTTTCACCAAAGAACCCCCAGGCGTCCAATCAATCTATTTTTATGTACAGTGCCTGTGTATTGTAATTATACTACTATAGGGAAAGCTTCCAGTTGGGGAGGGCCCTGCCCATGCTCATATCACTAGCTGGACACCTTAACTGTTTGAGCTTTGCCTAGCCCAAAAAAGTGTTACACCTCTATGATGTCACTAGGAAATACAAACCAACTACTAGTGCTGGTATTGTTCAGCTGCTCAGAGGGATGGATACAAGGATGCTGATGTGATTTTACTGTCTAATGTGCATACACTGTGGTCATTGTGGCAACAGAGAAGGCTTCCATCTGAACTATAAATTCCAGAAACATTGGTTGTCAGGAAATGCTTTAACAAACCAGAGTTAGGTGCAATGCCGGGGCAAGTTGGTGCAGCTACCCGGCAACCCGGCCGGCCAGAATGCCCTCCTCGTGAGCATGTGCGAGCGAGCGAGTGGCCAAGGAAGAATGTATGCACGAGCAAGCACACACACGCAACGGGGAAGCATACATACATTGAAGACAGCACACGCTGAATTTCTCCTGCAGTTGGGGGGCCACAAGGGTCTGAACTAGGGTAAGGTATCAGAACAGGTATGTACCTGATGCCCCTCTACCTTTGCGTCCCAGGCACGTGTCTCTTCTGCCTACCCCTAGTTCCTGCCTTGGTTAGGGGTCTGAATGTAGCTTTATTTTTCTGTAAGTACAGCCTTTTGATGTTCAACACCCCTCCTTTTTCTACAATAATCAGTGAATCCCCAGCTTTCCCCTTCTCTGCTATATGCCGAGCGTTCTGCAACTTGGGAGGTCTGACACAGTTTGAAGAATGGAAGATTGCTTTCCCAGATGAAGTGTGAAGTATTGGGGATGTAGTTAATGTTCTGTGTAGAGTTTATATGGCAGTGTATCTGCCAACCTGGGTGCAGCTGTTGGCCTTTCGTGTTCATTCGCTCATTGCTATGCTATAAGACTGGAGGCCTTCACTTTGCAAATAGCTTTCTGAAAGGGAATCGTTAACAAGTCCCTCTTGGTGACTGCGTCTGGTCTGTAATGGTGCTATATCTCTGCTGAACAGCTGCTGGCTTGCAAGGGCATCTTTCTGCTGACACATGAAGATATCTTTCATTGCCTAGCTGGAAGTAGCAGGGAACACATGACTGCTGCAGATACTAGTGAATTCTCTTGTGCCCCCATTGAAAAAGTGCAGCTAAAGCCTTCGCTGGAGCAAGAGAACGTTTAGAATAATTGAATTTAGTGCTGCCTGGATCTGGCAGCTGGCTCCATGCAGATAATGCGTTGCCTTTGTTTTACAAGCCCTTTCACCTCCTACTACAAATAATGCAGTCTTATGCTGTAGAAAGCTGCCTACAAAATCTGAGTTTATCAGATGACATTATTGTGTACACAGCAGGGATTATGTTCCTATGGCCCTCCAGCTGTTGGCTGGCTGGAGATGCTTAGCCTGCAGTTTACTCTAGCAAATAACCTGTGTATTAGCATCACTACAATAAAGCAAGAGGTAAATGGGGTTGTTCACATTTTAATATTAACTTTTAGTATGATGTAGTGATATTCTGAGACAATTTGCAAATGGCTTTATTTTTTTTTCAATTATTTGTGATTTTTGAATTATTTAAAAAGCCCCAAAGTAACCTAGCAACCATGCAACCATGCAATGATTTAAACGAGAGACTGGAATATGAATAGAAAAGTCCCTGAATAGACATATGAGTAATAAAAAGCAGTAATAACAATTTGCTTTTTTTTTGTTTTTTTGATGGGGTCAGTGAAGCCCATTTGAAAGATCGAAAGAGTCAGAAGACGATGTCAAATAATTCAGAAACTATAAAAAGGAAAAATTTAAAGCTGATTGAAGATTTGTTTAGAATGAGCCATTCCATGAAATAAAAGTTAATGTAATTGTATACCATCCCTTTAAATTCTGTCTAATTCTGTCTAATGAAGGGAGATATGTGCAACTGAGCCACAGGAGCAGAAACGAATCCTCTCATACTTTATATACATACCGATATGTCTGAATGAAGTAATAAAGAGTTTTCTATGAAATCATTTTAGAAGATTATAATCTAGCCAAGGAAATGATAGCCCGCCAGCAAACAACAAATGACATTCATGTTGTGAAGGTTAAAATCAGCAGATATGTACTGTATGTGTGTAGCCAGCTTTCCCAATCTTGAAATCTTGGCTAGATTAAGTAATTGGACAGGCCAGGGGCAGGACGCCTTATTTGCAGGCAATCATTTAGCTACTTGATTAATTGCTAGCTAATTAATTTTTGTCAGTTAATTTATTGACTCCGTTGATCCCTGACGAGGTGAAGACTGAGAAGAATGCATATTTGAGGGATGTGTTATTGAGTGGAGTTCCAGAATCACACAAGCAGAGGAGGTTGAACAAACGGCAATGTCAATAACAGATGAGATTTCATATTCTGAGGGGTCAGGGCATAGGTTTATTTGAGGAAAAAAGCTTTTGAGATTCACAAATCTGTCGAGTTAAAAGGAATGTGGCAGCACGTTCCAAATATAGCCTGAAGCTTTGTGCAAGGAGTAAAAGCCTGGCTAGGAGAAAATAAGCTGTGGAAAAAGCTTCACCATGCTCCTGGACAACCCATTAACGAGGAACTGTTATGTAGATCTAATGATTGATTTGGAAAGATCCATCTTCAACTAGTCAACTCAGCTTTTGTTTTCTACTCACTGAAAGAATAGTCAAGAATAGACAAGTTTGATAAGGAAAAATATGCAGCCAGAGAGCAAAACTTGACAATATAACATTCTCATTCTCACAGTCTGAATATCTGCTCCAAGTGGTGAATTACTTTCTTGCAAGAGAGAAAAACATTTTTATTCAATGAATTTTTATAAATCATAATTTTATAAATAACACTATTCTATTGATTTGGGGGTGTGATCAAAATGAATAAAGTTTGTTTATTCTGTGAATTTGAAACCAGGGTTGGACTGGGCTGGCGGGACACCGGGAAAAAACCCGGACCTGCTCAGTGTCGGGAACCCTGGGGGCTGCACCTTCACCTGCCCCCCAAAATTAGGTACATGGAATGGGGTTGAAACTTTAGCAGGGGGAGGAGGTGGGTTCAATCAAGCACAGCAATAAAATCTGCATCTCTTGATGATACAACACTGGGCATCCTTATGCAGTATACAAATATTCAATAGAATTATGAAAAGAAATAGGCAAGTGACTCACATTACTGAAATATTTGTTTTACCTATAAAAATATTATTTAAACATTTAAATGGTAGCTCTTGTTTTGCTTTAAATTGCTGTTGATTGTTGAACATTTTTTGCTCTTTCAGTTTAGGGACCAGTGGTGTAACTAGATGTTACTGGGCCCCACAGCAAATTTATTTTAGGGCCCCCAAAACATCCAGAGGTTGTCCTGTTTTACCACTATATATTGAAATTGCTCATTAAGCAGTGCCTAATGGGCCCCCTATTCCTCCTGGGGCCCCCTGCAGCTGCAGGGTCTGCTTCCTCTGTAGTTATGCCCCTGTTAGGGGCCTCTACCCTGGGGCAGGACCAGTAATTGGCCGGGAGGTGTGATAGCCCTAGGGAAGTCAACATGTGCTTGAACTTTGTGGATCTCACCTGTTGGAGGTGATGGTAGATAGACCCAGTAGGTAAACATAGCATGAGCATAGTGTTGTTTTAGATCACTCTAGGGGACACATTAACTAAAGAGTGAATTCTGCTGAATTTTCTGTAAAGTACAATTAACAATGACATTGCAACACACTTCGCTAGCAAATTACTTTGTAGCTGGCGAACTTTTGCTGTGTTTCGCCAGGCGAACTGTCGCTCAAGCAAACAATTGCAAATCTGCTAATTTATCAACGTGTGAAAATTTCTATTTGTTACTCTTTCCACCAAAATCTATTTTGCCAGTTTCTGACTGGCAAATTACTACAATGAAGCTACATTCTCAATATTATTATGTCACTGACATCATATCCTGTTTCCTGTAGCAAAAGTCAAAACGCTGGTGTTTTTTTCATATTTAAAGTGGGATTATGTTTACAAGTTTTAACTCAAACATATTTTATTTACACTTTTTTTTAACATTTGAAGATCATACCACATTTTTTATAGGATGGGCTCATGGCAGAGGATCTCTGTCTTCTTTTTGATTCCTTGAAAATTTTAAAAAAAAGTGACCACTTCCAGCAATTTCACCAACATCTCTAATAATTACATATATATGACCTTTATATACCCACTGAATTTAAATTGAAATTAGTATATATGTTACTGAAGTTTCACTTGGAAGTAACTGTAGAGTTATAAAATGTTCGCTCCAACGAATTATCGCTGACGAAAATGCATCAAGAATGCAGGTTTCCCTTATATCTCTAGCCTTTGCAGCAAAACCATTTTCCAAGGCTTGCAGCCTTCTGAAGCTGCTCCATCTAGTCAAATTAGCAGACTGTTTGCAGATATTATTTTTAAAATGATTGTTTATGTTAACAAATATATATACACTGAAAAACAAATAGCTAGGTTTTATAGAATTAAAAGGAAAAAAGGGAAAGTCCATAATGCAATATATAATGCAGTACTGATGATTGGTTCCAGAACATTAGTAGTCAGCGATTTTCCATACAAGTGATACAGTATCATATGAAGGTTTGCTTATTATTCAAAAGGCAAACTTTTGGGGGGATTTTACTGGGGTTTTCCAGAATTCCTAGTTTTGATACTCTTTAAGAAAATGCTTACACTACAATTTATCATATACTATAAAAAGGAAATGAGTTCTCTTTAGATTCATTATAATAAAAGTGGAAAGTACCAGGCTAGGAGTAAATGCATGCAGCTGGTATTGGCCCTAATTAGACTGACCGTCCTGAAAGTCATTAATCAAAATTAAATATTCTGGTACCTGGATCTGGCTGCACATAAGGTATATAGGTTTTAAAGTGGCCCTGTGTAGGTGCTATATAAAAAGTATAATAATGGCTATAACATTGTAATGGCTGAGGATGTGACAGGACTGAACTGGAATTCCATGTGAATAATGGAAAAAAACATTGAAATTGTAGGGTGCTTTTTCCAATAAGACAAACGTGTTATTAGAACTCAAATCAAACAATTTTTGCTCTTAACTGCATTCATTTAGACTGTCATTTTATTTATTATGATAGATTTGTAGTATTCCTAGACTATAGAAATGTAGGTCAATAATCCAGTAAATGAATGAAATCAAAACAAATTCTACTGCCATTTAAAAGCTTAATCTTCAACTGCAAATCTGGGTCTGACTCATATCACGTTCGCGGCCTACAGGGCAGCCTTAAGGTTACAGCTTCCCTACATGATACAATGCAGTATGTTATCAACAGATAATAAACTAGCGTAGAATATTTTGTAGAGTATACAAATTGTATACAAATAGGCTGATATTTAGAAATATCCAGAGTCCAGTAGGTTTTGTGTTTAAAAAAAATGACATCCAGCTTCCTGTAGGTTTTGTGTTTTAAAAGATGACAAAGGGGTAGTTCATCTTTTAGTTCTTTTTTACTTAGAATGCCCGTTTCTAGAAAACTTTGCAATTTGTTTTCATTCTTTTTATAGTTTATTAAATATTTGCCTCTTTAAACTATTTGTCCATATTGCTTCTTTCAGGCTCTTGAATGGGGGTCACTGACCCCAGCAGCCAAGAAAACTATAGCTCTGCAAAGCTACAATGTTATTGTTATTGCTACTTTTTATTACTTATCTTTCTATGCAGGCCCTCTCCTATTCATAGTCCTATCTTTCACTGAAACCACTGCCTGGTTGTTATTGTAAACTGAAAAACCATAAAAAATTAAAAAAAAAAAAAAGACCAATTGCAAATTGTCTACATCAATTTATCTACATCACAGATCTGTCTACATCACACACAATAATTTAAAGGCAAACTACCCTTTTAAGGTGATGCCCTCCCTGATTTTCTCTGTGACCCACAGATAGAAAATCCCAAAATCTAAGTCTGGAACCCATATATTGCTGGGAAAATAATTTAAGTATTCCAAAATTAAAACACTCTACACTTCATTCCGGTCATGGTAATTGCATTTCATCAATTCTCAAATTGTAAAAAGAGCCTGGTATTTGATATCCTTTTGGTGCTTAGTATTGTCATATGATCCACTGAAACTTGTGTATTATAATAAATAACATACCCCCTTTGGAAAATATGTGGATATTAGAAATCACCTTGAGTTCCATGACTTGTATAAAAGCACTTGGCCTCCTTGGGGACTTATTATTGTTATTATTATTATTATTAACATGTATTTTTGTAGTGACAACATTATGTGGCACTTATAAGATTCCTTTATTTTACAATAGGGGCTACATACATACATTCAGTTTTCTGTGCAAGGTCTGTTATACATAAAATTGGTCTCCTATATTCTGATAATCCCTACAATGAAGGAATTAATCAGTGTTGTATTTAGGTGCCACCCAAGACACTGAACTGCACCCCCAGCTTGTGAAAGAGAAATCACATGCACAATTGCACATAACATCACTTCCTCTGCATGTGAAGTCACTTCCCCAAATCTGGTGACCCACACAGGTAGTCTCTGGCAACGGCTGATGAAATAATGAAGGACTGATGAAATTAAAACCAATTCAGCTACCCTTTGTAGCAAGTCATAATTATTCTGTGTTATCTGACAGACATATTTTGCTGTAGTGTATACCTTTCTATAATATATAAACTTTTTTTATACATAAAATAAATTCCCCTAAACCCACAGATCTGTAATTTTAGATTGCATGCAATGATAGAAATTCTCCCTAGCTTTTAGTGAGGCTCTTCAGGGTAATTCTATCTGTTTTATACTCAGATTACAGAAGCAAGTACTTTCTATAATAGGATTTAAATTTCAGTCCTGTCTATTCCAATTAGTTTACCCCAACCATGAATCCCCATTAGACCTGACCTGTTTCCAGTGTCAATATGGGACGCGTCTGTGAAACACACGGTTACCACTCTGCTAAAGTGCTGCAAATGTATCTATTTTATAGTAGGGCAATATAAGCCTTTATCCAGAGAATATTTTAATATTAATTTCAACCCCAGAATGTATTTCTTTTATTGGCTCCTTTGTCTCCATCTCTTTATGTAATGTTGTGCAAACCTCTACATATCTGTTAGTTAAAAAAAAATTTGTGCTAAATTCTCATTGCCATAGTAGGATCATCTGGATGTCAGTTGTTAAACTACAGAACACAAGATCTAACAGTAGTAATGAAACAATTTTTTCCCATGGGATACCTAATTTAGTCAGTCTAATGAGAGTGTGTTCACAGTGCAACAAAATATGTTCCAGCTGGGTCCAGAGGGTACAGTTGTAGTAAGTACAGCATGCACCAACACACTGCCACTGCTTCTTTATAGAGTTGTAGAGAATGAGAACCTGCCACACAAAGGACATCACAAACGAAACAGGCTCAATTTTTTGTTTACTTAATTCAACTAAAAAGAAAGGCACAGAAGACCAGTGTAGAAACACTCACCAAGAGGTGATAAAGGCGCATCAGTCCTAGACCCTCATCACAGGGAGTGGTGATCAGTCAGCAATAAAGATGTGCATTCTGGCACTCAAGGATTCCACAAGGACCACAAAAATTTTAAATAAATAAGTAAATAAAAACTAGTCAACATCTTCGTATGCCCTGCACATTTTGTTCCCTTAGTGGAATCCTTGAGTGCCTCAATGTAAATTTTTGTTGCTAAATTGTTTTATACCAAAACAAGAAAGCACTAAGAAACTACTGTCCACTTCACCAATCCTATTTTTCCAGCTTCTGTGACTTAAATGGCAACTAACAATCTAGATACTAGAAAAAAGTATGATATTTATATCTCCCTTGTGGTAATTCTGCCAGACCACATCCAAATAAATGAATCTAGTATCTGAGACACTTTGGGGGGGATTCACAAAAGTCGAGTCAAAAACACAGAGAAGAAAAATTTATCCTGACATATTTAAAATGGAGTAAAGCTCAATGTAATTCTTTCTCCAGTGTCAACTCTCAATTTCTTTATCAATCTCCATTCACACAACTTTTTGGTGCAGTGGGGAGGATTTAATTAGCATATTTATAGGGAATAGCAGCCTATTCACAAGATTTTCTGTATAATAAGAAATGAATAACAAAAAAAGTATATTTTATGTATAACAGTAGTTTGTTGCCAACATAGAATAGGTGACAATTGCCAACATAAAATAGGTGGGATATTGTGCTTCTATACAGATTACATAAATGATGGGAATGAAAGTCACATGAGCAAAGATGGTGGTGTGGTTTTGTAGTTGGGTGGCTGGATGTCCAATGGGCCACAGTTAATTTGGTGCAAGTGTAAATGATGTGGTTGGTGAGAAGGGATGGATGGTCTGTGCACTGGTGCTAAACCTAAAATGTGCCAGGCGGTTTTACTGCCCCAATAACAGAAGACAATGCCTAATGGATTTAACGCATGCGATGCTGCATTCATCAACTATAAATTCACTCAAAGTGTATGTGATAAAAGATGTGTTCTACAATATTGGCCTATTTAAAGTGCCAGGGAATCTCTGAAAGGCACAATCATTTGTATAAGGCATGTGTTGAGTTTAGGAAGAGTTAAAGACAAATTCAGAAAATATGTTGTTTAAAATGTTGTATGAAAGACAAAATCTGGAAACTGTCTGTTTCAAAGATAAAATTCACAGACATGGAGATAGAGGCTTGTGAATATGGTGGGAAATCCAACCAATCTCGTTCCACTTTTATTTTGTCTCTGTATCATAACTTTTGTGAATTCCCCCTTTATGTCAGATGAAATAAATGATTCTGCTAAAGTGGCAAATCTCTATGAAATTACTCATTTCCAGGTGTTATGCCAACCCCAGAGGAACTGAAGACAGGGATGATTTCTGGCAAAAAAACATCAGTTACTTCATAATTGAAATAGACAGCTAAAAATATTGTTCTGGAATGAACATAAGTGCATTAATGTAATAACAGAAATCAAGAATATTACAGCTGCTAGCAGAAAAGAATTCAGTTTGTGGGAACATAAATGAATACAGTGTTTTAAAAGCAAAACAGAATAATGACATCCAGCTTGGATGGCCTGAAATGCTGCCTCAGATGAAAATCAGCTGAGTATTTCTGGCGGCTGCTCAAGAATGAGAATCACCTGATTAATTCAGTAACAGAGGAACAGAGTCCCTCGCTAGCAGAGGCTTTCACAAAACCATATCATTCTAGCCAAAGACAAGACAGATTCAGCTTAGGGAGGGGGTTCCATAGTTCCATGACCAGATTTATGCTATTGTAGGATACCTCAACTCAGTAGGCAGCGAAGAAAGTGCTGCCAGTTTGTTAGGGCTAACAACAGGCAGAAATCAGAAAAGCAAAACCCTAACAGGTGGGCCTGCCATGAACTGGTTGTCATTCTGAGAGAAAATTAATGGCAGAAAAGCTTTGCAGCAAATAAGCACAGAAAATAAAGTTTTTTAGAAAATAAATATAGAGAGGTCAGAAATTAAAGAGTAAAGATGGTTCAGGAAATGGGAATCAAACTTAACATAGGCTTTAAGCCAACTTGCATTTTGGGGTAATGATATAACAATATACTATTATGAAGTATATATATATATATATATATATATATATTTATATATACAGTTGTGCTCATAAGTTTACATACCCTGGCAGAATTTATGATTTCTTCACCATTTTCAGAGAATATGAATGATGACACAAAAACTTTTCTTTCACTCATGGTTAGTGGTTGACTGTCAAACAGGTGATTTGGCTTGATAACATGCACACAACTTGACACAAAAGGGTTAGAATGGCTATTAAAGGTAATTTTCACCTGTGATCTGTTTGCTTGTAATTAGTGGGTGTGTATAAAAGGTCAGTGACTTTCTGGACTCCTGACAGACCCTTGCATCTTTCATCCAGTGCTGCACTGATGTTTTTTGGATTCTAAGTCATGGGGAAAGCAAAAGAATTGTCAAAGGATCTACGGGAAAAGGTAGTTGAACTCTATAAAACAGGAAAGGGATATAAGAAAATATCAAAGGAATTGAGAATGACAATCAGCAGTGTTCAAACTCTAATAAAGAAGTATAAAATTAGGGGTTCTGTTGAAACCACCAGGTGAAATACAGGACTCTGAAAATATGTGGTGTGGCTGTTTCAAGATGCACAATGTGGTTGAGTAGCCAGAAGAAAGCCATTATTATGCAAATGCCACAAAGTATCCCACTTACAATATGCCAATCACCACAGAGACGAGCCTCTAACCTTCTGGAACAAAGTCATTTGGAGTGATGAGACTAAAATTTTACTTTTTGGCCACAACCATAAAGAGTCAACCATTCCTACTGTGAAACATGGTGGTTGATTGCTGATGTTTTGGGGATGTGTGAGCTACAAAGGCACAGGAAATTTGGTCATAATTGATGGCAAAATGAACGCAATAAGGAAAATTTGCACTCATCAGCTCAGAAGCTGCGCATGGGACATACTTGGACATTCCAACATGACAATGATCCAAAATAAAAGGCCAAGTTGACCTGTCATTGGCTACAGCAAAATAAAGTAAAGGTTCTGGAGTGGCCATCTCAGTCTCCTGACCTCAATATCATTGAGCCACTCTGGGGAGACCTCAAACATGCAGTTCATGCAAGACAGCCAAAGAATTTATGGGGACTGGAGGCCAGGAACTTTTTACCAGGAAGAATGGGCAGCTTTCCCGTCTGACCAGATAAAGAGCCTCATCCACAACTACTACAAAAGTAGTAGCTGTCATTGATGTTAAAGGGGGTATGTAGACTTTTGATCAGGGTCATTTGGGTAGTTTGTGATTATGATTTTAAAAAAATAAACACAGTTGTTTGATAATAAATGGCTTCAGCCAACCACTAACCATAAGTGAAAGAAAAGTTTTTGTGTTATCATTCATATTCTCTGAAAAATGTTTAAGAAATCATAAATTTTGCCAGGGTATGCAAATTTATGAGCACAACTGTATGATTGCCACGGGTCCTCAAAACAGCTTGGTGCCCATTGTGAATACGTTTACCAAAGTATCTGGCATTTAGAGGCCCCAAAATGAAGTTAGCACATACAAAAGGTCCTATGGGCAACTTCAGCAAATGAAAAATCAACACATAGGAGAAAGCTCTTTGTTTAGTCCCGAATTAAGAATAGAAATTCCTGCTTAAGACAGGAACTATGAAGCAGCAGAATATTTCCATATAATGAAGTCTCACAAAAAAGGTTTGTCTCATCAGTAGTGATGGGCGAATTTATTCGCCAAAAAAAACGAATCGCGCATCGTTTTTGACGCGACGCGCGCCGTAAACGACGCGTCGCGATTCACTCGACGCGGGTCAAAAACGACGCGCGACTCGTTTTGCTAATTTTTGCGCGAATTTCTCTGGAAATTCGCTAATTTTTCGGCGAAGCGAAACGCTGGAGATTCGCCCATCACTACTCATCAGACCTTGATGAGGGTTAAAGCACTTCATAACACTCAATAATGGCCTTGAGTATAAGCACACTTAATACAAATGGCTGCCGAGACCCTTTCCGAAACTTTCAGGTACTCTCCTTTCTTTGTCAAGGAGTGTGAGTTTCCTTCAAGAGACCCATACCACTCCAGAGCTTGGCCAGAGGTGCTGAGTCCTAACTCTGTCATCCCTGGCCGTCTATTACATAATCAGGTTCAGGAGTCAAGTAGGACACATTATCTAATAAATGTGTATGTCCCTACTACCGGACAAGAGAGGGCACGGTTCTTTGAAAGTTTGTCAACCCATATGGAGACAGTTGACTCTGATGAAGCCTTGATCATAGGGGGGGATTTCAAGTACACCCTTCATGCTCGAGACCGCAATGAACCCAAGAAAAGGGACTCGTTGGATTCAGTTTTGTGAGAACTAATTGCTAATTTCTCTTAGCTATGCTAAATATAACGCTTTTTATTAAATATCTGAGAATCGTCACAAAGCTTACATTTCACCCCCTTTTATACCCCACATTTCATACCGTACCTGCAAAATATGAATGCCAGGTGTCTACTAAACAGGTTGATGCCCAATATGCATAGATTTACCAAACTATGTCGCACACAGAGACCCCCAAATTGATATACAGTATTACAGACAAAATTTCCATGGGCAAAATTAAGTAACAAAGAACAGAGCTAAATGGTAGAAAATCACTAAAATCCAACAAAACCACATAAATCAATGCTTTTTTTCCCGCCTAGTGTAATCAGCAGTCAGAATATTTCAGCATGGCCAAATAGGTTTTATGGACAGAAATAAGCGAACAACACCCATGCAAAGCTGAAAATTCAATAAATGGCTAAACATGCAATAAAATGGCTAAAACTGCACCAAAATCACCAAAATATGAGGTATTGTGCAGTGCAATTAGCAAATACTCTATTTGCAATGGAAATAAATAAAATAAAACGACACATGATGCAGTAAGAAAAATAAAAAAGTTATAAAATTGTGTAAGTGTGTATACACTAGGCTAATAGTGTGTTGTGTGACTGTGTGAAAACAAAAGGTAATGCACTGCCCATAGACAATAATGTGGTCAATACAATCAATGGTAATAATCACCAAGAGTATAAAGGAAAGACATTATACTCACAGTTCATCCCATTCCATGGGTGCAAAACATTGAAGTAGGAAAACTGGAAATTGTGAGTGTTTATTCCAAAAAAATTACGACGAACCAATTAAAATAAAAATCAATCTATTTATTGGAACATACAAAAGTATGAAAAGTACACAAAGCTTAGTATACTATTTCTTTAGTATTTTGATTTGTTGTTCTGAATTTTTCTGGAGCTAAGGGGTTGTTGTTGGGAGGAGAATTACATCTAGAACAGACATTTGGAAAACATTAACATCATTCATTTGTGTGAGCTGCCATATTTCATGCCTCACTATGGCAAACAAGGACCATAAACTGAATGTTACCCAGCAATATTTATGGAATTTGGAATCATAAGCAGAGCAAGCTGTTAAATGAACTGGTTGTATTACAACACAATACATGTTCAGAACCTAGTGTAGCAATTTATCATTCACTTGACAGCCACAAGTCTTGAAACATTTAGTGCTTTTGGTAATGTTGTCTCTTGGCTTAGTCAAGTGAGGCTATTCTGCTCCTACCAATGTTGTAACGGCAAGGAAGCACATAACTGATGTAAGTATACTTATTTCTGCATTTTGTTTTCAGCAGCTTTTGGGATATTTTCTTTGTTGTTTCAGAAAGGATAGAGCACAAATATAGCATTGCCCCCATTGCTGAAAATAAGCACCTACAATGTAATATACAATATCTTGTGCAGGAACACCATTAGAAATCATGGGGCCCCGTCCAACAAAATTTTCTGTGTCCTCTGGGCCGTGCCCACCCTGGATCCTGCCCACCCCACATCACAGTTAAAAGACCACACAGACATCAGCACTAAAACACAAATTATAAAAAAAGTAGGGATGCACCGAATCCACTTTTTAAGATTTGGCTGAATTGAAATTTGCATGTGCAAATTAGGGGCAGGAAAGGAAAAAGTGGAATAAATGTTTTTTACTTCCTTGTTTTGTGACAAAAAGTTGCATGATTTCCCTTCCCACACCTAATTTACATATGCAAATTAGGATTCAGAGTCAGCCAGACACAAAGATTCAGTCGAATCCGAATCCTGTTGATAAAGGCCGAATCCTGTCCAAATCCTAAACCGAATCCTGGATTTGAAGCATCCCTAATAAAAAGCCATTGATGGTGAGGCCCCCCTTATAAGTTAAAAAAACTGTAGCGCCAGGGCCCCCCATAAAAAAAAAAAAAATTTTAAATTGTTGCCAGGGCTCCCCATAAAAGTTTTTATTTTTTATTCGTTGGCTCCATGGCCCCTCTTACAAGTTCAAAAGAAACATTGGGGCCCCAGAGAATTAAACAAAAAAATTTGTGGCAGGGGCCTATAGAGTAGGCCTATAGAGTATTAAAATAATACATTGGTGGCCAGGGGTTTAATAAAATAAAAAAACATATTGTTCAGCAGAACTGAACTCGTGGCTTCAGGACTTCAAGTTTGGCTCTTTTCATGACTTGGGACTTCGGCTCTTTCAGCGTTGTCAAGGGGGCCGTGTGTCCCCCTGATCTTGTGATTTCAAAGGTATAAAAACATATTTAGATTTATATTACATATACTGGAGCTTCAAACTCCAAGCAGGCCAATTTAGAAACCTCCATCTGTAAACCATCATTTTATCTTTGTGCTTCATTTAACTGAGTTATTTGTCCCAGTCATACCTAAACGGTGTTGTGTGTTTTTATTGTGTTGTTACTTTGCGTTAAATAAGTAACACATGGGCTCCATGTTCAACTATTGGCTGTTCATTTCATAGAACAAAACTACAAAGCTTCCCACCTGGATATAGATAATGAAGTGCCTATATTATAGTAAGGCACCATAACTGCCTTAGCGGGATAGACAAACTAAAAGAATATAATATATTAAATCAAATCTCAGAGTCTACAACCTAATGTGACATCTGAGAATTCAAATATTATTGCTATGCGTTAGTTCAGGAAAAATCTGACAATACATTGCTGTTTTACTGCCACCACTGCAACAAAGAATGCACATGAAAACCCATAAACTAAAGGGTATAGTAACTTACCCTTCATACTACAGGGGATATTATTTAAAAAAACATATAGGGGCAAATTCTAAAATGCGAAGTGGCTAAAGCTAGTGCTAATTCGCCAGCGTGACATCATCTTGCATTCGCTAATTTACCAACAATTTTCGCTAGCGAAGTAGAACTTCACACCCTTTCGCCAGGCAAAGTTGCACACTGACAAAGGGTCAGTCAATCTGCGCTGTATGCAAATTAGGCATCGCTAGCGTAACTCCACTTTGCCTGACGAAGTAATGGTAGCGCAACTTGGTTACCGTTCGCCTCCCTGAGTGCAGCTTTGCATTTTAGTGAATTTACCCCATAGTATTAAGCACTATGCTTTATATATTGTTGCTGGATTAAGTAAAATAAGGAATTCCTTAAGGTGTGTTACTTAAGCCTTATTTCATGTGCTCTTTTACAATAAGAGCCCCCTTTCCAGCTGAAATCATAAGCCGTTATAAGATTGTAGTTTCCATTAAGATGTGGAAAGGAGCATTTTAAGTATATCAACTATTGTAACATGTCTTTATTCTTGTTCACCAAGAGCCATGAATGGATACTCTATACTTGTTTTAAGTAAAATTAAAAGAGTAAATAGTTTGTAGATGCCAAATTATTAGACCCTTGAAAACTTTGGTACTTTGCATAACATTGCAATTAATAGGCAATTTGTTAGAATGGTGCAAAATATAGTTAAACTCTGTTTCCCAAATAAGGCTAATGTTACATTGGAATTATTTTGAAAACATTAGGAAATATTATAATTGCCATGATCTCTAATCTAATGAGGAACCTATGGCACTTTTTCAAAATGAAGGTGCATCTTAGTGATTTATGGGTTGACCCTAAACCCAGGGTGACCCACAGGTTGACCAACGGTTGGGAGAGTTCAGGTTGTAATTTGGGTGTGAGTAAGACTGAGGAAGAACACTCCTCCACTGCTCCCAAAGAATCCCTGCCTTGGACCCAGAGGACAGAGTGAGAAGTCGTGGGCACTGGTTGGGAACGGGTGGCAAAATTTTGCAGATTAAGGTTGGTTTAAGGTTTGTGGTACATCTGACTAAGCTGAACAACCTGTATATATCTAGAAATACAATTGGAGAAATGCTCAGAATCTCTGTGTAAAACTGTTCCATAATTACCTACAAAGATTTAAGGGCTTTAAAGTCAATCTACATTTATGCTCCCAAATTTGTCAGTTGTGCCTACAGTGTACATCTGAATTTGCAAGGTATGGTCTTACTATGGTTCAGTATATTACTGATTCTATTATGGAAGATATGGCAATTGTGGAAAATTTTCTCAGTTTACAATATTACTTTTATACTTATTTTCTTAAAATATTATTCATGCAGCAGGTGTATTACAACTCCCATGAATATGCCTACTTCAGTTAGATGCCTGATGTTATACATTGTGGAAAGCCCCTTTGGCCAGTGTATTCATATTAAGTTTTTCCCTAAATAATTATATAAACCAGTTTCAGAAATAATTCCCGTTACTAGCATTACAGTGATATTGTTTGTATCCAAGTATCTAAACCTTAAAAGCACCAATATAAACTGAACAATAATTAAGAAGTAATTTGTAACATAAATAAAGCTGCCATAATGATTGTTTAATCCGTATGCCTGTAGAGGCTAGAAGTTTCCAAGATATAATACAGAACCTTCAAGCAATCAAGGGCACTTCATTTATGAGATTTTGTCTCCTGTGTGTACAAAGAGACATTTCAGTGCATGGATTCATTAATGAATTGCTAGTTTTCCATTGGAAATACCAGTACAATGTGTTTTCTAATAGGGAGTAAATTGGTGTTGCATTTAGCCTCAGGTTAGCAATAAAAACTATAAAATTGTGATTACTCCTGACTCCTTTTATAACATGAGATAAATTATAGTTAGACATGAAAATTACTGAATAAAGAAAACACTTGATTTTTATTTGGCTTCAAGTACAATTGCATCGAGACACGTATTTTTCTGCTGCTCAAACCATACAGCATTTAATTCATAGCTGTAGTATGGAGAGAACATTTTAGTCACAAGCTACAAGTCATTCTCTTCCACAGAAGCAATGGCTGAATATGTAATATGTTTTCCTTACTTAGCATAATATTTAAGCAAGTAATATATTTTCTGTTGGGTATGCATCCTATTTAGATACTATAGTAGAATATATTCAGAACATGGTTGGTCACATCTGTAGGGGGCAACTGATTTTATTTTCCATGTTTCAGAAACCTATTCTGCATTGGCTGTTCATAGGTATATTTATTAGCTTGAGACTCATTACTCTATTTTTAACATCTATTTATTTAAACAGGTGTCAAATAGTTATTAGATGGAAAGCCAATTAAACACTTGGCTTTGCAGCGGGAATCCAAGTAAACATGTTAATCATATTTATTCTGCAGACACAAAGAACTTTTTTGTATGTCTTACTAATGGGAAACTGTGAATTGGAATGTTGCTCTGCCATTGCATTTAAGGTATTAAATATGATTAGAGCTATATAAGAAGCCATCTGGATTTTTGGTTAAGCTTTTTCAGCTTACAGCATAATCCATACTTTCCAACAAAACAGTAACTAATAGAAACTGAAATGGCAAATACTGCTCACAATAATCTGTTACAATTCAGGAAAACAGCCCAGTCACATGCTGTCTTTTCAATTAGTTGCTTCTGAGTTTGATTTCCTCAGACACAATCACCATTGCAGGTACAGATATGGGGGTCATTTATTGTGATTTTCCTAATTTTTTGCAGAGATGTACTAATTTATCATTGGTGTGTAGTAGCCTTCATAGACACATTTAAAGGGGCCATATTAATGCTTCAAAATGATACTGATCAAAATTAAATTGAACATATGTTCTCATGCATGTAAGTGATTGTCTATGGTTTCCTGTAAGAATTAAGATTCAAGAGATTCAATATTCCTTTATTTGTCAATACAGGATATATAATTATAGAGAGTATCAAAATCACGTTTCACTCAGGCCCCCTCCCCAAGATGCATTTGCATTAAGAAAGAGAAAGAGTGTTTGTGGATGCACATAAGGTGACAGGTGCAGGTAACCGATTTTTTATAATGTTATCGTGTTAAGCACTCTGCTTGTGGAAAGAAGCTTTTGCAGTGTCTAGCAGTTCTAATTTGAATGATGCAGAACCTCCTTTCAGATGGCAAGAGAGTGAACAGAGAATGAGATGGGTGAGAAGTGACTTTTGCTAAGATATTTGCATGGTGCATAATGTGTTTCTGGTAGATTTTGGAGATGGGTGGTAGAGGTTCTCATATGATCCTTTCTGCAGTTTTCACAATCTGCTGAAGAGATTTATGTTCTGCAACTGTGCAGTTTCCAAACCATAGCGTGATGTTGCTGCAGAGAACACTCTCGATGGTGCCCTGATAGAATGTTGTCAGAATGGGAGGGGGAAGACTGGCTTTCTTTAGCTTCCGTAGAAAATTAAGGCATTGTTGAGCTTTCTTTGTGATAGAGTTGGTGTTCAGGGTCCAGGAAAGGTCATCTGCCATATGCACTCCTAAGAACTTCACACTGTTGACTATCTCAACTGGTGAGCCATCAATGAGCAGTGGTTGATGAGTAGCAGAGTTCTTTCTAAAGTCAACAACCATTTCTTTAGTCTTTTCGACATTTAGAGTCAGGTTGTTGTTTCTGTATGCAGACTCATCATTTTTCTTAACAAGACCTACTACCGTTGTATCATCTGCAAACTTGATGATGTGGTTTGCATTGTACTGGGCAGTACAATCATGTGTCAGCAGGGTGAATAGAAGTGGGATAAGCACACACCCTTGGGGCGAGCGTATGTTCAGTTTTAGAACCTCAAAGGTGTTCTCCCCTATTGAGACATATTGGGGTCTATCAGTCAGAAAATCAAGGATCCAGTTACAGAGGGAAGTGTTTAAACATAGGAGTTCCAGCCTCCTTACCAATTGCTGTGGTAGAGTCCTGTGCGGGTCCATTTTTTGTGACCCAAACCAGACCTGTACCTGCAACCTGCAATCCGCAACCCGAACTTGCGACCCGCATTCTTACCCACCTGGACCTGCTACCCGACCTGCAAGTACCTTATCTGCAACCTGGACCCGCGACTCGCTGACTATCAAGAATCAGGAAGTGTTGTCATGCTGCCAATCAAGGTAACCAGAATTGACATCATCAGAAGTATAGATGCGTCTATACCAGCACCTGGAACTTCGGCCCACAACACTGCAGGACTCTATGTTGTGATATAACAGTGTTGAATGCTGAGCTGAAGTCAACAAATAGCATTCTGACAAATGTGTCCTTTTCATCAAGGTGAGAGAGGGTGAAATGAAGTGCAGTTGAAATTGCATCATCTGTAGAACGATTTGGGCGATAGGCAAACTGTAGCGGGTTTAGGTTTTGTGGGATTTTTGTTTTCATATTTTTAAGTACCAGCTTCTCAAAGCACTTTGATATGATAAGTGTGAGTGCTATCAGCCGGTAGACATTAAGGCAAGACACAGTAGACGTTTTTGGCACATGTTTGATTTTGGTCATTTTTAGGCATGAAGATATCAGTGAAAATGTCTGTAAGCTGATCAACACATTCCCGTAGCACCTGACCACGGATGTTGTCAGGGACTGCTGCCTTCCGTGGGTTTACTTTGCTGAGGGTGTGAGATCACATCTCAGGCTCAGCAGAACATGTTTCAGTTTTATATTTTTGTGCTGCTATATATTGATATTATACTCCATTATATGACTGCTGTGGAACACTATGGTGACATTTCCAGTTATTCTTTATATTGGCTGCTATGATACATTATACATATGCGCTGCTCTATTACCAAAGACTTCAGGGTTGAAGAATTTGTTCTGAACCACTACAAAGAAGCTCTGTGGTGGTGGCATGATAAACATGATTCCTCTGTGTTTGACTACTTTTGGGCTCTAACAAACAACAATTTTTTTTTGTTAGTGTTCTGTGAGCACTGCATACAACCTCCAATGGTGCTGAGTGCACTGAATCTTACTCTTCATACACAATTTTAATATTCAGAATTGGTTTCTCATTTTTTATATGATCTGCTCCTCCTCCTTTACTTGTCGCCACAGGTGTTCACTGGAGATAACATTGGGCCAGAACACCCCATGGATCCTTCTCAAGCAGTGGTTGACTTGAAGTAGTAGTGACATGTATATGGCCTTGACATTTGTCCTAAAAAGTTTGAGTGACAATGATATTTCTCTATTTTTCCACACTGAGTAGAGCTGTCTTTCCATCCACATCAGCTCCTCCATCAGTCATAACCACACTAGGTACATGAACTCTACCTCCTTTATACATAGAATTCACCTGTATTTGACCACAATTAGTATTGGCAGTCAGCCTCAATGATATTCTTTTTAGCCACCAAAAGAAAGAAAATAGTTGGTGATAAAATGCATCCTTCACAAGTTCCAGATGTCACTGCAAAGACTTCAGTGACTTTAATCTCAAGGACCACTATGCACATGTAGTTGTTATACTTTTAACTTTATTAGTATTCAAGAACACAGAGATGAAGACAACAGAATGGAATTACAATAAAATAACTTATATAAGAATCATATCTATGCGCCATTTTCTGCAATAAATATGTATGTGTATTTCTTTAATGAACAATTATTAGTAAAATAACTCTTTAGATAAGAAAAGAGGCTGCATGACTATTGGATTACATCACCTCACCTGGCATGAACTAGGTCTATTTAAAAGTCCATCTGTAAGCAAGCAAAACTAAAAAAAATTACCAAGAGCTTTCAAACTCACATCACAGTTATGCCTTGTTCCAAGTCAAAAGAGGTTTTATTATGAAAGGTTAAATACATTTTTACTTAGTACAACTGAAAGAAAAATATGTCCAAAGACTGCCTTGCTGCTTTTATCACAAATAATAGATTATTACCAGTATGTGCAGACTTCTTATGTAGGCAACATTTTGCATAATGACTATATAAAGCCCAAACTATGAGGCTTGGACAAATGTTGGCTAGAAAATCAGGCTAAAAAGTCCAAAAACCTCTGATCTAAAGCTATTTTATACAGGAAAGAAACCTCAAAGGTGAATCGGATGTGACTTTTATTATATTATAATATTTTGCAGAGGGGATACATTATTTTATTAATATGCAAATTTCTATTTTGGAAATGACTTTTTTATATTTATGCCTATCTGGCCTCTAAATATGTTCTTCTACTATTCCACTACTAATGTTGACTCATTGAATGTTTTGGCCTTTTTTACATTGCTGTGATGTTGTCAATATGCATTGTATTGGCTTTATCTCCAGAACCTTGGTAACTTCAATGGCATACTCTGTGGTACTTTTTTCAAATTATACTGGTGGGAGAAATCTGGTGTTCAGTGAAGCAATGCCTGTGTCAGCATCATTTCTAATCATTTAAAAGAACCTTTTCCTGCTCCGGAGGGGGTCTGGGGGGCCGCATCGCATTTTGCTGCCCCTGGCAACCTACTTGTCAATGAGGTGAGTGGTGCAGTGCCCCTGGACTGAGATATCCACTTGTGTTATGGTTACAAAGATATCATGTTTTTGTGGCATGGTGATAGCATTTTTGTGGTTTCTCATCTAGAATGAAACAGAACTCTAAGCTTAATATTCTACAGATAATACAAAGTCAGAACAGAAAAGAGAGAAAAAAGTTAAGGTTCTAGGGCAAAATTGCTTGGAAAAGGCAAAATTATACATTTAACAAAAGATTAAAGGCAAATTAAAATATATGGAGTATCCTAGTAGGTTGTAAGACTTTGTATTTAATTAAACTTCTACAGTAACAAAGAACTATAATTAACCAGTACAGTGACTTGTACAGTAACAAAGAACTATATTATCAACAGACCTAAGTTTAGCCAAGTATATATCCCCAGAGCATTCTACAGTAGCTTTTCATATGGGAACTGTAATGTTTATCTACTAATTCAGAAGACCAATGTCATACAAGATTTAAAAAATAAGCCAGCATCTAAGATATACTTATCCTGGAAAGACAATCCAGGTGCTAAAGCCAAATATTTAAATCCAGTATTTGAATACTGACTGAGTCGGCAGCTTATCGCCCTGTGCGTGGGGCTCTCCGACAGGCTTAACGATTGATATCTGGCCGAAAGTTACGAGATGTCGATAGGACGGGACTAAAAATCCCGTCGGATCGCAGCCGCATCTGTTTGTTGATGTGGTCCTGCGATCCAACCACCCATACCTCCTCCATTGTGATCTGATCGTTGGACCCTAGGGCCTGCGATCACCCACGAGTGGATCTCACCGTGTATGGCCACCTTAAGAGATTATTTTTTTTATTTATTTTTATTACAGAATATTTAGCTGTTAGGTCACTCCCCTCTATAGATATAAAGAATGTTTGACCATTGTTCTCCTGTGATGTTGGATGTGGTGGTTGGTGGGTTTCAACTACATGTTATACTACAAGAAAGCACTGGAGTAGGCCTTGTGACTGCTTTTCCACTAAAAAACAAAGAATTTATATTTGGCAAGTGTTGGCTCCCTTATCCTCTCAGTCACAAATACAGTATAGATCATTGGAAATCTCTCTAAACATATCGAGTTAGCACCAAGGTTAGCCACAGCCTTACATTGTAGCATTGTTGAGATTTTTTTAGGAAAATTAAGCATCTTGGTGGAAGCCCTGGTCTAACATTGTTACTGAGATGTTTCTAAAACATTTTTTATGGTCACTTTTGAGATAAACAGTTACATGGGAAATTTATCTTTTTTTAGGTTTGTCTAATTATTATATTGTATATATCACTACCAGCTCTACCAACAATTGACCTACAGTGATGAAGTCCACCAATGGAGTTGACTGAAAGGGGGAATCTGCCAAAAGCATTCATTTCTGGTGTTTCCTGTCATCACTTGTGGTTACATTTTCTATTTCACATTCTTAAATTTGAATTACATTTCATAACTTTTCAGATTTTTTTGCACACCTCTGTAGATGTGAGCATGTGAATTATAGCAAGTTTCATGTTAGTGGCAGGTTGAGCAGGGCTTGTCATCATTGGGAGAAAGTGGATTATAAATCTTTTTAAACTTGTTGCTAGTCATAGACTCAACATACATATAATACTCAGACTGTGGTTAGCTGGAAGGGCCAACTAAAGACCAATATTTGATTAATTGGTTTATTTAATGAAACCCTAGACTTGAGTTTCTGACATCCAATATTCTTAATAGAGATTCTTATTCAGTGACAAATTACAAATTATTAAGTGTTCATTACTTGTATTTAGTAACAAATGACACATTTGACACAAAACAATATGTGTTGCAATCTCATTAAAACAAAGGGCACAAAATGCATGCAATAATGTCATCTATATTTTATTATTGTTGCTCTGTTCAGATGAAAGACAAATCCCAGTATGATAAGAATTTCTGTTGTTGAATTTCTGTGTTACTGGGGAATCTAGATCCATGCCAACTCAAATGTTCCCTGTTGCTTTGTTTTTGGATTTTAATTCTATCCCATTGCTCATAGCTGATAATATTGTATAATGCATTCAATTGTAAAGAAGTCAAATATTATAATGGCAGCAAAGCAAATAATAAAAGGCTCAAAAGTCATTTAGCTTGCACTGTTCTTCCAGGAAATAATCTTGCCTTTCAGCGTGCAGGCTAAAACACAACTGGCCCCAGGAGAAGATAAACAGCATGGTGACTATTACTGCAATTAGACTGCAAATTGAGCTAATGGAACAAATCTCATCCTCGGATGCTGCTGTCTATATGAAAGATGTCTTGAAATAGGAGGAAACAAAGATTAATTCAAACTTGCTTATTCTACACAAGCAGAAACCAAGTGTAAAAATATCCAGTTGCCAGGGTGGAAATTGCCAAAGCAGTTTAAAATGCCATAAGTAAAATTGACAACATTATTGGTTTATATAAAAGCAATAGAATAAAAATAAACCAAAAACAAAACCTCTAAGGGCAATGGTACAAGTGCCACTGGGATGCAAATGTTGGATTTTTGAAGGCCCCTAAAATTGGCAAGTGTTGAAGTGCCTAAAATTGTACTGTGTAATGAAATAGGTCTAGACAAGTTTTGTGGAGAAAGGCTGCAGCTATTTCATTAGATACATACTGACATTAACAAAATTGCAGTTTGTAAACCAATACCATTAACTGTTCACTTAGAGAAAAAGTACCAGAAAGCCCCTGTATCAGTGAACCATCTAGAAGCACTAAGACCCACCTGGAATGATAGCCAAGGGCATACCTCCAACAGAATAACAGCTGCGGCAATATATATATATTTTTTATTTATAAAATAAAAAGGTGGGTGGGTGGTTATGGACCTCCATCCTGGTCTTCACTCTTCCAGCCATCTGATGAAAGTGTCACATTAATCTGTAAGAACCTATTTCTAGAGGCCCTGATTGCACACTTTTTAAATTAATCATGCACCTATTTTTTGTATTTGCCAATGAGGATAGAGAACTTGAAACTACAGCTAATCACAAACAAGAACTCTCTAATCAATAAGATCAATGTAGATTGCTAGCTAATATTTTTACGCTGTTACTCTCCCATGACTCAAGTGGGCAGAAGTCCTTCCTGGTACATTCTTTTGCATTGCTTTGCAGTCTAAGAAAACACAAATGTTCCATAATTAGGTTGAAAGTCCATCAGGGATTTCCAACCAGCACACCCCCAGCTGTTCTTTAAATAAAACATCCAGCATCCCTTGACAATTAGCCATAGTTGAAGCTGCAGTGATTTGCAGACTAAGAAAGTCAGAAAATACTTGTAACATTTGCTCTTTTATAGTTTCAGAAGTGAACACCTGCTTGCCTAGAGCTACAGCTTCTGTGTTGGTAGATGTATCAAAGAATGTATATATACAAATGTCTGTGTCACGCTCCAGTCCTGAGTATGAGCCCCCTAGCCACTCAGCTTTGGTGGTGCAGCATGTAAGGTATGATATAGAGAGTGCTATTCTGAGACAATTTGCAAGAAATTTAATATTTGTGGCACTGGTTATTGAGTTACTTGGCTTTTTATTCAGCAGTTATACTAGGGTCCCAATTACCCCAGTAACCATGCACTGATTTAATTGACAGACTGGAATATAGGAGAGGCCTGAATAGATGAGCAATAAAAAGTAACAATAACAATACATGTATATCCTTACAGAACATTTGTTTTTTTTTAGATGAGGTCAGTGACCCCAATTTGAAACCTGGAAAGAGTCAGACAATGATGACAAATAATTAAAAAATAAACAATGAAGAACACTTCAAAAGTTGCTTAGAATTAGCCTTTCTAAAACATACTAAAAGTTAACTCAAATGTGAACCGCCCCCTTAGGTTTGACAGCTTTATTTTTCATCTATTTGACGAATCAAAACAAAAATCTCTTATTTAATTAAAATTAAAAGACTTAGTAATGAACAATTTAATAGGCTGCCAGTAGTTATGTTATTTTGCATGATTTGGGCATATTAACATAGTAAAAATATCACATGTAAAGCTCACAATACATACCCAGATTTGGTCAGGCAGTTTGGACAATTATGACCCTACTTCCCAACCATCTGGGCATGTATGGCTATGCAGACCTTTTCCTTTAATGCTGGGGAATTAAGGATTATTGGTTTGGATGGAACATTTCTGTATCCCACCTGAAAGGAACTGAAGATGAGTCATATTTTTATATTATCAGATTAGTGTAGGAAGTCTGAACAACAACCAGTTGGTCTAAAATGCTAATAAAGTATAAGGATAGTACAAGCAGGAATAAGCACCCTTTTAGAGGTTACACATAACAACTGCAAATGAAGCACCAGCCCTCGTGGTTTATGCTGCTTAATGAACCAATTATTGATGTTCTTTTATATGTATTCATGATACCTTATGATCCAGGAAGATAATACAATAATGCAATACTTTATGAGCAATAACCTCAGTGGAATGATAATTTAATCAGGTATAATGTCCTTTCAAATTCCTTAAATTATTTAGATCAGTTTATGGTTGAACCAACATGAGGGACAGTTTTTAATAACTATAATTGTTAAATTGCTAGAGACGTTTATTTAATAGGATTTATTGCAATGTTTAATGGTCTCTCTAAATGACAAGATCAAACCATTGCTATTTCAGGAGCATTATAATTAAATAAATTATCCAGGGTGTAGATAGCAAGCACTGCAATCATTGCATATTTACAGGCATGGGACCTGTTATCAGAATGTTTTGGGCCTGTAATTTGCAGTGAAAAAAGATATAAAAATATATAGGTATGGGATCTGTTATCCAGAACACTCAGGACCTGGGGGGTTTTAAGGATAACGGATTACTTTGTACTTTGGACCTTCTTACTTTAAGTCGGCTAAAAAAATCATTTAAACATTACACAAACCCAACAGCATGTAATGTTGCCCTGGTAAAACAGTTGTGTTTGGTAGCCGAGGATGAGGAGAATATAACAGTGCTTTATTAGCAGGTTCATGCAGCCATTACATAATAGCGGTAACTCTTACTTTCACTTTCAAGCTGTACAGAAAGTCCTGTTTATGCACAGTACAAGTCCTGTGCACAGTGACACCCACAGGCCATTTGTATAAACACCACATATTCCCCCTATAGGAAAGCATTTGGGTGGATGTAATAAACAACAGCAATGCATCTTAAAGCAATAATATACATTATTCAAATCACATAGTCCTGTGTCCATGCAGGTGGTTTTCTAATTTTCTCAGTATGCCTTATAGGTTCACTTTCTTCAGGCCTATTGCAGTTGGTATGGTAAAGTATAGCAGTACCCTTATTCACATTGTAAAAGTCACTGGCAAGCAACCAAGCAAAGTGATTTGATCCTTTAAGTAACTGACCATTCTCAGGGCAGGTGCCACAGGTGTATCTCTGGCAAAATATTTCAAGAAAATATCCTTTGGTAAAATAGAAACTGCTGAACCTGTATCAAGCATCAGGTTAATGGAGTGTCCCTTGTCAGAAGAAGCAGTATTGACATTGACAGTGTATATAAACTTGTCTGGAAGAAATGTACCAGCTTTATCCACACTGAATACTGTAACACTGTAGTAGTAAGTTCATGAACATCTTTAGTAGAACTGCGGCAGACCGTAGCAAAGTGACCTGACTTTAAACATTTGCGGCACTGTATAGCTTTTGTAGGATATTTAGCATAGTTTGCAAGGTGTTGTGTTGAACCACAGCGAAAGCATTATTTTTAGTGATGGGTGAATCTATCACATTTCGCTTCGGAGAAAAATTTGGGAATTGGCGAAAAATTCGTGACACGAGTCGCGGCACTTTTTCAAAGTGCGTTGCGTCGATATCGATGTGTGTCGCGTCGTTCTCGACGCACGGTGCGCCATTTTCAGCGTGTCACGTCATTTTCGGCGCACTGCTCGTTTCTTTTTTTTTTCTCTGGAATTCGCCGCGAATTCGCGCCTGACGAATAAATTCGCCCATCACTAATTATTTTTTATTTGTACTTGCTGAACGGTTTTGCAGTGAATCCCTTTACTTAGCACTGTATTTTTCCTGTGACTGCACATTATTTGGACACAGTTTTGGATTCACAATCTGTACATTCCCAGCAGTTCCCTGACTGAGAGTTTTAGCCTCTGCCACAGCTGTTTCAATTTGGCTAGCAACTGTTATAGCCTTTGCAAGGGTTAGATCTTGCTCTAGGAACAGTCTCTCTCTAATGCAGCGGTCCCCAACCAGTAGCTCGCGAGCAACATGTTGCTCACCAACCCCTTTGATGTTGCTCCCAGTGGCCTCAAAACAGGTGCTTATTTTTTCATTCCTGGCTTAGAGGCAAGTTTTGGTTGCTTATAAACCAGGTGTACTGCCAAACAGAGCTTCCTGTAGGTTACCAGTCCATATAGGGGCTACCACACAGCCAATCACAACTCTTATTTGACATCCCTCTGGACTTTTTCATGATTGTGTTGCTCTCCAACTCTTTTTTACATTTAAATGTGGCTCACAAGTAAAAAAAGGTTGGGGACCCCTGCTCTAATGTGTGGTGAGTTTGTTTTTTCCACTGTTTGGTCTCTTAGCGTTTCCTCTGTTAGATTCCCAAACTCACAAGTAACAATCAGCTCTCTCAAAGCTGCTACAAAATGTTCTGTGGATTCACCATTACGCTGTCCACGTTGGCAGAATTTATATCCTAAATAAGGATTTCAGGTTCAAACCAAATTTGTAAATTTTGTCCCCAGATTCAACCGCAACAAGGGTTCTCTCTTTCCCTCCAAAGACAGTTGAGGTATTTCCAACTGAAAATGTTGCAGATTGTACCTCAGAAAATGAGAAGAGACAAAAAACCAAAAAATATAGTGCAGCGTTCAAAGTAGGGATAACGCCCCTTATGTGAAAATTAATGTACACTTATCAGTGCCAAACTTGTAAATCCCAAGTGAAAAATAACAAATGTGTCAAAATATATAATATATAACACCATCAAATAGCAGTGCACAGTGTGACCATATAAAGGTGACCATACATGGTCACATCCAATCATTTGGCAAGGTTGCTGAACAACCAGATTTGGGTTTGTTGTAGCCTTCCAAATACAGGGCGAAATTAAGTGGATCCATAAGTTTCACATCTGATGGGATTTTCAAATCAGATTTCAGATCAATTTCATCAATGTAGATGGTAACACGTATGGCTGTTTGGTAAATTTTGCAATATTGGTGCAACATTAATGTGGGTATGTTAAAGAATGTGCAATCAATATTTCCATTTGCATATAATTGGTGTAAGTAGGTGCAACATACAAAGCAACCTTGGATTTACCCTGGCTCAAGGGAGGTGTGAAGAACACGAAAAGTATATAAGGGCACAAGTGTACTTTATCAAATGGCATTTTGACTGACAAAATTCTGTGCCAATATTTGCACTTATCTTCAAAATGGAACCTCCTTATTTCTGTAAGGAGGTTAATAATGTATTTACTGAGGCTGTACCATTACCTAATGTATAACCTCCTTTATTGTGCGTTTTATCTATATGCATTGAAAAGAGAAACAAAGGGCTATTTTACTAAAGCTTTGTGTAAGTTGCAAAGTGCAAGAACAGAGATGCAAAATATCATGTTTTTCGCCTACAATACACTTAAAAAAAGGTTGTGCCTGACAGTTAATAACATGCTGTAATTGAAAATATCCGCACAACAGAGCATTTACAAGTGGGTAAAATCCTTGCGTTTTAATTATATGCATCTCCTCTGTTGTGATGATATTTTCAATTATAGTTAACTTGGAATGATGGCCCCTTATTCTGATCACTGAGTAGATAAGAGAGATAAAGGCATTCTGCCCATTCTGTAAGAGAAAAGCATGCTGGCAGTAGCAACATGTGCCAACCAAGTAAGGGGGCAGTTGGGCACGGGCAGACCATGGACCCATTTAATGCAAGTGCAGAATCTGGATGGCACTGAATTTTTTTCTTACTGTTTTTGCATTTTTTTCTCACTGTTTATACTATTTTCAGAGAAGTCTTCAACACATTAAAACAATTGCAAGACAGTGTAAACAATATTCCATATGTTTGGAATTTTCTTTTCTTATTTCTGTATGAGAAAGCCAATACCTTCTTATTTACTTTTAGGGTAATGGCAGACACAATAATTTCAAGCATCTTGTTGCCCAAGGGGTTTCAGCTAAATTGCCCCCATTCAAAGTAAATAGTAATTATTGACATGCATTGGGTCCTGTAAAGTGACAAGTGAGTATCACTTTCAAATACAGCACTGTGTGTTTTTAAACAATTAGCTTCTGTCATTTGACATGACGTGATGCATAGGAGTGATTCCAATTCACTTTTCCAGGGGGACAATTTCAAGAACTCTGTCCCTCTTCCTGAAAGCTACAACTCCCTCAAGCAACAAAATGATAAAAATGCTTCAAATAAGCCTTTGGATCTGTTTCCCATACAGTTCTTTTTAATGTATGACATAATTAACACACTGCAAACTATCACTGGTGCTTAAACTGTAATTTGTTGGATCAAAGAACTATAAAGTAATATATTTTATAGTTACAACACATTTTTTCTTAAGCATCTGCATAAGTTCATGCCAAGGCAGAATACAAGAATTAAGCTTTACATCTGGTAATTTCTATTTTTTTTTTGTCTTTAATAACATATCCATCAATCTGGATGAAACGTAGCCACGAGCAACAGGAATTGCAGACTCCAGTGTAATTTGTGTTCACATTTCTCATTTGCTGTAGCTTCTACCCATTCATCTTTTTTGTTTCCTTTCACAGTATGATTCACAACAGTTCTTTCCTTTTATCCCTGAAATACCCCTTGTGGAAAAGAGAACATTGATCAAACAAACCTAAAGCACACTGGATTCTCACAAAAAAAAAAAATGATCAATCAGTCTCATGAAAGAACAGTGAGCTTAGGTTTCCACTGCGTTTTGGTTAGTAATATGGGAAATGGTGGGAACATCAGAAGAAAGCCTTACCCTTTATTTTATTAAAAAATCTGGTGTCAGAACAAGTAGTGGAGTCGCCGCATGCCTTCAAAAAGCTTGTTTAGTTTTATCAGTGTTTTATTATAGTGAGGTTGATTTTAATAGCTTGTGCCATCTGGCTGCAGAACACAGAATGAAAACCAATGTATTCTCTTCTCCGATAACGAAATAAGAAAAGAGAAGCGTGTTGAACTGATAGAGGGGTCTTGTTCAGGTTCTGCGCCTGCTTACCACTGTTCAAAGCCTCACAAATAGGCATTTTGTTAATGCTATCCTTTTATGACATTTATATATTCTAAGCATATTTAGAAGGGATTGTATTATCTTTATTTGTCAAAATCAACGGGATGTATAAACTGTTTCACACAGAGACATATTTGAGATTTTTCAACGATAAATTTTTATTGAAATTTTCAAAATCACAAGAAAATTGAATAATTTCATATACTGTATCGAATGTAAAAACTACAAAGAAATGGAAAAAACAAGAAAGTCTAATCATACAGTAGCAAACATATTGCTGATTCAACAATGGTAACATGGCATGATAAATATAATGGAGAAAGTACTGACGACAAATTTTAGATTTTTGTTTCTATTCCTGATATAGTTGAAATGGGAGGCTTCTGTTGCTCAAATTGACTGCACATATGGAATATTGCTTTAACAGGCTACAGTTTTGCAGGGCCGGGCCAAGGGGTAGGCAGAGTAGGCACATGCCTAAGGCACAAAGCTGGGGGGGCGCCAGGCACGCACCTTCTCTGTCATCTACCCCCTACTCCAGTCCCTTTTCGGCACGCACGTCTTTCGGGCGCTGAGACCGGCCAGGTTGCCTGAGCGCCTGGTCAGTCTGGCCCAGTGCTGCAGAATTATTTTTAGTCTTTCTAAGCCAAAGCAGAAAATAGCAGTCTGGCTGTTATGTTAGACATCCAGTCACTTCAGCCTTTATAGATTACACTTTTCACCAACTTACTATGTTACATAGTTAAATTGGGTTAAAAAAAGACAAAGTCCATCAAGTTCAACCCCTCCAAATTAAAACCCAGCATACACACACACACACCTACACTCTTTCACACAAACCATATGCCAATAGCTATACTAAATGTAGAGTTTAGTATTAAAATAGCCTTTGATATTATGTCTGTCCAAAAAATCATCCAAGCCCCTTTTGAAAGCATCAACAGAATGAGCCATCATAACATCACCCGGCAGTGCATTCCACAACCTCACTGTCCTCTCTGTGAAGAACCACCTACGCTGCTTCAAATGAAAGTCCTTTTCTTCTAGTCTGAAGGGCTGGCCTCTGGTGCGGTGATCCTCTTTATGGGTAAAAAGGTCCCCTGATATTTGTCTATAATGTCCTCTAATGTATTTGTAAAGTGTAATCATGTCCCCTCGCAAGCGCCTTTTTTCCAGAGAAAACAAACCCAACCTGGACAGTCTACCCTCATAATTTAAGTCTTCCATCCCTCTAACCAGTTTAGTTGCACATGTCTGCACTCTCTCCAGCTCATTTACATCCCTCCTAAGGACTGGAGTCCAAAACTGCACTGCATATTCCAGATGAGGTCTTACTAGGGATCTATAAAGAGGCATAATTATGTTTTCATCCCTTGAGTTTATGCCCTTTTTTATGCAGGACAGAACTTTATTTGCTTTAGTAGCTACAGAATGACACTGCTGAGAATTAGACAACTTGTTCTATCTATAGAAACCCCAAGATTCTTCTCACTTAAGGAAACTCCCAACACTCTGCCATTTAGTGTATGACTTGCATTTATATTATTTTTGCCAAAGTGCATAACCTTGCATTTATCAACATTGAATCTCATTTTCCAGTTTGCTGCCCAGTTTCCCAACTTAGACAAATCACTCTGCAAAGTGGCAGCATCCTGTATGGAACCTATAGTTCTGCACAATTTAGTATCATCTGCAAAAATAGAAACCGTACTTTCAATGCCCACATCTAGGTCATTAATAAACAAGTTAAAAAGCAAGGGACCAAGTACAGAGCCCTGCTGTACACCACTAACAACACTGGTCCAATTAGAAAATGTTCCATTTACCACCACTCTTTGTAGTCTATCTTTCAGCCAGTTCTCTATTCTGTTACAAATACTTTGTTCCAGGCCAACATTCCTTAATTTAACCAGTAACCTTCTGTGTGGCACTCAGTGTCGGACTGGGACACCAGGGGCCCACCCAAAAACCTTAGACCAGGGGCCCACCATAAAACCTTATACCAGGTGGCCACTCTCAGAACTAATAGTCTTCATCTCCTCAATCAACCTCTATTCTCCTAGTTTGTTTTCTTTGCATACTATAATCAATTATTCCATCTATTTAGCCTCTTTGTTCTCATAGAAATAGGGAATGGCTAAGAAATAGGCCAAAGGTTTAGCAGCATGAGGGCCCACTTGATACCTTGGCCCACCGGGAGTTTTCCTGGTATTCTGGTGGGCCAGTCCGACACTGGTGGCACTGTATCGAATGCTTTAGTGAAGTCTAAGTAAATCACATCCACAGCCATCCCAGAATCGAGGTCCCTGCTTACCTTCTCATAAAATGAAATAAAGTTAGTCTGGCAAGATCTATTACACATAAAAACATGCTGGCACAGACTCGTAGTATTGTTATTTGCTATGAAGTCCAGTATCCTATCCTTTATTAATCCTTCGAAAAGCTTTCCTACCACCGACGTCAGACTGACTGGCCTATAGTTTTGAGGCAGAGAATGGGATCCCTTTTTGAATAGCGGCACCACATTAGCAATGCCAGTCTCTGGGCACCATGCCAGACCTCAATCCCATCTGGCCCTGGACCTTTGTTTATCTTAACATGATCTAGTCTCTTTTGAATTTCAGCATCTGTGAACCATGCATCATTACATGTATTATTATAATTGGGACTATTAATAAGGAAACCTTCATTAGCTGGTTCCTCCTTTGGGTAGACAGACACAAAGTATGCATTCAGAATCTAAGCTTTTTGCTTGTTCTCATCAACCAGCTGACCCCACTCTGATAATAAAGGTCCTACCCCTACCCAGAGGGATTCCAGAAACATTTTAATATATTTAACAACCTATTAATCCAGTTTTTATATTTACACTAAACAATTCCTTTAAGTCAACACTCTTTTTTTATGCAAGATAGTACTATTATTTACTTAGTAAGGCAACCTAAACCCAAGAGGAATCAATGGATTCTGGTCTAAGCATGGTCATTTGCCTACAACACCCACTTTTAGCTTCAGGCCTAGCCCTCAGCTACCTGGGTGCTGCCACCCTTTACCGCACAAGATTCCAGAAACCCAACAGGGGCAAGCAAGCGAGCCAAATGTAAGCACTGAAATGGATTCTAAGCATAGTCAGACATACTGAGTCAGAACCAGATAACAAGCTTAGAAATACTGTATGAGGCAAAAGTAAAAAGGAACAAGGTAGTGTCAAAACTAGGAAACAGCACAAAAGACAGGACCAGGATAGAGGCATTCAGGCACCACAAAACAGCACACATTATTTAAACAAACTGTTCCATGATTAATCCACCCCATTGTTATTAAGGGGTAAAGTAAGCAGATATATTTAGTGTAGGAACCATCATTGGACCTGCGTTAAAGTCGTAGGTTCTTAACATGGCCATACACGGGCAGATAAAGGTGCTGATATCGGTCCTTTAGACCAATTCGGCAACTTATCTGCCTGTGTATGGGGGCTTCTTCCCGTCATTTTTCTGCCGAACGACTCGTCGGAGCCCATTACTCCTTGTTTGTAATCCAATCGTTCTGCCCTTAGGCCAAATGTTCGAATTACCCCTTATAGCCCTGCCGTTAGTGGGCAGGCAGTGGGAAAAGATCCACTTGTTTGGCGATGTTGCCAAACGAGCAGATCTTATGGTGTATGGCCAGCTTTATAGTCCCTAAAGTCTACAGACTTATCATGTATTTGGGAAGGTGGTCAAAGGCAGACGCCCACCTTCCTGTAGGCCAGAACCTTTCTACCAAAATTGACTTTTTATAATTAAAGGGCAAGGAAAGTGTAAAATAGAATAAGGCTAGAAATGCTGTATTTTGTATACTAAACATAAACATGAACCTACTGCACCACAAGCCTAATCAAACAAATGATTTATGCTTTCAAAGTTGGCCACAGGGGGCTGTCATCTTGTAACTTTGTTATACATCTTTGCAAGACTAGACTACATACACATGCTCAGTGTGGTCTGGGCTTCATCATAATCATCAAAAAATAAGGCTTCAGTTCTGCATGGCTGGTAAGTAAGGCCGGGGGCTCCCCCTGCTGTTCATAAGTATGATTGTTTCCCTGCCAGAAGTTAGGAACGGTCTGACAATTCCTATCCACAGCACAAAATGAAGGGAGAATTTCACTGCATACAGTCAGGTTTCTTATAAAAACGGTACACATTTTTTTAATTAGAGTATATTGGAGATAGATTTCTTTTTCATTAAAGAAAGTAAAAATGGGATTTTATATCTTTGCCTTTCCTTGCCCTTTAAAAGGCATGGTCAAAGTATCAAGGTTGCGCCTCTCATTTGGATAAACCTTCTTCCATCTATACAAGCAGTGGATTCATAAGTGTTCTGGAGCTGCTTATTTATTTCACCAGTTGGGTAAAGAAGCCATTACTCAATGAATAACTTTACCCCCCACATCTAATATAAGATTTTCTATGGGAATCCAGGTGAAAATTATTGAATTTTATATAATATATATATAATGATAATATAATCATAATGCATGCTTTTTATTCACAGAAGTGACTTCTTATATCTCTGTCAATGTTATTATGGTGTAACTAATCCATTATAATCTACAGCAATGATGTATGATATGTCTTTAGCATGAAATCACTTCCTATTTCAGATGTCTACAAAACAAAAAAAAATCTTGCCAGAAAATGTTAAAATGTGTCCACATGGTTTTCTATAATACAAATAAATGAAAAATAGTAAATTCTATTTTATGTGAGACAAAAAACAGTTAGCCTGCAAAAGTTACTCATGTGTTATTATCCATTTAAATATGGGTACAGTATTTTACATATCTGTAGATTAAAACATCATCCCATCTGCTCAGACTATTTATAGAAGACTGAAATACAAAGTACTCATGTCACAGTGAACATTAATGCCGTAGTCACTGAAGCTTGTGATTGTCTGAAAACACTGATATTTAATGAACCAATGCTCTCAACAAGCATCTTTGTATTCTGATATATATATTGAAATTTGTGGTGGGGCTGGTCTATGTAAGAGAAGCAATTGATCCGGGGTCTGGACAGGGTCCAGTTGGAGCAACATTGACAGGACAGCCCAGATTTAAAGAGCCAGTAACATTTTCTAGTAGACTTTATGTATGATGATTCAAATTACAGAAAGATCCGTTATCTAGATGACTGCAGGTCCCAAGCCTTCTGGATATTTTAAATAATCTGAATAAAGTAGTTTTGGGGAACATTTTCTCTGTCTCTGGGAAGGGATTGTGAGCTAGCAGGTATAGTAGGGATAGACTGTGCCTATAGTAACAGTGGGATATTAGTCTATGAGAAGGCACTGTGGGCTGGCAGGTATAGTAGGGAGAGACTGTGCCTATGATAACAATGGGATCATAGTTTCTGAGAAGGGAATGTGGCTGTGGGATAGCAGGTATAGTAGGTAGAGATGGTGCCTATAGTAACAGTGGGATAATAGTCTCGGGGAAGGGACTGTGGGATAGCAGGTACAGTAGGGAGAGACTGTGCCTATAGTAACAGTGGGATAATAGTCTATGGGAAGGAATTGTGAGATACCAAGTATAGTAGGGAGAGACCTATTGTAACAGAGGGATAATAGTCTCTGGGAAGGGACTGTGGGATAGCAAGTATAGATGGGAGAGATGGTGCCTATATTAACAGTGGGATAATAGTCTCTTGGAAGGGAGTGTGGCTGTGTGATAACAGGTATAGTAGGGAGAGATGGTGCCCATAGTAACAGTGGGAGAATAGTCTCTGGGAAGGGACTGTGGGATAGTAGGTATAGTAGCAAGAGATGGTGCCCAGCAACAGATGATAAAGATTGAAACATATCCTAGGAATAATTCTTTCACAACTAAAGGAGTATTTGTCCTAATTTATATAAATAAAATGTCCACGCCGTTGCTAAGTTTGTTTATCCCACAACCCTGCCACCAATAAAAATATCCCTGCATGATCTGCACAGTGCATCTCAATAAAAGCAAGTGTTAATTGAAGGAATGCATGCTATTACTCAATTGCATGATGAAAGAACCCATAACCCAGTGCCAGAGGACTGCTGTGTATCTGCAGCAGAATATGGCAATGGCAATGCATGGCATGACTATCTTAGAAAACCGACTTGCCTTGTAACTGGGTCTGTGGGGCCAAAGTCAGATTGTTTTGAAATCATAATTTTCTCATAATGATTGTTAAAATTGGACCCGGGTATATGGACAAGGCTATATTATCAAAATCATGATCAAATCAGGTATCAGGCTCAAGTATAAGGACTTATGTATCAGTATCAGAATTAGATGTAGTGATGACATCATAATTTGATATTAGGACTGGAATCTAAGGTTACCACCTTGCCTGTACTTTACCAGTTGAGCTGGTGACAATGACCACATATGTATATTAATAACACTGGTATTTAGGGTCATTTTCAATTGCTGGGTTGGCAACATTTTGGCCAGGTGACAACCCTAGATCCTGACAGCTGATTCTAATGCTGATGTCATCCTGATTCTTGATGCTGATACATGAGCTTGATCCTTAAACCCAAGCCTAATTATTTAAATATTTTCTTGTAAAGTTTTCAGTAAAAACGTAAAGACCCCAATACCTGATGGGAATTGTGTGTCAGGATCAGGCTCATATTTCGGAATCAGCATCCAAATCAGCTATCAATGTAATAGGTTGGAAAAGAAAGCAAAGATAGGAGGACTTATTTCTTTTCCTGAAAAAATGTCAGGTTATTCTGACACTCAAGACTTCACTATTTAGTCTCCCTTGAATTTAATTCCTGCATACAACAAGACAAAAAGTGATATGTACAAAAAAGAGGGTAACTAAATAATGTGCAGTACTGGACCAAAAGATCAGGCAGCACTTTTACTATTTTAGAACTGGATGTGTCTTTCCTAGCTTCAGCTGTACCAACTGTGTTCCACATATCTGAGCCCACACTGTGAACAGACTGTGCTTTCAAAATTCAGTTTAATCTTTGGGCTCAATGGAGCGTGAATCAGACAGGAAAATAAACACATTTTCAATTTTTATTATCAATGTTTCAGAACAAATGCAGACATTAGATCAAATGTCTGGCATCTTCCCCCTTTGATTCAATTCATTTTGTGCACTTATTGATGAAGTTTAAATTCTAAGAATTGCCTGTACACTTTGCAATTCATAAATGCAGCTGAGCGCAGATGCTAAATACACGATCACTCATATAACCTGCCTTTTCTTTCATTTACCTAGATAGGATTATTGTGCTCCTGATGCTCCTTTTCTCTCGCTGCTTTATAAATTCAACTCTTAGGATGTTTTCATCCCACTCTTAAGAATGAATAGCAGGAAAGTCATAAAAAACTCTATTTTCTTTGCTTGTTTGTCATATTTCTTCTACAAAATAGAAGGAATTTTCCTATGATTTTCATAAACACATCATGAAACTTTTGATAAAAAAGGTTGCCTATGTATTTGGTGTTTGTATTAATTATTTGTATACATACTTGTAGTTCTTGAATGCCGAAGTGCCATCTTCCTAAATTCTCCCAACACCACCTCCTTGTGTAAAAGTTATTTATATAAAAAAAAATTTATATGCTTTTGTCCCTATGGCCAACTATGCATTCAGATTTAATAGCACAGATACAGCCTAATAATTCAAAGCTTTAGGGTAGAATTCCACAGTGAGCCTCGAGCCAACACGTCACCATGCGATGAAACACATGGGACGTGTTGGATGTCTTGGAGATACAGGAAGTAAATGAGAAATCGCAGGTAAGATTTATCCAACTGTCGGATGAAGAGCATGCAACGCTTTCATCCGACATTCAGATAAATGTAGTTCTTACTTGCGATTTCTCATTTACTTCCTGTATCTTCAGTACATCCAACAGAATTGGAATATGGCTTCTGACGGATAGGATGTGGAGGGCAACCAACTATCTATATATCTATATGTGTGTATCTTACCATAGTGCTGCCTTTGTGTATGCACTAGGAATATAGCTTATAATAAAACATCTTTTGCAGGCAAAAGCTATTAAAATGACGTGCTGCTTTAGCAGTTTAGCTTGCAGTTTGGTTGGAGGACTGCAGGATGTCTTTATAAATATTTAGTATTACCACCAGGAATACACTGTTAACTCTGGGTGTATAACTAGATTACTGAACTTCAGCATTCTTAGTCCTGATGCTGTACTCTCACAGGACTAAAGCATACATACACTTCAACATGGATTTATAAATACCAGATAGCAATATGATCTTTCTATATAAGTAATGTCAAACTGTCTTATTTGTCCATGTACTTGTAATTCTGTTCCAAAAGACCAACCATGAAACCAAGCACTGATGAGAAGCAGCTTTCTGACTTTTACCCTTCTGTCATTATATATTTACATTATGATTCTGTCATGGGAAAACATGTTAATATCTCTCCTCCAGCAGAATTGTGTACTGAAATTTGTTTTTTAGAATTTTTATTTAATTTGGAAATCTGATGGGGTAAGCCATGTTGCCAGTTTCCCAAGTGCCCCCAGTCAAGTGATTTGTGCTGCAATAAACTTCAGTCATTCTTTACATTTTTTTTGTAAGTTGGAGAGATATCACCCCTCCCTTTTTTCCCCCAGCAGCCATCAAAAAAAAAATTGGAAGGTAACCCGACACAAGATAACAGCAGCCTGGTAAATGTGAGGATAGCACTCAACAGTAAAAATCCAAGTCTCACTGCAATTCCTCCATTTACCTTGAGTAGGAGATACAATAGCCTACCTGAAAGCAGTTTCACCGTAAAGAGCTGGCTCATTCTAAAAGCACAGGATCAGGCACAATGAACTCAATGATACCAATATCACAGCTAAATCACTTATTGGTTCAGGAATAAAATGTTATAATGCTGAGTGAGTATTTTCAAAGTAAACAGTGTAATTTACAAATAAAACACCATAAAAATCATAAAAGAATCCCTTTAAGATTGTAATGACCATAGAAAATTATTTGTATGCAGGCATCCCACTCAAACATAAAAATATAAACTGTACAGGATGGGGCTGCTAAATTATTTTAAAGTAAGCTATTGTTACTCAAATGATATTGTTATGCAGGACTAACAGTGGGTGGCCATTGTGTAGGCCTAGTACTAGCTATGAGTGAATGTAAAAGAACATCTGTCAATGACCACGACTGACAAACAACCATAGTTCAGGTGGATATCTTTAAAATCAGTTTTTTTAGACCTTTAAGCTATCTGTAGAACTATAAACTATATAAAACTGTTTTTTATATAAATACCACATAAAAGAGGAAGAGGTGAAAGAGATTCAATAAACACAACATTTACATTTAAAAAATACATTTAAGAAATATATCCTCCTTTTTCTATTATAGTCATATTATAATATCCTTAAGGGCAATAAGCAGATTGGAACGATCTGAGAATTATCAGTATCTATTGACACACAGTATTTTAAGAAACACAGTTACTGCTGCCTGTAACTTTTTAATTGATGTCCTTGACATAAGGTTGCTTTTCTTTCAAGCCTCTATTTTCTTTCTGCCCTTGTTGTCTCTGTAGAGAATTGCTCTGATAGCCAAATCTCTTCTGGGATAGAATTAACTTATACAAAATAGAAGGTTGATGCAACACCATACTACAGTGAGCAATGATGCAATGTTCAAACTGCATATTACATGATGTAATGTTCTTTCCAGATTTACTTTCCAGAGATTGTTCTTTTGATTCTTTTTTATTCTAATATATGTCACTAATTTCAGCCAGTGGGATTTTCCAAACAACATTATTTTCGTAAAATTTTCCCATAAACACGTCTCCAGTAGTAACATCAGCTGGCATTTGGTTGAAGTTTATAGAGTAGAAGTGTCCAAGTGACAGAACTATACCCATTTGGTATCTCGGGTTAAAATGCTTTGATTGGGTGAAACAAAAGAATATTGACACAGAGGATGCTCTGATGTGTTTTCATTTTTGCTGATTTGAAAAACATGCACTGATAGCGAACTTTTAATTTAGGGTAGAACTACACGGACGTTTTCCATGCATTTCTGGGCAATCCGACACTCTTGGACAAAACGCAACAGAAAATAAGGTAAGTAATGTCGGATGGTGTTGCAGTGTTCATCCAACACGACACGACTGTCAGATGCAGATGTAGCTTGCAGCTTTTGCATCTGACAGTTGTGTCATGTCATTTGCACGCTGCAACAGCTTCCGACATTTCTTACCTTATTTCCGTCACAACTTGACGCTTATGTTATGTATTCCGCTGGAAACGCATGGAAATCGTCCGTGTAGTTCTACCCTTAGGTGCCAAGACATTTTCTGCTCATATAAAATCTATTGCAGAGGTTTTCCGTCTTTTGGGTTTAATACACTTTCTTGAGTTAAGAGATATAGAACAACACAAATTTTATAACATCCCATAAATAGTTCCAAGAATATCTAGTTTAGTTAATAAGTCTTCAGCCCAACTTAAATTCCTGCTGGGCTTCAAATAGGAATTTAGAAACTGTGTTGAATTCTGATGCTGAAAGTATTCCCTGTCTGACCATTACTATTCTCTGTACTCACATCTGGTTCTAAATATTGAAACAGTGCATTGGAAGTCATCTTTTCGAGTCAAGAGAGATCTTTTCTAGCAAAGACTTCCACAACTATCTTCTTCACAGGTATGTTAATCAGCTGGTCTCTGTAACATTGTTTCAATAGTTAGAACCATAAATGCAGAGAATAGAAGGGAAAGACAGAGACTGCATTCAAATGCAATAACATTTACATATAGGTGCATAATCGCATAGTTAAGTTTTGCTGAAAAAATACAAAAGTCCATAAAGTTCAACCTGTTCAAATGACCTTCTATACACTCACATATATAACTAAATATACCAATATAGCTCTGTATAGCAGTAGGCTCTCTCTTCACATCCATACTGAACACACACTGGGTATATATTTGTAATTTTCACCTGATAAACCTCACTGAATTGAATCTGGACCTTTGTGAGTAACAGCGTCATAAAGATAAAAAAACAATGTGTATGCAGATTCCCCTGGGAGCCCCCCTTGACTTGGATGGATTCTGTTCTCAAGCTAGCCTTGATAGTACTACCTTAACCTTGAGGAAGAACCACCTGAATGGTAATGTGGGTAGCTCTTTATTTTTCTGTACTGTCAAGAGATATCTCTATGCTCTCACAATGGGAATGCCCTTTTATTCCTCAAGTTTATAAAACTGACGTCTTTGTTTGGGGTTTATGTCAAATAAACTTTATCTTTTTTTACCTCAAGTGGTCTCCAGTATGTGAACTTCCACGACATAAGAGCATTCATTGGATTATTTCTCTGTTTCAGTGTAAAAGAGGTTGCCCGCTTGATTAAAGAACAGTTCTGCATTGGATATATAACAAAACTCAATGTCCCCCTTTATGTTCATAGGACCTATTTTTTCACTCCATTACATTCTGTTTATACATTTGAAAAGGGCAAAATGTGTGTTGCTGTTTAATGTTTGTAAACATAATTAACATTCCACCTCTTGTTTGTGGTTCTAATTGACAATTGTTTATCACCAAATAAGTGAAAATAAACTTTTAAAATGTGTGAGTGAATTCAAAGATATTTGACAGAAAAGTAAAATATAAACAATGTGATGTTCCATGATTACATTAAACCCAACTTAAAATAGAATGGAAACTCCACGTTTGAGCTTTTTGTGAATCAGTAGTAATCTTTTGCTGTGCAGGTCAGAGGGGAACACACATTTTGGTCTATAAATCACTTTAGGAAATATTCTTTAATTAGCTGAGATTCTGCTCAGCACAAGTACATAATGAATGCCTTGTTCAACCTAAATGCCAATATGTATAATCCCTTCACTCTGACAAGCACAATTAACCTTTGCTCTTCTAAATGGATCTCACACTCCACACTATTCCTACCTTCTTCTTCACAGTTGTTTTACTGTGAAGTGGCAAGTCCTTTAGTTCTGAATTCTTTAATCATCCAGTCGTTCTGTTTCTGTTAAAATCTCTCCAGAACTGAACACGGAATAGATTTCACACTAGGGCCTGATTGCGTTTCTCCAAGTGACATTTTCTATAGGTTTATTAGTAGTATTTGTGCTCTGATTTTCAAATTTATGGCACATATTTTATATGAGGCAATTAAAACATACTCTCACTGTCAAGCATGGATGTTTCCTGGAAAGACTTGTGTATCGTTCAGAATGGCACAAGTTTGGGAATGTACTTACCATCACAATTTTGCATGGTTTATGCTCTATTGCACTTAAAGGAGTTGTTTGCCTTAACTCTAATTTAAAAATTTAGCATGGTCAGTTGTAAGCAACTTTTCAATTCATATCCCTTATTTAGTTTTAAATTTTTTTTAATTATTTGCCTTCTTCTTCTGACTCTTTTCAGCTTTCGAATTGGGATCACTGGGATCCCTCTCAAAACATATGCTCTGTAAGGCTACACATTTAGAGGCACATTTACTAAGGGTCGAAGTGAACATTCGAATTAAAAAAAAATTCAAATTTCATATAAATTTTTGGGTACTTTGACTATCGAATAGGCCAAAATTCAACTTGAATTGAAAATGTTTTTTTAATTTCCAATTTTGAAATCAGTACTGTCTCAAAACTTGAATTTGACCCTTTGCCTCCTTAAACCTACAGAATGGCTTTTTTAGCGTATTATGGACCTCCTAGAACCTTTAAGGAGTGTTTTTGAAATTTTTTTGGTGAAAATCTTCGAAATTAAAGATTCACTCGAACAATTCGATCGATTATTATTCCATTGCAAACAGACCTATTTGAACAAAAACGGTCCATTTTGATTGAAAAAACACTTTAAATTAAATTTGATGGTCAAATTTCAAATTTTTTTCAATTCGAAATTCGATCCTTGATAACTCTGCCCCTTATTGTTATTGCTACTTTTTATTATTCCTCTTTCTATTAAGGCCTTCCCCTATTCAAATTCCAGTCTCTTATTCTAATCAGTGTAACCATAACCTTCAAAATGGAAAGCTGCTAAATAAAAAGCTAAATAACACGAAACCAACAAATAATAAAGTATGAAAAACAAATGCAAATTGTCTTAGGATATTGCTCCCTACATCATACTTAAAGTTAACTCAAAGGTGAACAACTACTTTAATCTTTGTATATTTTAATTTATTATGCTTACCTTCCCTGCATGTAATTATCAACTTTGTAAAATTATACAGTACTACTTATACATGCAGCTCTTTATCAACAAATTTATACATGCAGACATTTTGTAATGTTTTATACATACATGATATTTTGTAATGTTTAATATAGTAAGGCACACAAACACATAATATAAACACTCCCCCCACTTTTAAAAAAAAAAAAAAATCATATGCTTGTCATTCTGAAATCTCTGATATTATATTAAACCACAAATTCACCGGTCTTAGACAGCAAACCCTAACAATTGTATACACAAAAAAACAGAAATGGTTCCTCTAAGTGTTTGTAAAGCTAAATACAGCCCAAGGCTATAGAACGGCAAAATGATAACATATGGCATGAGAGTCCCTTACATTCAAATTCCTCAAATCATTTTTGGCAAAATTATTATATGCACAAGTTCAAACTGATAGCATGTAAGTGCCTAAAGCAATGTCCTATAGGAAAGCTAGGTGATCACTTGTGAGTCCCAGCTCAGCTTTGTGTCCCAGGCTAGGAGACCAACTTCTACTTATTGCACTCGAAAAAATTTCCATGCAGATTATATAAAATAATTCACCCAGCCATCTTCAGTAATTGCTTTACCATACTACGCTGTGCTTTTAAAAAGTTGATCAACAGAAAATGTGTTTGCTTTCAGTTATTAATGATTCTTGCACTCATCACAAACATAAAATACAATGTGCAGCATTTTAAGACATCGGAAGCCACACATGGGCCCCACTAAAATTTTGATTGTTGCTAATCTCTGGCCTATAGATTTTATATTAAAAATTCAGGTACTTGCCTAAATGATATGTGACAGTTGTATTATTGTATAGCACTATGCAGTAAGTTTTATAAACAAATTTATGAAAAATAAATAAAATGAATATGCAAAGAATTTGATCTCAAACTTATTTTTCCTTTTTAACTAAAAATGAACATCAGTACGGGGCAAATTTATCAAGGGTCGAATTTTGAACCAAAATTAAGTCAAAATTTTTTTTTTGTCAAATAGGTCTGCTTTCGAAAGAATAGGCCCATGTTCGTTCATATTCGAATTGTACAAATCGAGGGAATATCACATTTGATTGAATTCAAATCGAAGTTTTTTGCAAAAGTCCACCAACTGACTGGTTCTAAAACAGCAATTTGGCAGGTTTTAGATGGTGAATGGTCAAAGTCGAATTTTTACAGATAATTTACATTATAATTTAAATTTCGATATTCAAATTTTTTTCAAATCGAATTTGGACTATTCCCTAGTTGTAGTACACAAAAATAGCTCAGAATATGAATTTTGTAATTCGATTTTCACTTCGACCTTTGCTAAATCTGCCCCTACATGTCTGTAATTGGTTATTGAGGTATATGAGCAGCAGCTATGAAATGGTCTCGAAGAACAGCTGCTTTGTAGATGGAATTTTATTAATGGTTAAACGAGAAAGAAATACAAACTCTAACAATATTTCCTGAAAGTTTTAACCAAATTTCTGTAAAAATTATAAAATGTTATAAATTTTTTTAAAAAGTATGAAAAAAATTTTTTTTTTGTGGTTTTAAGTTTTGATTTCAAATGTAGAAAATATCATCCAGACTCTTTCAGACTATCACCCACGTTAACAGATAATTGGAATATAGCTTATTCTGTTCTCCTAAGGCTCTATCTCTGGTATGATGTAATAAAGATGTAATACTCATATTCAAAAAGGATTTATAGTCTCTGCCTGGCAATTATAGACTCATTTTAGGGGCTGACATCTGTTTAAGATTTGTATTTGAGATTTATTAAGAGATTACGCTGCAGATTATACTCTGGATAATGGCATTATAAGTTATTGGCAAGGACAGATCATGTCAGACAAATTGTACTTTATTTTTTTGATGTAGTAAGCATGACATTGGACAGTGGGGATGCAGTAGATGTGATCTACTTAGGTTTTGCCAAGGCTTTCAATAAGTACCAATTATTAGGAGGGAAAGAAGCTACCTTTACATTGAGCGGCTGATAAATTCATGTATTTTTCTCCGTTTCCCAAAGTTTTTTAGTGCTAAAAATTGTGTATTAGGATAATTAAAATTTGATATACACTTGGGAGGGTGCTAATATTATGGTCATTCTTTTCTCTACACATTCTGATTTTCATTAATTTTGTGACCTAGCACATCATTTATTTGTTTGCTGTTTGGTGGTAGGTGCCCTCTAATTCTATTATTTTTGATAATTAAAATTTTAATATTTATTTGGGGGCAGATTTATGACTTTAGAGCTTCCTATGGGATTTGTAGAACTGTATCAATCAAATGGTGAGTTCTAACTGTCACCCACTGATAAATACAATTCTAAAAGCCCCATAGGAATCAATAGGAATACGGGTGAGTTTTTATTTATTACGCTCACATTTTGATAAATCTGTAAAAAAGCATGAAAACTAATACAAAACTTTGCCATGAGTGTGGTCATGTAGAAGTCAATGGGAGCTGTAGTTATCAAATTATAAAATCCTTATTTAGTTTTTTCACTTGTAATCGCCCAAAAAAAGTCTTACAAAACAAGGATTTAGGTTTTATTATTGCTATAAGTTTTTTAATAAATAAGAAGACATTTGTGCTTTTTTTTTAACATGTGAGCTTAGTCAAGGTTGAAAAAACTTCTAATTCTACACAAATTCAACGAATTTTGATAAATAAGGCTCTTAAGCTGGCCATAGACGTGCAGATATGATCGTACTAATCTTTGTTTCGTAAGACTTTCTGATTGTGTGTGGAGTGTCCTGACTTTTTTAGTCAGATGGCGATTGGTTGTTCAGTCGATCGGACAGGTTAGAAGATTGGATGGCCACCCCTGTGGTTCTTGCAAATAAATTTGCCGCTACAACGGTCCCCGGACCAAAAAATGTTGGGGACCCCTGCTCTAGGGGTCACCCATAGGCTAAGACAGCAAATTTGGAATTTTAGATGACTAATAGTGGAAGTAGAATTTGTAAAGAGATGGTACAATATCAATAATTTGAACGAATTTGGAATATTCCCTAGTCAAAGAAGAATAAAATTAGCTCAAAATTCGAATTAAAAATTTGATTTTTCAATTCATCCCTTGAAAAACCTGCTCCTAAATCTAATTGCTGATTGGTGACAACATCTAGTAGATATTTATCTCCAGTCTTCATAAACATGCCCCTTAGTGTGCTAATATTATCCCTATCATTACAAATGCAGTGCCACATAAATTATTGCTTCCTAAACTAAAATTGGCTATACACACAATGGTATAATAGTATGAAATAAAGTTTGATACAAAAAGCTATGTCTTCATGCATTATTAGCCACTGGAAGGAAAATAACTAGATCAAACCCACTTATAAATAATATTTGTAACAATAATATTTACCTTATTAGAAAAACATGACCCTGGAAGCGAGGAGGATTGTGAAGAATATTAGCCAATACCATTAGAGATGTATTGAAGTCAGACATGCAAGAAATGAATATCATGTCCCCAAGGAAAGTAAAATATTTTGACAGGTGTCCTGTCAACCATAATTTCCATCATGTGGGATATCCAGTTTAAGTAAAACTGGTTAGCCAATGCTCTTGTAAAAAAACTGTGAAAGAACCAAGGCAACAACCCAGCTATAAAAAGAATACATCTAGGTTTTTTTAGACTACTGTGTGAGAAACTAAAACTCATGTTATAAAAATCGTTAACCAGGCCTTTGCTTCTCTTAGGGTAGAATATAATGAAAAACAGCTGTCAGGACTCCTAACCATTTGTGTAAACTGTGGAATAAAATGTACTGCATTGCCAAAGTTTTTACAATTACATTAGATGTGTTATTAAAATATCAGTTTATAAGTCAACCAAGTAATTCAATTGGTGCTGTGCAGCCAGATATAAATATTGCAATGGATAGAGTGAGGCTTGTTTTTCAACACAACACAGTACTATTTCAGGGAGGCCTATTTTTTATTCCTGAAACTCAGTAGCATAAAAATTGCAAGAACATGGCAGTGCTTTATGCCAGAATTATTCCTCTGTTATAGTAAACAGCAAATAAAAACATCCCTCCAAAAATGGGCAGTGTGACATGTTAATAAAAAAAAGCAAAAAGAATTGATCAGAATACTCCTATACCACCTAAATCAAAACACCACATCTGTACATTACTCTCCATGTTACTCTTGCACATCCTTAAATTTAAACAAATCATTACATGTAAAAACAAATGCTCAGTAAAACTACAAATTCCTTGTTATTGTTACTTTTTATTACTCATCTTTCTATTCAGATCCAATTTTCCAGTTGTAACATACAGATTTTTTTAAGGAGTGGCTCACCTCTAAGTTTACTTTTAATATGGTATAGAATAGGTCATTCTAAGCAACTTTTAAGTTGGTCTTAATTATTTTATATTAATTTTTTTAATTATTTGATTTCTTCTGACTCTTTCCAGCTTTTAAATGGAGTCACCGACCCTCTCCATGTTACTCTTGCACATCCTTAAATTTAAACAAATCATTACATCTAAAAACAAATGCTCAGTAAAACTACAAATTCCTTGTTATTGTTACTTTTTATTACTCATCTTTCTATTCAGACCCTTTACTGTTTATATTACAGTCTCTTATTCAACCCTAACCTTAGCAATCACATTGCTGAAGTTGCAAACTGGAGAGCTGCTGAATTAAAAATAAATAAATAAATAAAAAACTACATATAAGAAAATGTAAAAACAATTTCAAATGGTCGCAGAACATCACTCTCTACATCATACTAAAAGTTAACATGTTTTTTTCAAAACTCATCAGTTAATAGTGCTGCTCCAGCAGAATTCTGCACTGAAATCCATTTTTCAAAAGGGCAAACAGATTTTTTTATATTCAATTTTGAAAAGTTTTGTAAGTTTCCCATTTGCCCCAAATCATGTGACTTGTGCTCTGACAAACTTCAGTCATTCGTTACTGCTGTACGTCAAGTTGCTGTATGTCAAGTTGGAGTGATACCACCCTCGCTCTTTCCCCCCAGCAGCCTAACAACAGAACAATGGGAAGGTAACCAGATAACAGCTCCATAACACAAGATAACAGCTGCCTGGTAGATCTAAGAACAGCACTCAATAGTAAAAACCCATGTTCCACTGTGACTCCGTCAGTTACATTGGAGCGAAAGCGGAGTTTCGGTAAGTTATTTCTTAATAAAGACTTTTCGATTTGACAGTTTTTTTTCAGTGTATACTAACTAATTTTGTTTTAAAAATTTTGATGTTACTGGTCCTTTAAAAATGTTACTGGCCCTTTAAGGTCTCATCCAGACGGGAAGATTCAGGGAGATTTGTCGCCTGGCGACTAAGCACCTCATCCTTGGAGTGACAAATCTCCCTGAATGGCTTCCTGGTATCTTGTACCTGCTGGCGCTAAAGTCGCTTGCGCCTATTCACACGAGGAGAAGCATTTTTCAAAGCCGCTCGAAATTGCTTCGCTGAATGCCAGACGTATGCTTGCAACTATTTTGCCAGACGTAGATGCATAAACAAACTACACTATCTGACTTTATCTAATGCGACTTTACATTATAGCTATGGGGATCCAAATTTGTAGGATCCAAGAAAATCTTGAGCTGTTGCATGGTATTGTATTGCAAGATCAGATAAAATCTGACCCATAAAATCTGATAAAAAATCTTCTGTGTAGTTTAGCCCTAAGAGTCACATGTAAGCTTGTTCTAAAGGGAGCTGTCCCTTACAACTGCCAGTAGCATGTAAAACCACAATGTCCTCTGTTCAGGGAAACACAGAGCACAGCACACATTTACCAATAAGCTTACACTTGTATGAGTCTTCCATGGGACAGTTCATAAAAGGAATGTGTTCTGTGACCTTTTTATTTTTACTGGACATGAAATCCAGAGATGGTACTAAGCTGTTTATGTTGCAGAGGAATGGCAATATACAAATTGAGAAAATGTTAGCCAGACATTTGGCTTAGATGGTTAGGCACGGCACATCATGTAACTCCCATGACTTCAATTATTATTGCATTTTCCTCCCATTGAAATGAATGCTGCGGCATGTTGTGCTGTGACATACCATGGTACACTGCGTGAGCCATAGAAACAACTAAATTTAGTTTATCTATGTATGACATGTTTAGAGAAAGTTTTGTTTATCCATGCAGAAACAATTCCACCATTTGCACTGTATAAATGATAGTGAGCATTGGAAAGATTTTGCAGCATATAATTAAGCATTAAAGCAGTATCAGTTTGGACATGCTTAAAATGAGGCTTACAATTAAACAACTGAAAGCATATAGTAGCCTCATTCATACAAGAACAGTCCAGTATACTGACAGTACAAATAGCCTGAAAAGAGCTTTGCATGTCACTCTTTGTACCAAGGAAACTTCTATGTGACATTCAAGGGATACTGTTATGCTAAGAAAATAGTGGCTCTGTTTCTGAAAAGACAGTAATTACCATGAACGCTGTATTTTGCACTCATGCAGTGAATGGGGTGGGCAGAGCCAACCAGTAACTATTGCTCTATTATGTATGGAGGGTCACCCTCACTGCTGGGAATATTCACATGGCAGCAAATTGTACAGCTGCAGTTGGAAAGATTTGTGAATCTGATTCCTAATATTTTATTATCTCTTTTATCAATATAGTTCTATGTGTCGTACCGTCATTGATTGTGACTTTTCATTTACAAATATTCAAAGGTGACTCAAGTTTTGCCAAGTACTCATATCAAATGGCATATCATGATCTACACCGGGGGTCCCCATCCTTTATTATCCATGAGCCACGTTCAGATAAGGAGCAAAACAACAATGAAAATGTTACTGGGTGGTGCAAAACAAGTGTCATGATTAGCCCTTGTATGGACTGACAGCCTACAGTACACCTGCCTCCAAGCCAGTTATTCAAAAATAAGCACCTGATTGAGGCCACTAGGAACAACATCCATGGAACACTTATCTACGCCTTTCACTGATCTATCCGCCTTGCTGAATGCCTGATACTTAACAGCAATCTAGAAGGCAAAGTCACCTAAAAAGTTTTATGGAACAGCATACGAGACTGTACCAAATGCAAGGAGTCATTTTAGTCCCATAACTGCTAATCACATTGAGCATACAGCAATATCAACAACTATATCTCAGCTTTTGCTTGACCTCACTTTTCACAGTGTAAGGACTTTTCAGGATTCAAAACATGGTCCGTGTAATGAGCTGCCAGTGCATTTCTTTGTGGGAGGCTTTTGGAGATTGCTGATTCTGATAATCCACATAAGCTTATGCTACCTCTTCTGTCTTCACAGTCTCCACGTCCAATCTCATTAAAGTCAGATGCCAATAATCCCATTATCAATGGCCTATTTAAGACAGCTTCTTCCTCTTCTTAATTGCTGGATCATTATCTATGGTCCCTGTCTGTGGTTGTGTTCCCTGTTAGTTGGAGTTCCTGCCTCAGCCTTGTTCCCCCATATCTGTGCTTTCCTGGTTTTTGATCCTTGGTCTGGTAAACAAACTTGTTATAACCTTGCCCCAATCTTTGGCCTGTATTTTTGACTCTATATATACTTGCCTTTTCAGCCTGCTATTTATTTATCCATTGCTCACCTTTGTTTAAGGTCTATGTACTAAATCATTTCTTGTGCACAGTTATTCATGGTTTCTAAGTACCTAACATCTATGGCCGTACATGACAAACAGTGAATAGTGTAACTTTACTCCTGATCCTTTGTGTTGCCCAGTGGCATAAAGTTGGGGTCATGGACCCCCCCCCCCTGCAAAATTTTACCAAGCTCCCATTTCCTCCTGCAACAATAGCGGGTCACCCATGATGTGTAAAAAAAAGATGACCAGCGATTTTGAGAGCATTGCTGGTCAACTGTGCCCCCCCTACAGAAATGGGTCCACCCATGGTCATTGGGTCTGCTTCCTCTGTGGTGATGCCACTGATAAGGAGAAACCACTAGCTGATTGGATAACTAAGCCACAGGCTGGATGCAGCAAGTACAGATTTATATGTAACTGCATGGGAAAGACACTTCAGATGTTTTCTCAAGACAGACAATAGAGATATAAGTGCTTCTAGTTTGGCAATGCATGTTAATAGTCAATAACTATATAAATCTCATTTTAAAACGGCATTAACTTGTCTTAGTGTAGAATAGATAATACGTATGCATTGACTCACCAATGAGTCAGCAGGACGCTTGAATCAGTCTGCAAATAAGTCATTTTTGGAATGAGTAGACAAACAAAACATCGTGACCTAGACAAAGATAGTACTTCCCACTAATCCTATCAAAAATAGATACTGATGAACACTGGAACATTCACTGATTTCAGATGTTAAAGGGACACAAATTACTTAGAGTAGTGCGGTCACTCGTTCTGTGGTACAGAGGCCCTGAATTTTTTGATCTACCTGGTGGGGGGCCAATATTGGAAGCCAGTGTTGACCATTCCTTTTTTTTTTTTTTAAACCACACCCAATTTAACAACTGCTTCCAAGTGCTACAACCCCCCTCCCCAGGACAAACCATTACAGGTTCATGTCCCACAGGCAAAGTAGAGCAGGCAGAGTATGGCACACACAGGCAGAGTATGACACACAGAAGGAGCATAGGGAGGCAGAGAATGGCACACACAAGGAGCATAGGGCAGGCAGAGTATGGCACACACAGGGAGCATAGGGTAGCCAGAGTATGGCACATATGGGGAGCATAGGGCAGGCAGAGTATGGCACACAGGAAGCATAGGACCGACAGAGTATGGCACACACAGGGAGCATAGGGCAGGCTGAGTATGGCACACAAGGAGCCTAGGGCAGCAGATCATGCCACACACAAGGAGCATATGGAAGCCAGAATACAGCAGAAGACAGGGAAACCTATTAAGACCTCTCTAAAATGAACAGTTCATACTGTGCTACATACAGTGACACAATGCTGGTACCCCTCCAGCAGATTGTATGTGGTGTGAACATGTGAAATGTGGGCACTTTCAGTCTGGGTCTGAGGTGTGAACAGTACATGGCTTTACAGGTATAAACAATAAAGATTGTACAGGTGCAAACAATACAGTGGGTACTACAGGTGTGAACAATGTAGGATTTTACAGGTGTCAGTTAATATCAGTACTGACACTTTTAAAGCTTACACAATGTGCCTGGACAGCACTGAAAATGGTTGGATTTTGACACTGTTTAATACAGTCATCCCTTAAACAGAAACCTTTTATCCATAATGCTCTGAATTACAGGAAGGCTATTTCACATAGAGTTAAAGCAAATTCTAATATAGTTCTAATTTAATTTTCTAATGTAATAAAAAAACAGCACCTTGTACTTCATTCCAACTAAACTACACAAATCCATATTGGTGGCTAAACAATCTGATTGCGTTTGTTTAATAGTTTTAATGATTTTTAGCAGGTATGGGTCCTGAGCATTCCAGATAATGTATCCTATACCTGGGCAGAATGTAAATTTCAAGGAGTAGGATATTGTACATTTATCTGTCAATTTTATCCTGATTACTTAGAGTTTCCAGCAAATTGTCATAGTGCATTACATTCATTATACATGACATTCTGAGTAGTGGCTGCAGGTCTCCACAGGTCACTCGTTCAGTTGTTCATGGACAAATCACCAGACAGCTGGTCTGTGTAAAGTCCTCACTGTGATCATTTCAAAGAAATAAAATATACGAAAATTGGATTCTAAGATTGACTTCTGCAATAATATGATTGGATCAGTACTCCTTGGTCATTCTTGTAAGTGTCCAAATTGAACAAGATTGGATCAACTAACCCAATATCAGTGATTCCAATAGAAAAACACTGGTTGCTTTTATTATAATTCTGGTATAATAAGAACCATTAGGAAACGTTTTCATTAATGTAATGTATGGAGAGACACCAGACAGCCAATGTTTTCACAGGAATTGTACATACTTCTGTGATGCTGGTCAGTTTTGAAAACCAAGGGCATTACTAGTTTGAGTAATAGACAAATATTTAAAAGAAGGGATTAGATCAGTCCTTGGAAATAAAGGGCAAATTGCACAAATCTAAATTCTTGAAATAAACTGTTTATATTTCTCCACACTTCCATTAGGACAGGACCTAAAACGTCCACATTTTTTCCCTGCACATTAAACTGTCAAACATCTAAACAGTAGTTTTTTTTTCTGCTTGGGCCATTAAGGCTTGTTCTTGTTTAATAACATAACACAAACATGGATCACAACAGCCTTTCATGCATACAAATATTTTGGATTGCTATTAGTGTTAATACTACTCATAGTATATATGAATACACAAAATATTGAAGTTTACCCAGTATCTATGAGATTTTTGGGAGTTTGCAAATGTATAATTCTGTAAGTGTACAGTAGTACCTCTAAGGGCACATAAAGCTGAAATGGACTTTACACTTGCAGTTACGGCAAAGGCAAACATGACCCTTTCTGGGCCTTGTTGTACAAATAAGTATCTTTCCAATGCACAGAGCACATCTGTCCTCAATAAGTGTGCCTACATGGAGCCCAATGTGTGCTGGAGGTGGCATCCAAAAAAAAGTAGAGTTCACCACAGTTCAACAGGAGGGAACTCCCCAGTCCTTCATTCAGTTGAATAGGATTTTTAGGGGCATGCCATTCAAATAGAATTTTGATAAATATGTCCCTAAAAAAAAATGGAGCTATAAACTCCATCTAGCCAACTTTGAAGAGCTCTGTTTTCCATATGCCCCAGTGAATTTCAGATGTATTAGGCTTGATTAACTTTTAGTATGTTACTGTCATTGGAAAACATTTTTTTTAAACCATTAGTTAATAGTGCTACTCCAGCAGACTTCTGCACTGAAATCTGAAATCTATTTCTCAAAAGATCAAACAGTTTTTTTTTTTTTAAATCTGACATGGGGCTAGACATTTTGTCAATTTCCCAGCTGCCCCTGGTCATGTGACTTTAGGATGGAATTTTTTTCTGGCAGGCTGTTGTTTTTCCATCTCAGTGTAACTGAATTGATGCATTTTGGAAAAAAAATTCCCTTGACAGTATCCCTTAAGTATGTTAATGTCTAATTCTAAGCAGCTTTTCAATGAATTGTCAAATCGTTTTTGAATCATTTGCCTTCTCCATCTTCCAAATCTTCCAGCTTTCAAATGGGGGCCACTGACCCCATCTAAAAAAGAAAATGCTCTTTGAGGCTACAAATGTATTTCTATTGCTACTTTTTATTACTCATCTTTTTATTCAGACCTTTCCTATTTATAAAACAGTTTTTTAGTCAATTTTGTTTTCTCATTTAACTGTATTTATTGATTTTAAAGGACAGGTATGGGACCTTTTATCCTGAATAGGACCTGGGCTTTCCTGGATAATAGATTTTTCAGTAATTTGAATCTTCTTATCTCTGGGAAAATTTACTAAAGTGTGAATTTTCTTTTCCTCTAACTTCACCACAGTTCGTTTCACTTCCCCAGGTATATTTTCCACATCTCCATATTTACTAAAAATCGTAAGTGCACTTGTTCAAGAGCGTAAATTCTCTGCAAAATTCACCAGTATATTTCCCCATACAATAATAGTAGGGAAAGTGCTCGAGATAATTTTCGCTAGAGGATTTTCGCAATGTTTAATATGATTTAAAGTGGCTGCTATATCAATAAGAAGAAAATAATTAAATACATAAAATGTATTCGTAATACATTTCTGTATTAAATGCTTGTCAGCAGCATCTGAAGTATCTAAATAAGGGGATCAAATATATTTTATTCAACTTGGAAATGGTTTCTAGGGTAATTTGGACAATAGCAACCAGATTTCTGGAGAGCTGCTGAATAAAACGCTAAACAACTAAAAAACCACAAATAAATAACCAATTACTAATTGTTATGGAATATCACGCTGCATCATACTAAAAGGTGAACAACTCCTTTAAATGACAGAATATACAGTAAGATGATTGGGTCCTGCATTAATAGATAGAAACAGAAGATGGTGCATCTATTTCTGTCAGTCTACATTTAAATGGGAATTCTTGGCATATAGTTCCAGGTTTTATTAAAACATGCTGTTTTTTCTCAGGAAGCTAAATGAAATCCTACTATATGTTATTGTTCACAGAGTAAATAATTACTTTATAACGGCTGGCACAAATTAGCGCTTTCAAAACTTACTTTAGCAAATGAGAGATGGATTATAATGAAGTTATTTCACTGCCCAAACCTGCATAAGGTATTGCACTAATGACAAACAAGGATTTCTGGTGAAGTATGCAGTTTATTCAGTTAAAAGTGCATTATCTCAATCATGAGTTCCAGGGTATCCCCATATTTTTTTGTTGGCACAGATAATGTTCATCATTAAAAGAAAATGTGCGTTAGAACTTAGCTATGGCTACACATTGATTTGATACTTGCCATTGTTTTTCAATACTGCTGTTAAAGGGCGGGCCAAGCCCACTTGGTTTCCTAGGCAAGCCAGTTGGCAAAGAGGGGGCCACGGTGATAGAGGTGGTAGCAGGAGAGGGGAGTCTGACAGAGGGGAGAGTGACAAAGGGGAGAGTGACAGAAGGGTGGGGAGAGCGGCACAGGGGAGCAAACTCAAACTAAGGGTAGGCAGTAGACTCTTTAATAGGTACCTGCATAGTGCCTAGCATTGCTCCCTAGGCAGGTGCCTCTTCTGCCTAACCATAGTTCTGGCCTTTTGCTGATGCTTCCATTTGTGCAGCTACATTAATAAACAGGCTTGCCTATCTGCAAATGATTTCTCATCATGGCTTTACGCAAAGGAATATCTTTCCCTTTAATGGTCTTTAGGGGGATTTCAATAAATAGTTGCAAGCGTTACTTAAAACTTTTCTGAGAATGTATAACATTGCTTGCAATGAAAAATCAGTTGCTGGCGAATATTACATTACGCATTTTCGCTAACCAAAGGTTTAGCATTAAAACCTGCTCTGGAGTTTCATTAAATATTTTGTTACTAAAAAGACTTTAATCCAAACGGTAAATATACACAAAGGAGTAGAATGTGGTTTGTCCCAGGTGTCCCGCTGGTACTCTGTCCACACAGCAATAAATTTTCTCCACGGAAATGTACTCCAAACCTACAGATCGGAATATATTATTATTATACTCTAGCTTCCACAACCCACATACCATTAATGCCATACCAAAAAGCCAGTATATATGTGCGCGCCGTATAGCGCCACTGACACACAGTACAAAATAGCCGCTGATGCGCTTACACACAAATTGACTGAACGCGGGTATCAGAAATCGAAGCTGCAGATTATGCAACGTGAAGTTGGTAAAATCAATAGGCAGGCTCTCTTGAACCCTCTATTTTTAGTTATACTAGGGGATAAAGCCTTAGGGACATCCTTTATCCTACTGATGTTACCCAGAATAAAACTAAAAGATCGTTCTTGGGTTCACCTAAAAGGGGCACGTACGCATGTCTGAATTGCATATGCTGTTCATCAATAATTAAAGGGGAAACCATAAATCATCCTACAAAAGTCAATATTATCCGCCTTAGAGATTTTTCTACATGTGAAACAAAAAATTTAATTTACATGTTAAAATGCCCTTGTGGACTGGCCTACATTGGCCAGACTAGCAGAATGGTGAAGGAACGGATCAAAGAACACAGAGGTAACATTAGAAATTTCAAATTAGGCACCCATACAGATACATCTATATCCAAACATTTTGCTTCTAAAGGGCATAATCACATGCAGTTGAGATGGTTGGTGCCAAGACACCTAAGAGAGGAGGGAATATCCACAAATTGCTTTTGCAACGCTAAGCAATATGGATTAAAAGACTAAATACAATGACCCCTATGGGCCTTAATGAACATTGGAACATAACACCTTTTTTGTAACTTTATGTCTCTTTCTCATTTTCAGACATTGACATCTTCACTTTTGTTACTAGTTCTATTAACGGTATGAATGTAATAATTAATAATGGACTAGACTTTAATGCAGCAGGGACAGCTTTAGTTTTATTACACTGTATTGTGCACCTAGTGCCCGGTGTAAGTAGGCTCATTGCAGCAGTGCTTACATCAAGGTTAGAAGTCTGATAGTTTTTAAATGTTCTATACCATGTTTCTTATATGGCTACAGACTGATTTCAGCAACATTGCACATGATGTTACAGAGGGTGGTTGTTAATGGTACATTCTCTACTTGGAGTAAGGTTCTTAGTGGTGTCCCTCAGGGCTCGGTGTTGGGTCCACTTTTATTTAACTTGTTCATTAATGACTTAGGGGAGGGTGTTGTAAGTAATGTATCTGTGTTTGCGGATGACACAAAACTATCCAGCCCAATTAATTCCATCCAGGATGTGGCATCCTTGCAACAGGATCTTGACAAACTGGCAATCTGGGCAGCTAAGTGGCAAATGAGATTCAATATTGATAAATGTAAAGTCATGCACCTGGGATGTAAGAATATTCAAGCCACTTATACCCTTAATGGGACTGCACTAGGCAAATCCATTATGGAAAAGGACCTTGGAGTCCTTGTAGATGATAAACTTGGCTGTAGCAAGCAATGCCAGTCAGCAGCATCAAGGGCCAATAAGGTCTTGAGCTGCATTAAAAGGGGCATAGAGTCACGGGAGGAGGGGGTCATTCTTCCACTTTATAGAGCACTTGTAAGGCCACATTTAGAATATGCCGTACAGTTTTGGTCTCCCTCACTCAAACAGGACATTATTGCATTAGAGAGGGTACAGAGAAGGGCAACTAAGCTGGTAAAAGGTATTGAAAATCTTAGCTATGAGGAAAGACTGGCCAAATTGGGGATGTTCATGCTGGAGAAGAGGCGCTTAAGGGGTGATACGATAACTATGTATAAATATATAAGGGGGTCATATAATAATCTCTCTAATGTTTTATTCACAAGTAGGTCTTTCCAGATGACACAAGGTCACCCATTCCGTTTAGAAGAAAAGAGGTTTCGCTTAAATATTCAGAAGGGGTTTTTTACAGTGAGAGCTGTGAAGATGTGGAATTCTCTCCCTGAAACTGTTGTACTGGCTGATACATTAGATAGCTTTAAGAAGGGGTTGGATGGCTTTTTAGCAAGTGAGGGAATACAGGGTTATGGAAGATAGGTCATTATACAAGTTGATCCAGGGACTAGTCCGATTGCCTTTTTGGAGTCAGGAAGGAATTTTTTCCCCCTCTGAGGCAAATTGGAGAGGCTTAGGATGGGGTTTTTGCCTTCCTCTGGATCAACTAGCAGTTAGGCAGTTAAAATTAAAAAAAAAAAAAAAAGGTTGAACTTGATGGACGCGAGTCTTTTTTCAGCCTAACTTACTATGTTACTATGTTACTATGATATGGACTAAAGTATCGTTTAATTAAATTAACATATAACGTGGACGGGGGTGTGGTCACAGACTTTGTGTGGCTATTTAGCTCTTGTATCTTCACTGTTTTTTCACACTTGATAAAGGGCATATGGTGCCCGAAACATGTTGTGTTGGGTGGATTGGAAATAAACATGCACCATAGCAGTTAAACTGCATCCATGTCCGTTTGTCCTGCATATTGAACAATTAACTAAAAAGACTTTGTTTTTCCAAAATATAATTACAAATACTGCAAATGTTCTCAAACTTTGCGATGAAGTCGTTGAGGTCTTAAACAGTCAAAAAGGATGAAACATATTTCAGATTTGTCTCAAGAGTAAGAAAGGGAGACCTAGACACTATAAAAAGGAATTGTTCAACGTGAATATCGATCAGTTGATTTAAAGAGCCGATACAGGGGCAGATAAAAGTTGCCTGCTTGGTGTGCACATTTAGGAGAAATCCACTTGTTTGGCAACCTCGCCAAATGGGCGGATACTTACATGTATGGCCACCTTTAGCAGAAACAGGCACAGTATTATTTGATACCATCCAGTATGCTTAATAATCTCAAAATAAAACTTTGCTTTCATGTGATCCATGTTTGCTGCTAGTTTAGATTTGGGGATCTATTACTACTGTGCCATAGCCCTATGCAGAATATCATGTTAATGTTTCTTTAGCTGCCCTTCAAGTACTATGTTTTTCTTTCTCATTTCCAGTCCCTTAATTTTTTTAAAAATATCAGATACCATCACATACAATGTTCTATGAGATTCAATAACCACAGTACTGAATATGTAAATCTTACATTAGCACCATGATCTTTTAAATATTGCTTTAATATTACTGTGTATATTCAACACAATGTAATTTTGTCTACTCTATATCTATCACTTTACAGCATCCACTGAAACACCTAAAAGTATTTTATATGCCTATGTGGTACAACATTTGCACAGCTAGAATCAAACCAGTTTTACATGTTATACTTGGATTTTTATAAGTATTTAAATCACTAAAATACATGGCAGCAGTATGACTTTTTTTGTTAAAAAAAAAAAAAGCCTAATATATGTAAACATAGCAAAAGAAAAGCAAAGAAAGCTGTTCAGACCGAGAAACACATCTGTTTATACTCATTTATAACAATAGCACAACCCAATTTCTTCTTTTAAACTTAATATGATCAACAAAGCTGTGAATATTATAGATTTTGCGTTGCAAAAAAAGAGCATTTTTTAAAATTCTGAAATAGGGTTCTATTTTTTAGGGGGCACTGTCCTCTTATGTTAGATTTGATTCCAGCTGGAAATGGTTCCAACAATAAATAGCGCACAGCAGTGTAAAACGGGTATACAGGTGAGCAATTTAACATACACAGGTTACGTATGGGAAGAGAATTCCAACTTACTTCATGTAGATTACAATATAAGGGTTTCATCCTTTGAGCCACGGATAGACTGTAAGTCATAAAAGTTTCTATGTGGCTCGAATGGACAGCCCTGATAGAGTATTCCATATTTAGCGAGTTTTAGACACTATAGGGCTAATTAACTATGAGTGGGAACAAGTGAACACATTGCCATAGTATAAAAATCATCCAGTGCAAGTTCTTTGGTCTGTACTGTGCGGTACCACAATGCACTGTGCATAGAGTTCTGTGCACAACGGAATGCTGTACAGATCTCCTGTTTTTCAAAGCTGCTTCCTTATAGATGTGGCACAGGTTAAATGGAATCCATACTTCCCACCACATGCTGTCCCTGCAACCCTAATGTGGTAGTCATAGTAGGGAGGAACTGTTTTGCACTCCATACAGAAGAAAAAAGCTCTAGTAGCACAGAAGTGGCAGGGGTTATGTGAATATGTAGCCAAGTCTAAAATTCGGGTTTCAGCATTTTACAACACTTATCATGGTTAAAAATCTTTAGGGCACATTCACTTATTTTGACTGAAGGTGCAGTTTTTGATGCCATCGCCATAGTTTTCCCCAGAAGTCTACATTTTCCCCCAGAATTCTAGCAAGATAGTGTTGACAGCAATCGCATCTGATTCAGCAAAATAACTGTTCATGCACTTTTCAAAATCTACCTGGCGTAATATCTAATTTTTGCCCTGAACATGATGTCTACATCCAATTCTTTAGCTGCAACTGAGCTGCAGCAATTGACACAGGACACTGAAACCTGGAGCTTCTGCCTAGTTAGGGGTGGATCCCCAGTTTGGAACGAAAAGCAGGTATGACTGGGCAGCGTAGAATGCAATTTTACAGAACTGTGAAGAGCATATTTTGGTGTACCAAAATTTTTTATTTTTTTTATTTTTTTATTAAAGTGCTCACGTTGAGGAAAAGGGCAAGATGCCCACAATAGATTGAGAGGATGCAATATAGCTAATCAATAGTATTATATATTAAAATGTCCATCATGAAATGTTGAGTTACCTTTTTGTTGTACTTCTCTCTTCCTTCCAATATACAGAGCACAGAGAGGTTACACTTTTTTAACTGCTATGCCCCTGTATAAAATATAATTATAGCTGTGCTTTTCCTGTGCATGGAATAATCTTTAATGCAGTGTGATTACCATTGTTGTAATTTCAACGGAAGATGCCAGTTGTGGTGGAAGTTAAGCTTGTTTGGAGGTTTGTTAAGGAGTTCCTTAATATGTATACAATAATCATCAATGGCTGATGACCTGCCATTTACCCAGAAAATCTTTCATCAGACAATAGAATTCTCTGTACCAGAAAAATATGCTTACTGATGCTTGGTAGATAATGCCTCCCTCCCCTGTTTTAAAATAAGTTTCATGTGACTAGTCTAGCTATTTTATAGCACTACATAATTTTCCAGGTTTCCATTAATAAATGATAATAATATTCATTGTAACCGAGAGAACAGGTCCTTCTCAGTTTTAAAGCTTAAATTTTTTCTTGGACATCATATAGACATTCCTATCATTAAGCAAAGTGACAATTTAAGTCCCCAACCTTTTTTTACCCTCCTACAGAAGGTTCTACTTGACACTATACTTAGTTTTTCTGCAATTAAAACTTGCTTCCAATACAAGAATTCAAAAATAAGCACCTGCTTTGAGGACAATGAGAGCAACATCCAAGGGGTTGGAGAGCAACATGTTGCGCACGAGCTACTGGTTGGGGATCACTTTAATCTAATCGTTTTGCACAGAAGGTTCTGCATTTGGAGTCAAAGGTGCCAGCAACATGGAAAGTATATGAGTTTGTTTAATGTGCTAAAAGTAATGAACAAGGGATGCAGAGCTAATGACTACAGAGTTCTCTTGTTGGAAACAAATAGTGCCTTGCATTTTGAAGTGTTATATATGAATCTGATGGGTTAGTGCAGTGGGGTTACTGGGCTTTGTCCTGCATCACTTAAATTCTTCTGCAAGAGATTATCGGCACTGAGCATGCACAGTTGATGCTGACCTGGTCCTGCCTTCAACTGCAGATGTTCAGTATCTGGAATCACATTCAGGGCAAGATTAGGTGTTATGAAATAGAGTTTACCAATTCCTACTCTGCTATTGCTCAATCGATAACGAAAATGGGGCATAATTAGTTAGAGACATCGGCTCGGTTCAGGCCGCTTTTATCTGTTTTTCGTGCACCATAAAGGGACATAGAGCTGCTGGCCAAAAAAACAAGGCAGAGTAGCTTAGTGCCATATGACTCATAAATCTGTTTTACGTTGCTTTGTATGAGCGGTCTGCACCTAATGTACATATTTACTTAATATTTTGGAGGACAGCACCTATTTTCTTGAATGAGAGCAGTAACATTGATGTTTGACATGCAATATTTATTGAATGAAGGATCGCCTAGAAATTATGTATGCAGCATATTTTATGAGTACTTTATTGAAGAAATACAGTACTACAGTATGATTGTATTATACATATATATTAGACAGTATACCATAATGTTTTTTCACATTAACACATACTTTATTGCTTTTACCATTCTATGCTTAAAACATCCAGATTTAATTATTCAGCATTTCATAAATATGTTAGCTACACCATAGTCCTGCAATAGAGAGGTAGGTATATTGCAGAACACATGATGTTCATATTGTTTTTGGCTCAGGCCTCTTTTTAAGGTTGCAAATTTTGCCCTAACTCATTCTACGGCTAGGATTTGTGATGAATCTAGGTAAGCAAATAAGCAATATGCACAACTATTACCTTACTGGACTTCAGGCTGTGTCCCCAGTATCTACTGCTCTCTATCCCCAATAAGGAAACACTTCAAGAAAGCATCTATATTTCCATTATGATCATGTGTTCTGTCTTTTTTTGCCATGACAAAATTTTGTAATTAATGACAGAGGGCATATAAGTGGCAAGGAGTTAACCATGCAAGAACCTGGAGATTACTCTTTTCCTAAAAGTATCCCAAAACAGCAACATACTGCAGCCTTTCTGCAATAAATGTGGGATTAAATGTACTATTATAAAATGAGGTCCTTTGGGTTTTATAAAATTTTGCTTTATTATTATTAACATGTAGTTATACAGATAGAGTCACTTGGATTTGTAAGTTAAATGCGTCATGACTCAGGACTAATTGAAGAAACTGTGTTATCTAAAGTTATCTTAACTCATTTAATGCATTTAACCTTTTCATTAGCATAACAAAGCACCATTGTTTTCAATGGTGAACTCTTTAATTGGATGGGATGCTGTGACACAATATTCTGTGCTAAGTGGGATAAATGAGATAAATGAGTTAAATCACGACGCATTAAACTTACAATCCAAATTGACTGCATCTGTATAGCGCCAACATATTTTGTAGCTCTGACTTTCTTCTTCAATAATAGACTCTGAAGAGGATACACTGATAAAAGTGCTCTGTTCCAGAGTCTTATGTATCACAGAGGTGGAATTGAGACTTCATATGAGTTAGTGGGTGTGCATTTTGAAAGCTGCATTTGGCATTCTCCAAAAAGAAAACTTTGTTCTATTCAGGCTCATTGTCAAGGAAGCTCAGCAGGTGCAGTACTTAGAGAAACATCAGCAACAGAACCACTGAAAGACTAACAAACCCCTAATTTTTCTACAGAGCATTGAGAAGTTTGGAAGCTGATACTGTGTCTTCGGAAATTAGGGGTTGGGAGGGTAGAAGTAAAAGGGAGTTTGCATGTTGCCAAAGAGTCAGTGTCGTTCCAAGAAGTTTTGTGAACCAGGTTCCCAAAGGCAGGGCTTCTTTTGCCTGTCCTCCAAAAAAAAACAAATGGTCTTTCACAGTACAGTAATGAGAGTGTCTAGCAAGCTAAGGGCTCAATAAACTTTAAAGACCTGGTACTTAACTTTAATGGCCAAGGAAATAATGGGTTATTAAACAAATAATTTAGTTCCAGTACAGTTGGGAGAAAAAAAAGATCTGCTTGATTTTCTGCAAAGGCTTTTCTCTCTCCAGTGTAATTACACTAATTATCCCATGTTTAGCAGTTCACAACCATTATTTTAGCATATTTAGTCCAGTCAGAGAAGTGAGCTGTTCATTACTCCGAGCAGTTAATAACTTTACAGAAAAGCTACCTCCTAAAAGCATGTTAATCTGATCTATGTGTATATGTGTAGTGAAGGCTCAGATGTAGTCATCGTGATTAAAATTAGATAAAATATGAAGAAATCAATTACATGTGCTGATGCTATTGAGAAACTACTTTCTGGTGGAGTCCTGCGTCGCCATGATTTTGCAGTGCCCTAGTAATCCTTTGGTGTCCCTGACAACCGAGATTTTTATTCTACTGTGCATGAATCCCAGACTGCTGCCCTTTTAAATCAACTTTTTATAAAGTTTATTTGTTGTCCTAAAGCCATGCAAGAATGCATGCAATTTCTTATCTTAGACATATAATTTTTAACTTTGCATCATACTGAGACATGAGTGGACCAACTTTCTCATTTACATACTGCCACTAACGCTGTGTTCTGTTCTGCTGATGTTACAATAAAACAAGTATAGTAATTGTATTTCTTTTTTTCTCTGAGGATATTAATAAGCATGGAGACACATCTCTCTTGGCTTTGTGAAAGGTTTCTACACAATCATATTTGAACTGGAAAGATTTATTCGCTAGGGAATGGTCTAAGTGAGTAGCGCGTCTCCACCTTGCTTTTAGACTATTTCCACATTTTGTTCATTTCTATTGGTGTTATGGAAAATATATTCAACAGCTGCACAGTTAACCTCTGCACTTTTCAGTTTTCTCCTTCTCTTGATTCCTCGAGCCTACACAGCTCACATCTAGCAACCCAAAGAGACATCAGGACAACTGTAAAGTGAATAAAACACAACTATTTATCATTCTTGCTTATACTTAACAGCTGTACATACAAGGAAATATTTAAATATTTATTTAATGGTTCATCACTGGTTCATTAAACAATTTAAAGAGAAATACAAATATATTAAATTCATATACAGAACTTTATTCTGCATCCTATCACTGGATACATGTATTATCTTGCCCTAAGGAAACCCTATAACTAGAAGTACAGAGCCTTAATTGGTCCTTCAGACAACTGCAGTGTAGCTTTTAAACCACTGAACACACCTACTTCATCCAGCTACTGGCCCTTATTTCATAACCAAGCTCCATAAAACTGCATGTACTCTTTAGTAGGTTTAAAACTTTACATGATTTGGGGGGAATGTAATTAAAGTCACAAAGAGAAAAACAATTCGCACCAATAAAAAATTTCACATCCACATCTCGCAATGTATTTTTGTTCCTTTTAATTGCGCACTCTTGAAGAGCTTGAAGATGTCGTAATCTTTTGGAGCAAACATAACTTTTTCAGTAAGAAGTTTTATTACATTTACTGAGCATTGGCGCAAACTATAAAATTTGCAAACCATTGTTGTAAGTGGTCGCTAAACAGTTTCTGGGTTAGCTATATTAAATTCGCACAAAGCTAAATTTGTTCACGCAAAGGCATAACTTTTTGCATGGCAAATAGTTTTTCCATTACCCACTTTTATTACATTCCACCATATACAGTATGTTTGCTGTTTAGTACAACATTTTTAACAATATAGTCATTGTTCTGTGTTCTACATAATTATCAATTATTAAGATGTGATCTTACAGTCTCTCTCGCTATCATATATTTTTTTAAAACACACTCTATGGTCAGTTTCATCATAAGCTACTTAACTTGAGCATATGCTATGTTTTATGGGAGGAAACTGGACTATGGAGAGAAAACCCATGAAGACATGACAGAATGAGGAGACGCACAATATGGATCCAGCATTATGTGAAGATTGGTGTTATCTTCGTTGACTGCTTGACAGCAGGATCAAACTATGACAGAAAGACAAGGAAATAGAACAGTGGGCCCCTCAAGCTGGCACCATTAGGGTAAGGGCACATGTGCAGATTTGGGGGGATTTAGTTGCCTGACAACTAATTGCCTCTTTATTGGGGTGACAATCTCTCTGAACTGCCTTCCCCCTTCTATAATGAGAAAACTCCAGCACAATGGCGCTCTTGGCTCTTCTATTTCCAAAGTTGCCGGAAGTTTCCTCATGACTTAAAAAACCAGGACCAGCAATCATTTTAAACATGAGGGTCATAGGGCTGACAGGTTACTGACAGGTTGCCTCCACCCTTTCTGCTCTTTCTCTGTAATTTAATATTAGGACCTACCAATCTTTAAAGCTGTCTGTAGCAATTCCTAAAAAAAATGTTTGCATTCTCTTGCTCAATTGAAGTCATTTTAATAGCTCCTTTTTAAAAAAATCCATGGTTGTAATGCAAGTGCACAATTTGAGCACCTATAGCAACCAAACATTGTATTTCAGTATGTTGTGTTACTGCACCTGTGTAAACTTTTCAACTTTTATTAAATATGGTTGTATTACTCTCCATATTTGGTCAGGCTGGTCTGCCAATCATACTGAAAAATCACCTAGTGGGCTTCTCTATTAGACAACTGCTACCAACTTTATAAATTCCACCATAACCATGGACCAAAGAAACCATTTAGAGTCTTTACAATGGGCCCTGGGTATAAGGGACTTTAGGGGTCCCCACAAGACTAAGTCTAAGTGCAGTTGATTAATGTGGACGAATATTCAACTTAAGATGGGCTATATCTACCAACAGTTTTGTTTCCATGGGGTTACATATTGTGTTCAACTTTCTGCTTGTGTGTGTGTAGGGGAATGCATTTACTGGGCCTAAGAGTCGCCAAATATACAGTATATGATCAGAGACCCATATAAGTATTTTCTTGTCAGAAAAGAGAAAAAAAGAAATTGACTTCCAACACTCCTTTTCAATTGACTATACATACCACTGCTACTGCTTTCATGGGCTGCCAAGAATAAAAAAATAAAAAGCATAAAATCTACAGATCAGATGCAGATTTCTGCATTCTGGTAGTTATGACTAAATACAATAATGATGCACCTTGAAGTGTTCAATTCATGTTCTGAACTTCAATTCCTCACCCATTTACCCCAAAATCACAGGTCTGCCCATCACTTATGAGAGGTGCCATTCCATGGTATCAGAGAACTACTTGGCAGCCCGTTGCAGCAAAGGATAAACATGTATTTAGGGATTTTCAAAGGAGCTGAGCTTAATTAGTCTGTCATATGTACACCTCATAACCACAGGCTTGCCCACCTGAACAAAGACATTGCACCATTCCATACTTCTAAACTACTCAGCAGCACATTGGATATGATAATTATTGGTATTGGTATGCCCGACAATACACAACTGTTCTATTTTTCAACTACTGTATATTCACTCACTGATGTGGAGCACCACCCCATTTTTGCAAATTAGTGGGGAGCTGTGATTCTACCTGTGCCAATTGTCTCAAACATTTGTTGGTTATGATACCTGATTGGTTTTCTAGGCAGTGACCGATTACATAACAAATGTTTTGCAAATAAAAACATAATGCAAAGAAATGATTCTATTATTTTAAAGATGTGACATCAAATCTCACAAGCAAGACCAGGTACGTGGATTTCCTGTGTTGTAAATCTTCTTTCATAGCTTATTGTGTGCACAAAATATCCCTTGCCTAAATATTTGTAGGAGTTGCCATGAAGGTTAAATATGATCATTTATCTTTTATTAAAAAAAGAACTGTGTATTTATGATCACTAGACATTAATGTTCTACAGAAACCTATGAAAAATACTTACACCAAAACAATGATTATCATTCTTTTGGATGAAAGACAATACTGATAAATAGAATATGTTTTTATTTACATCAAACAGCTTGATTGCAAATAGTATAGTTAATATATCAAATGTATCTTTGTTAATTATAGTATTTAGTTGTTCAGTAAGCATGCATTGCCACTGACTATTTTTTCACTGCAAATTAAATCCAGTAAAATACAAGTTGTCATGGCATTCCATTTGGACATGAAAGTCCTGTACATTTATTATGACCAGTTATGAAAACAACTCTTGTTAAATTCTATTTTCAGACTTAGGTTTAGTTCTTTTTTTCCCAAATAAATTAAAGACCCTTGAAAAGCCTGACCATTTTCAGTGAAACACCATGGCTAACTGCAGGCTTCCCCATTGAGCTACTGAATGCATCAATAGCATTCATCCAATGGTGACAGGTTTTAAACAAATACACCTGCCAGAGTGCCCAGCTGTCACGCCATTTACCAGCAGCGTCTTTTGTACCTAAAGTAGCCCCGCTGCTTAGAGCACAAAAACGTCCATCTTAAAGCATTCAAAATTACAAGCAACCAATATAGTACAACCATAGACACCTCCATGACTTCTAATCCCTCACTAATTTGGCAAAACAGAATAAATTAGGGTAAAATAAACTGCTGCCCACAAAGTCTTCATCTAACATTCAAATGCACTGGATGCTGTACTAAAATACCGAGCCAGCTTAAGTATTTTTCCTTTGGAAAATAATCCTTCATTGACAGACATTGATAATAATTGATGCCCTGAAATCCATTCATCATGAATGTCTAAAAAGAGAAATGTGTAGCAGCCATCAGTTTAATTAAAACAAAGTGGTATTATAGTATAAATGAGCACAGAGCATGTGTGATGGTTATTTAAGCAACATAATAATAATAAATTGACCTTTTCTATTTTTTAGAAAACAAATAGAAATGTGTGCAAATGTATATAAGTTATACTTTCATACAATTTAGTCACGTAAGAGTAAAATATGAGGTTGTGTTGGAAACTTCCTTTGGCATGTTTCTCTCATACAGTAAATATTGAAGTATATCTTAGATGTCATAGGAAACACTCAGGAATGTACCTTTGGAGTAGATGAAGGAGGACCATTAATATCAGGAGACCCAGGTTATGAGAAATCACCTTTTGCACCAGATAATTGAGAGGTGGCAATAGGCCTTTTTAAATAGAACACACTCTGGCATTACTGTGCTGAGCCATGTCAAGCAGACAGATGGGCAAAGCCTCATTTAAGTCAGGCTAAAAGGAAAGGTCTAGGCAACCCATTGTCTTACAAAATTTTTAGAACCAACTTGGAAGGATGAATATCATAAGATAAACCTTGACTGAATGAGAAGATAAAGGACACTGTTTGAGTTTACATTGGCATGTGATAGTTAAGCAGGATATTGTGACATGTACTTTGTGGTTTTCTATCCGCATACTTTTTCTTCTTGTCAAAACTCGATTCCAGTGGATCATGCCCATGTAAATAAAAACATCAATGGACTATGGGGCAAATTCACTAAATCGTACAAATTTGTCAGCGACAGCTTTGCAGCCACTTTGCCAGGCATAAATTCGCTCAGACAATGCTAATTCACTTAAGTGCTAACTGCGTCCAGGGCGCTGAACTCTGGCGAATTTTCTTTAGCATTATTTCGGCAGAGCGAGCAAATCAAAGCGAAGCTGCGCTAGTGTTCAATTCTGCCTAGCGCAACTTCATGCGCTCAGGCTAATTTGCATACAACCAGAAATCTTTTAAAGTGGAATGGAGCTATTAATGTTACATGGTACATCTAATACATTACATTTACACTGATAACTAGACATGCCAAGGGAACCTTAAAGTCAATAGAGTTGTTTAATGCTCTACACATAAGCCCACAGTTAAATAATGTGCCATATGGTAGAAAATGTATGGGGGAAACCAGGTGCCTGAAAACATTTTTTATGCCTTTTGCAGCCTAACACCTTGAAAAATTGAAAAGACACCAGCGTTTTTTGGACTTAAAAGATATTCCACTTAAAAATGATGATGTTAGTAACAGAAGATTGAGGCTGTTCTATGCACTCCAATGCACTTCGCCAGGTCTGAGCTGGCGAAGGCAACTCTGGCTAAAGAGGTAACGTTCAGTAAAATCTGCATCTTAGTGAATTTGTGGAATTACACCCATTCGCCAGAGCGAAAATTCGCCTGGCGTTAGAATGTGAAGCAACAACAGCGTACATCTCCTTCACTAGAGAAGGGACACCTGCGCTCATTAGTAAGTATAAGAATAAGTCACAATAACAGGTTGTTACAAATCATAAATGCTCTATATATTCTTGGCATAATGGTGATTGTAACATGGCAAATCATAGTCTCTGTACAAGGACAGGTGTATAGTGATATCAAGAAATCAAAATTAGTAGCAGTACCTTACTGGAGAAGAACCAGTGGTGTAACTACAATACAGCAGACCATAGGGTCCCCTTCATCATTTCTCTAGTTAGCCACCTGCAGCAATTAAGAAAGTAGTGGTTGGGCAGCCAAACCAGACAAGGGGTGGAATTGCATTGAGTGTACAGTGCTGAGGATGCCCTTATTGTGGGGAGCCTTGTCATATGTAGTTATGCCACTGAGAAGAATTTAAGGATACATGCATAAAGTAAACAATTTGGCAGCATACCAGTCTTTAATCAAGAAGAGTTTTGTTCCATGTACAGTATAAGAAAAACAGATTACAATCTTATAAAAGCAATGCAACACTATTATAATAATGCATTTATCTTCTTGTGCAGGAATGGCATTTGTAAAAGAAAGCAGTAATCTTTTCACCCTAATGGTTACTGGTTTCACGAGGAAGAATAATGGTTTCCCAGTGATCAATCACTTTTCTTGAAAGGCAGCTACTGTATTTACATTAGTGAACTATGATTTTGTTATATGTCTGACATGAAACATTTCCATTAGCAATTACAAAATAGATGGAAAATCTATTAAATGCTGTTAATATTCATGCAGTACCTATCGCATAGCAAAGACAATTTCTCTGCAAATGTCAATTTACTGAAAGTCTAAGCAAATATTCTCTGTGGTTACTCTAACTGATATAGAATAACTTGGAACATATTAGAGGTCAAATACAAAGAGCACAAGCAGAAGAGTCTAGCTGCACTGTGCAATATATATTGCAGATAGTGTGAATTTCATATCAGCCATGTATTATGGCCCAGGTGCTAGCATGAAGAGAATCTTGAAAAAACACAATTTAAAAGCTTGTTTGTATTGAGCATGGCTCCCTTGAGAGACCAATACTGACTTTAAAGGACAAGAAAAGTCCTATTCACTGGAAGATGCCAATATAGTAGGCATCCCAATTGATAAAAAGGTTCTGTGGGCCAATGCTCCTTATAGGTGGCACCATCTTACCATGCTTTCCTAGTCGCACCAATGCCCTATTATCAGATTTAGATTTGCACAGTATCATAAAATTTCAGTACACGCTACTCCCCATGTGCAATCTAAAGTCTATTTGGTGAATGCAGTAATGGTCTTGACGCAAAAATGACTTTGCCCCTCACACAACATTAGGACAGCAATTGCGAATGTTATGGATGCGACTGTAATAAAACTTCTTAATGAAAAATTGTTAGATTAGCTCCAAAAGTTTACGCCACCTTTAAACAGGTGTTTATGGTTCTCAATGGGCAATTAAGTTTGCAGTGCAATAAAAGCCTAGTGAACAATGCTATATTGTGGCATTCAAATTTTATTACCATTCTGACTGGTAACTGAGTAAACAAGATAAAATGGCGCAGTTGTGCCATGATTCAAACTTCCCCTGGTAAAGTATTTTTTTTACCGGAGAAATAGCACCAGAAACAAATCGAGTGACTGAGGCTTGTCTAACTTTTTGGCTCTCCTTGTTGTTTTAACATTTCTTATTATATTTTAAGTACAATAAGTGCTTCTTTGTTTTTTGGTTATCCTCTATAAAAATATTTATTGTAAGCTCAGCTCATAGGCACTCAAAAGGGCACTGCTTCACCTCTCATTTCATTGTTACTGTATATCTGAATTATAATCCTGAACAAATAAATATTTCTGGATAAACTAATAATTTGTTATAACAGGATTTGACTTGAAACACGTGATGACCCATGAGTAGACCACAGGTTGAGTGGGTTAAGGATGAAACTTGGGTGACCATTGCAGCTTAGGGTTGAGTGTAGGCCAGACTGTTGCAGTACATTCCTCTACTGCTCCCAAAGATTCCCTGTCTTGGAACAAGAGCCACAAAAGAAGTAGCTCACAGAATGAGATGACATGGGTTAGAGTCACGTGCGTGTCCTACAATGGCAACATTTTGCTGGTAAGAGTCAGGTGCGGGTTAAGGTTTCCCTGACTTTAACATCAATATTGTGATTCAATTAATAAGAAAATGAATACCTCAATTTGAAGAGAACTATAAAATAATTTTCCTATTTTGGATAACAAGGACCACTGTGCCCAGTTCTAAAAAAAAGCACACAAATACTTGATGCTGAGGCTTGTACAGTGCATTACTTTACTTTTTATATTTATTTATGGTATGGACATTCAGAATCCCATTTGTTGAGGAAAGACTATACAATACACATATTTCTTGCTAGGCATTTGCATCTTGGGAATTTCTGTATCTGCTTAAGCAATATGTTTAAAATGCATTGGATGCTTAAAGAGTTCATCATACATGTGGCAATTTCATTAAAAATGTTTATAAGCTCTCTGTAAAAGAAGAAAAAAGTGTTTAGTGGAATACAATTAAAGAAAGGATACAACAAATCTTTTAAAAGAAGCTGTTCTCTGCCCATTCTTGTTCTTATGTGCCTGGCTATAGAAGAGTAGGGAGCACCTGGAAAATTCTGAGTACTGCCTCAATCTCTCTGGTCATCTTCTCACCACAACAGTTTCTGTCAGAAGCAAACACCCCTCCAAGTTCGTTTGGACCAATTAGTGGCAATTCTCTCTGACTATCAAAGCAGATACCTAGGGATAACAAAAGCTTTCCTCCCTCTTACAGTATTCAAACTGACTGAAATGACAGAATAATCATTTATATGAGCTCAGGATTTGGCAAGGGAAGTACTAAATATGCCCCCTGCCTCCTGGAGCAGAGCAACGGTAAATATACAAGTTTTTAATGCTTTGAATGCTGCTGCCACCCAACATTCAGAGGAAAATGGTGCATACCACCAGAAGTAGTATTTTGCATTAAAAGGGTTATCGTTTAAAGTTATTCCTGTTGTTTGCATTACCAGGGGTGGTAACTGGCGCTCCGTGCCGCCTGGGGCAAGGTTCTCACCTTGCCTCATGGCTGGAGCGGTCCTGTGCATTACATTTCATAAGGAATTGTTACTTTAAATTTCCCTGTAATCAGTTGTTCCAAAAATGTCATTATTTAAAGAGATTTGTGTCAACATGCACTCCTTGTATTTTCATATAGCACTCAGCACTGCTCCTTCCTCTTGTTTCAAACTAAGTGGTGTGGTGACATAGAACAGTGCTGTCCAACTGGTGGACTGTGTCCCCCTTGTGTGCCCCACCATATGAAAGTCTGCCTGCTGTGACTTCTTACCTTGCCTTAAAAGGTATCTGAGTACTGAGATTAAATAGCCCCTGCATTGTGCAAATCTTGAATCCCTCCTGCATTCCCACTTGTAATACCTCTATTGTTCACACCCCTAAAGCCCTGTACTGTTCACACCTCAGACCCAGACTATAAGTGCCAACATTGTTCACCTATTCACACTTCAGACAAACTGCTTAACAGGCATCAGGTCCTGATAAATTTCTATGTTTCCTTCTGTATTCTGCCTGCTCTATGCAACTTGTGTATTCCATAATCTACCTGCCCTATGCTCTTTCTGTGCTCCATACTCTGCCTGCCCTATTCTCCCTATGTGTGCCATACTCTGCCTGCCCTATGCTCCCTGTGTGTGCCATATTCTGCCTGCCCTATGCTCCCTGTGTGTGCCATACTCTGCCTGCCCTATGTTCCCTGTGTGTTCCATACTCTGCCTGCCCTATGCTCCTTGCAGGGGTATATCTACAAAGGAAACAGACCCTGTGGTTGCAGGGAAGTCCAGGAGGTATGGGGGGTCCTGTGAAATCCTTATTAATGAGCGATTTTAATATGGTAATATGTATTGGTAAAACAGAACAACCTCTGCATATTTGGGGGGCCCTTAAAGTAATTTTATGTGGGGCCCAATAACATCTAGTTATGCCATACTCTGCCTGCCCTATGCTCTGTGTATAAGCCATACTCTGCCTTCCCTATGCTCCCTGTGTGTTCCATGCTCTGCCTGAGGGAAGTGAACCTGGTGGGGGTTTGTCCACATGGAAGGATGAGGCATATGGATTTAATTGTATGTCTTAATATGAAGTAATAAACTTGTGTCACATGAGATATGAGTAATATCCCCGCAGTGAGCACCAACCATTCGAGTTTATGGTGTGCTACCACCATTAATGTAGATATGGGGGCAAAATTTGTATGCGAACACTTCGCTCAGACATTGCTAATTTACTAAGTAGTGACGTTTCATCCACGGCAACGAACGCTGGTGAATTTTCATTAGCTTTACTTCGGCAGGTCGAGCAAATCAAAGCAAAGCTGCGGTAGTGTTCAATTCTGCCTAGCACAACTTCGCTAGAGTTCTTGCGCTCAGGCTAATTTGCATACGGTGGGAAATTTAAAGTGGAATGGAGCTATTTATGTTACATTACATTACATTTACACTGATAACTAGACATGCCAAGGCAACCAATAAAGTCAATAGAGCTGTTTTAATGCCCTACACACAAGGCCACTGTAAAATAATGTGCCATATGATAGAAAATGTATGGGGGAAACTGGGTACCCGAAAAATAATGATGCCTCTTGCAGCCTAACACCCTGAAAAAATTTAAAGACACCAGCGTTTTTTGGACTTAGAAGATATTCCAATGCACAAATGGCGAAGGCAAGTCTGGTGAAAGAAGTAACGTTCAGTAAAATCTGCATCTTAGTGTATTTGCGTAGTAACGTCCATTCACCAGAGCAAAAATTCGCCTGGTTTTAGAGTGCAAAGCAATGCTAGCATCTATCTCCTTTGATAGCGAAGTGACACCTGCGCCGTTATTAAATTGACAAAGTGACTGAAAGTGGTAACTCTGGCAAATAATCCTCAGTGTTAATCAGTGTTACTTCACCCGTTAGTAAATTTACCCCATGGTCTTAAAAGTTCTTGTGGTAACATGGGTGTGATTTAAAGTGGCTGTGGTTTAAAACAGGGAGTGGTCAACACTGGCTTCCATTATCGGCCCTACACCACTTACTCCAGAAAAATTCTGGCCCTCTGTACGACAGAAGTTGGACAGCACTGACATGGAGGAACCCTGGAGCTACCATCACAAAGTAGGTGGTAGATCTCACATTGGCCTGCATCAAGAACCCAAATAATTGAGTGTATACTTCACTTTTACACCAAACTCATCAAAATGCAACTGCATCCATTTTAATGCACAATTGTGCCACGGTCGATTTCCCCGGGGACAAAATCTTGCATTACTGTATGGGTAAGAAATTGTGCACTTGTGTAAAAACAGTGGGATAATATTCCAGGCTTCTCTATGTAAAAAATTTTGTAAAATTTTTATGCATTTGAGTTACTTCCGCCACAAGCAACTAGAAATTAATGGCAGCAAATCTGGCATTCACATGTAGTGAAATTACACATGCAGTACTGAATGAAGCGAAACTTGCATGTGCTCCCTGGCCTTCCTATGTTGTTATAGCTAGGTGCCAAGTCCTCTAGGGAGACAGCCCTCCCCTGGATCCAATGAAATGAAAAAACAAAGTACTGACACACAGCAGCACTTGAAACAGAGGATTGTGTCAAGCAAAATACCATTTTATTTGACACAATAAATGCGTAGGGGTCAACCCCCTGTTACAAGTGCTACTGTGTGCCAGAACCTAATTTTTTCATTCCAGTGAAATTACACATACCTTGATAAATTGGCCATTTATTTTACACAGCTTTTTACATTGTTTTTAATGCAAATTTCATTTTACAAAGCATAATAAATATGCCTCTGTATCTACATCAAATGACCTCTATTATCTTAATACCTGTAATATGAATGGATGGATATGTCTACAACATTGTGGGTACCTATCTGTTCAGAGAAGTTTTCAAAAATATTTGTACAAGATTATGTGTTATATCTTGATGAGTTTGGAAACAGCATGTTTCCACATTGCTGGTGTAGGATATATGGGTTGTGTCCTGCAGAAAATTCTTTCTGTTCACTCCCTGATAAGCCTTTCCCTCTTAATTCTCTTCTCACATCTTCTCTGTGAAATTCAACAAGCAACTGCAACTTGCTGAAGTGTCTCTTTTTTTTATCAACCATCTTATATAACCACATAAACAATACAGATTCTGTATTGGAGTTCCGCATTATGTTCTTCTGTGGAAAGCTTGTGGATTCATTTGGTAAATTATTTTGGTAAATTATTTTGCCACATTCATCAATACTCATGAATACTTGCATAGTAAACAAACTAACAAGCTTCTGTGAGATGAAATAAAGCACAAATGGTTACCTCACATTTTTACTGTACATTGCTAAGGATATTATATGCATAGTGGTCAGTCATGAACAGAAGTTCTTATATATGAACACCTTTATTACAAGAATGTTATGAAATGTAGATGTACCATAGATCTAGATTCTTGTTGACTGTTTGCAGCCAGTCTTTTAGTGCCTATAGGATCAACTCACACCGCCATGAAACTGGCTCATTCATTACTTCTAAGCATGGAGGAGCAAATCAACAAGTAAATCCAGTCCATCAAATTCAACCCCTAGAAACCAGCCCCACTGCACATATACACACAAATTCATACAGACCTACAGTTGTGCTCATAAGTTTACATACCCTGGCAGAATTTATGATTTCTTAAACAATTTTCAGAGAATGAATGATAACACAAAAATGTTTCTTTCACTTATGGTTAGTGGTTGGCTGAAGCCATTTATTGTCAAACAACTGTGTTACTCTTTTTAAATCATAATCACTACACAAACTACCCAAATGACCCAGATCAAAAGTTTACATACCTTGGTGATTTGGCCTGATGGGTTAGAATGGCTATTAAAGGCAACCATCTTCACCTCTGATCTGTTTGCTTGAAAGAAAAGATTTTGTGTTATCATTCATGTTCTCTGAAAAACGGTTAAGAAATCATAAATTCTGCCAGGGTATGTAAACTTATGAGCACAACTGTATCTATACACTCAAATATATAAACTGTACATCCCAATATCTATGCTAATTGTGGATTTTTGTATGGCAATATACTTTAGTATTATGCTTGTCCAAGTTACTTTTGGTTTGCAGCACTGGCCCTTAAAGAAAAAGATAATACCAATAGTGAGTTACCAACAATACTACCCAAACTGCGCTTTCATGAAAGTTCTTTTCCTCTAAGACAGTGGTCCCCAACCAGTAGCTCGCGAGCAACATGTTGCTCTCCAACCCCTTGGATGTTGCTCCCAGTGGCATCAAAGCAGGTGCATATTTTTTAATTCCTGGCTTAGAGGCAAGTTTTGGTTGCATAAAAACCAGTTGTACTGCCAAACAGAGCCTTCTGTAGGCTACCAGTCCATATAGAGAGGCTACCATACAGCCAATCACAGCTCTTATTTTACATCACCATGGACCAGGCGAAGTAACGTCTAGCGTAAGTGCTAACGTTGAGGAAATTGTTCATCTTAGTGAATTCGTGAATTTACGATCCTTCTTCAGTGCGCAACTTCGCCTGGCATAAGGGTGCGAAGTTGCGCCAGTCTATCTACTTAGCTAGCATAAATTCGCCAGAGCTGGTGTTACGAATTGACGTCACGCTGGGGAATTAGCGCTAGTGTTAGACGCTTCGCACAATAATGAATTTGCCCCCCCCCCCCCCCATTTTGCCTCTACATTCTCTCTAGCTCATGTTTTTCCTTTTGAAGGACTGGAGCCCAAAGCTGCACCACATATTTCAGGTGAGGCCGTACCAGAGACCTATAAAGAGACAAAATTATGTTTTCATTCCTTGAGTTAATGAACTTTTTTATGCAAGAGAGTACTTTATTTGCTGTAGCAGCCACAGAATGACAATTAGGAATTAAGTAATTAAATACTTAAATATAGTTTATATATATACGTATATTATTTCTGCCAATGCATAAATTTGAACTTATCAACATTGAACATCCTTTCCAGTGCTCAGTTTCCCGATTTTGTCAAATCCCTCTGCAGAGTGACAGGGGAATACAGTGGATACTTGTTTTGGGGACAAAAATTATCACATCAAGACTCTTTTACATCCTAACATCAAATATTCGGACACAACTGCGTCAGGCGCATCGCCACCTCAAGGTCACTATTGCATTTGAATTAAGGGTAAAATACTGAATTGTGGATAAAAAGCTAGCACTTTGCACACTAGTAAATAAGCCTTATTTCTGTAGTATAAACAGTATTTTTTGCAGCAAATGAGATAATTTTATCTACACCCTTAATTATTGAGCAGTCCTTTAAAAAGTAAAAGCATACTGTAAACTAAAAGTAACCCTTTATATAATAATAAAATGGATCTAGCATTGGTCTGATGGATGAAGTGAACAAATTCTTGTTTCTGGTTAAAAAAGGGGGGGGGTGCAGAGAGCTTTTCTCCAATCCCTTAAATTCCGTTTATCAGTGAGATTGATTATATTTAGTAAGTGACTCATCTAATCTCACATAGTTTATTCCCTGCGTGCCCTTGATTTAACAAAACAGTGAAAATGAACAGTACATATTTTAAGAGAGTGGAATAAGGACATGGCAAATCTTTTGCAGATATAGAACACAGACATATTTTAAAGTAAATTAAATCAACCTGCTATAACACTGTCTATACAATTTTTTTCTTTTCAAATAAATGGTATCATATAGCCTTTCGTATAATCTCTGCATAACATTTATGTGAGAGCATAAAATACAACACAGCTGTAAGTAAACCAATATGCCTTTTCCAGAATATCACAGAAACATCTTGCAAACAAGAAAAGATTTTGACCAAATAAACAATGACCTCAAATTTACTCAGTGGGGTAAGACTTTACTATGGACAGGGGAGAGAGGGAACAGTGCACAGGGGTATCCAACCTTTTTCTTCCCTGGGCTACATTGGATAAAGAAAAATTGTCTGGGGCCACACATGAGACACACAAGTAAAGTAAAAAGTGAAGAAAATACTCATAAACGAACTACAATACCAGTTGGATAACCAGAAGGAGCTATACACTGGAATATGGGACACCTAGATATGACAGTAAATAGACATATTGTTGTATTATTTTGTAATTTCCTCGGGAACCAAGCGTATCAAGCTGGGCTGCATTCACATGCACCCTGGGTCGCATGGAGCTGGTTGGACACCCCTGCTGTAGATGAATTCACTTTTCAAACCTCTTGTTTTATATATATATATATATATATATATATATATGTATATATATATATATATATATATATATATACACATACACATACATACAGTGCAGTGATGTTGCACCAGTGCCAACACAAGATTATGCTGGGGAATTCAATCCTTTTGTTGTAGTTATTCACAAACTGAATTTTCCACATTAGAATAAAATATTTCTTTCTTTCTCCAGCGTACGGGGTAAAACAAAAAGTAATCTGGAAAATGAATGCTTCTGGGATTTGTTATTTCATCTGTGTTATGTTGCTGAATTATAACACAGCATTGATGAATGGATACCTGCAGAGTCTAATTACTGGTCTGCTTTAAAGGGAGACGTTACAGCTAAATTCTTTTGACGTGTGTGCTGAGTACAATTCTTGTTTCCAATATTAAGTGCATGGCTGTTTTCTAAGAAACCTCTCACTAAAATTCACATTTATATTTTGTATCAAAGCAAAATTTTACAACTTCCAACCACTTTGAATGTCTGGCATGTTTCTGATTGTCTTCTGATATATAAAGTTTGTAATGACAAACAGACTAATATATATATATATATATATATATATATATATATATATATACATATATTGATATACATGTATATATGGCCTGGATCTTTCTTTTACAGCTGGAAATATTCACAGAAAGAACAGTCTGCATTATGTTTGTAAATAGCAAGCACTGTGCCATATATCCACCATTATTCTTTCTTTTGCCCTAATTCATTATCATCAAAGAAATCACTATAATAAGCTCTTAGGAATGAGTGTTAATGGAAACAAGTTATTCAAAGGTGTACATGTAATTCCTACATCTGTGGCTGGATGTTTGTGTTTCACTGAAACCTCATCTATAAGTACTTGTAGAAAACCAGAAGTAGAACAGGATCTGTTACACAATGTAATATGGTAATTCTCAGCAAAAAGCTGTGCCCCAGGGAACAACATTTTAAAGATGTTATTGATGCTTACAGGGTAGGACTTGACCATCTGAATACTGGCAAAAATCCTGGTAGGTCCATACCCTGTGGGGCCTTGCCCACAAGCCAGCCGTATGCACACAGCTTTGCAAAGTTTAAAACAAAATTAAACATGGCAGTGCATTTCACTATGGAACACACAGCCATCTTTAATCCCTTACACCAGAAGTGATTGACATCAGTTGGTCAGTAGCAGGGAGAGGGAGTGTGGTTGGGAGCAGAGTGCATGGGTTGCAGGTTTAATTTCAGTGGCAGTCAGATGGTGGGGGGTCCAGAGTTCCTAAATTCAACACTGTTGATGTAGAGTATAAATTAAAGCTAAGTAAGTCTATTTAAGACTTTACAATGAATTATTGTACAAAAATGAGAATCATTTACATATGTCCTGAATGCAAGTGCCTAAGGGGTGCAACATTCAACATTCAGGGCACCTCTGCTTTGCACCTCACACTCGATTAAAAATTGCAGAGCAAATTAGATGTGAACAGACAGATGCAAGGCTGCCCTGCCCTGTAACAGATGGTTAGATGTTTCATGTAACTTATTTATAATGAGAAGTCTAATATCCAAAGCAGGTGCAATCAACACACAATTTAAAAAGCAGTGCAAAATGTTCCCATTGTGTCAGAAGCAAAGTTTTGGGGCAGGTGCAATAACACTGGAGTTCTGGGAAAACACTTTCAGTATGGTTAAAAAACATGGAGTCGTTTACCCTCTGCTGATTCAGTAATGAGCTGTGTAATATTTGCGCTGTTTTTCTGTGGGTCATCATATATTCCATTGCCATTATTTGTGTCATTTTTCCAGTAAAGAGTACCTGGATTTGACATAGAAAAACAGCTGCAACGTTCAGAATATTACTGGTGCACTCTGTATATTACATTACTTTATCTCGTGTGGTATAAACATGCCAATGTTTCATAGCAATAACGGCAAGACTTCTGCCATTTTGGAATGTAAGTTGACTATGATATAATATCATACATATAATGCCCACAGTCATATGCATTTGATTTTTAACATTATCAATTAGGGTTACTGGACCCCTTTACATTTCAAGCGGCCATATGCCCTTATAAGTTATAACCCAGCCCCAGAGTGTGGTCCACAAGATGGCAGTCTAATGGCTCATTGATAAAAGTGCACAGATGGATGCAAAACTGAGCACAAATTGAGGCTATTTGTATAAGTATAATTTGTCTTCTTGTAGCTTTGTTACAGTTGAGCTGTGAATGTCGAAGTGGGGGTGCTTCTTTGAATTCATCTGGTTGAACAGGTTTAGACTGATGTTAAGTAAATAGATAACTTAAGGCAAATTGACACAAGAAACTTGGCGTTGGCAAGATCACTTCTGAGACAAGTCATGTGTATATTCAGCACTTTGCACAATAGCCCTTGAATTCATTTGTCACCATTTGTCACCAGTGGAAGATTTTCATGATGGTAGAAAATGGAAAAGGATATTCCAGATTTTCAAGACAGTAGGAACGCATTCAAATCTGCCCATAGAAACGGCAACCCTCTGATTATATGATCATTAAAAATGTGATAAAACATATATACTGTACATACTGTATATATTTTCAATAAAAACAAACATTGACTTCTATTTACTGTATATACATAATATAGATATACTATATATATTTTATGCACCAAAATGTGATCTACAATTGACTCCTTTAATATGAATATAGTTGTCTTTTTGCTCTACTGATTGTTCAGGTGCTTTGCATAATTGATTGTAGCAATAGCAAGTTACCATGCCATGTGTGGCCCTTCGTACACTCTCCATTAATTCAACATGTGGTCCGATACCTGACGGACCAGTGTATGGTCGCCTTTAGATATGAAGATCATCACCTTATAGAAATTGCTTGCACAAGCAACAGGTTAACTGTCCTTTAAGAAAGCTTCTCATCTCTTGTGTCATACTTAAAGGCATGATGAATTTAATTACATTTAAAATCTGGATTTTACTTCTGATACTAGGAAGCCAAGCACTCAATCAGGGCTGGAACTAGGGGAAGGCAGAAGAAGTTTGTTCCTATGGCACAACTGTTAGGGGCACTAAGCACATACCACTTGTCTGCTACCCCTAGAGTCCTGGGTCAGTGAAGAGCAGTTCCTGTGCATCTTCTCCCCAGAATATGTAGGCAGCACTCCTCTAATGCCCACCCTTCCCATCCACCATGCTCATCACTCCCACCCTACACATTCCCCCAGTACTTGTCACATTAACATGCGTGAGTTGGTGTCAGGTACCTTGACCTCTAGCTTAAATTTGCCCAGCACTGCACTCAGTCAATGCTGATTTTCAACCAAGTTCTCTTATTTAAATAATTTGTTTCTTCATAGTTTTTTGACTGAATGTTTTTACCATATACTTGCATTAAAATATATACTAGTGATGGGCGAATCTATCCCGTTTCTCTTCGCCAAAAAATTCATGAATTTCCAGCAAAATTCACGAATTGGCAAAACATTTTCGGCAGGCAAATTTTTGCTGACGTTTCGCGAATTTATTTGCCGGCGGCGAATCGCGGGAAATTGCACGAATTCACGCCTGGTGAATAAATTCGCCCATCACTACTAATGATCACTCTCTGTGTGATGTAGCTTGTGCAATTGCTTTTTGAAGAATTTTAATTTTTATTAATTCAACAGAATCGAATCCAAACCCTTGTAAACTGTACATTTTTTTGCTCAAAGATGATGCCATATTTTTTATTCTTCTCTAAAATGAATATGCATATTATTCTTTAGTTTCAATTCTTTTGTTGAGTATTCCTTTTTTGGCCAAATCTATAACTTACTTATTCAGTCCATCCCACATGTCAATTCAGCCACAGAGGTAATTCTAGAAGATTCTACAATCTCATTTTCTATCCCATCACAAGAGGATTTTGTAGTCATAGGAGTGATGTAAAGGAGTGTGGCTTACATAGCTAATTGAATAGATCTCAGTTTTTCTTTTTGTAATGTAATTCCCTATGATTTAAGTAAATCTAGATATATCTTCCATTGCTTTTGCCAAACTAAACATGTGCCATAAAAATGAACATGATTTGAATGTGACTGTGCTAGCATGATTCTGAAATAGTGGAACCATAATGATTCATAAATTCAAACTCCTCATACAAGTATTAGCTGGATCATGAGATGTGTTTAGCATATACTAGTGGAATTTGCCTTCTGCTCTGGTGCGCACTGCAAGTTCACGGTCCTTCCATTTAACTTAATCCTTTGAAGTTCCAGGGAGATATAGCACAGTTCAAGGTTTGGGGGAGATCAATCATTTGGAAGGCTTTCCAACTGCATATCCCTCAGAGAGGCAGGTGATTGTTATGCTTTTAATTTTTTTTATCCATTTATACACTAGGCCTGTCTGATTCTTTTTGTCTGTCTTCCTCGCTACTCCTGCAAGAGAATTTCCTTCTGTTACATATAACACTTTCCTTCTGTTGTAATCTTTCCTCTTCTATTAAGCTTTGTTCCTCCAAGGTCTCTTATGTATAAATGTTATGTATAAATGTAAGCAAAGCCAAGTTTTTACAAGTTCCTTATGTTTAATGGAGCTTAAGAGAAGATCTTGATTGATGTCATCAAAATGATTTTGCTGCAATCTTAGATAGAAGCCCACATCTCCAGAAATATTATATCTTGAAGTAATAAGGCATTTTCAGTTGAGTTTTAATAATTTTGTATATCTTAAAATGTATATATTACATAGATCATTTAAAGGGAAAATAAACACCCCTTTTTGACACAAGCTCAATCATTTGGGCAATTGTGAAAAAGGCATAAAAACACTAAACTTCCACAAATAAATATAAAGGTTTCTTTTTTTTACAGAACTATACCCTAATAGTTTTTGTGTGGTTCAACCCCTTCCCCCCTTGCTAACAGAGTGATGCTGTTCTTACCTTGAAGTGATGGATCCTGGGATTTATAGTCCCTCTGCTTTTGAAATAATGTATACATCAGCCATAATGGCAAGCAGAGGAACTTCATGCCTAAAGGATATTTTGAAATGGGTCTTACAAGCAACATAGTATGCTTTCCAGCATTTCTGTGTAAGACCCCTACATAAGACAGCTGAATAAGCTCACGTCAAAAAGGGCTTTATTCTCCATTTAAGATAATGAAGTAAGTGTTCTATTGGAATAGTTTACAAAATGTATACCAATTACCAATTTATATTATTATTATATTTTAATAACTTAGCCCTTAACAACCATGCATAATTACTGACATTTAAACAAAAAGTAGATTTTTTTTAAATAATTATTTTATTTAAACAACATTTTGAATAACACTATTTTAAGGGACCAATTTTTAAACCTTGATTATTTTCTGGTTGAGTTTTTAAAGGGCAAAACTTGAATTTTTAGAGGGAAAAAACTAGAATTTTTAGGGCTTTATTATCCTCCAAAGCAGCTAAAAACCTGTCAAGGTCATGTAGAAGTCAATGGCAGATGTTCCTGAAGATGACTATGAAAATTTGTATTCATCCAAGTCATGGTATATCTAATATAAGTAATTCTAAAGTAACTGGACTTGCTGAGTAATAATTGAAGACGTTTCACTACTCATCTGAGCAGCTTCTTCAGTTCAACTGAGTGGTGTTGGAAGTACTCGGCATATAAACTCTTCCACTTAAAGACAAGGGACACTCCTTTGAATATAGCAAGGTCCAAATCTTGGAAAGAGAATTTGGACCTTGCTATGAACGAGGCATGAAAGAGGCAATTCATGTCAAGGTGGAGAAACCATCCCTGAACAGAGGCGGGGGCTTTCAACACCACCTGTCTGCTACATACAATGCTGTTCTCACATCTGTACCCCAGCTGGTTAAGAATACTTCACACATTCATTCATGCAACTCTCACAAGTAACACCTGTTTCTAGGAGTTGCATGACACATTGGTAATCCTATCATAGTAACTACACACACCTCTGTAAATGTCATATGTCACATCTTTGTAGAGTTACAATGTGCCATTGTGATTGGGTTAGTGGAAAAGCTTATATGCCAAGAACTTCCCACACCTGTTAAACTGAAGAAGCTGCTCTGATGAGTAGTGAAACGTCTTCAATGATTACTCAGCAAGTCCAGTTGTTTTAGAATTACTTATATTGGATGTCCCTGAAGATTTTTCTTGACATCATGATCTGCTCTGGTTTTCATATGATAAATTGAAAAAGTTGGGGTTTTCGTCAACAACTCACAAAAAACAAGAGATTTGCATGTCAAACAAAGAATTAATATGATTCAATTGTCACAGGATTTTGTCAAGTCTTTTCCCTCACCAACTTTTTTGGGCTGCTTTTTTGATAAATGAGTTACATTTGTGTATGGGAATTAGATCGACTTTGTTTTAATAAAAAATGTGATAAACTTGAGTTTTAGTAAACTACCCCCCAAAAGTCTGCTTTCACAATATCATTGTTACTGTAGAGCCTTGAAAGTCAGTATTTCCAGCAGGGCTTCAACTAGGGTAACACAGTAGATGTACTTGCCTTGGGTGCATCCATATTGGGAAAGGTTGGGATGGTAAAATTCCAGAAAGTATATCACAGTAGGCATAGCAACATGCTTTTTGAAAGTTCCTTGTCTTTCATCGCCCTTTCCATGTTAATTGCTCTCTGTCCCCTCTAACGTTATAGCAACAGAGTTTATGGTGTGGTTTGAGCCGAGTTTGACGCTTTGCTTGGGGGACAAAGTCCTGTGACTCAACAGTTTTACATCCTATTCAGCAGAGCTCAGTGTGATGAGACAGAACACACAAAAAAGAGGATGATCAGATGGATATTTTTTCACTATTTGTCTCCAACTATCCTTGAACTTTTCTGAGTTTCTACCCGTACCTATGTTATTTATGGCTCCATTTTTTCACCTTGAAGAATGTCTTGGTTTTCTAGGCACATAAAGGTTATATGTACATGGGGCAGACAGAGAAATTTTTATAGGGTTCATAGATATAACATCAATAGTACAAAAAATATCAAATGTCATCTAAGTGTAGATCTCGAGGTCAGGCCAGAGGGTCTTCCATTACAGTAACAGTATAGTCATTGTGTATATGCTGACATGAATAAATATCTTAGTCTTCATAGTCACGAGTGCACTAATGCACTCAGTTACACATGACTTTCTTAGTTTTTTCCACACTGGGTTTTTAACGCACCAGTTACAGCCCTAATATTAAATATATCAGTTATGACCATAAAATATTGTTTCCAAATGGAAAAAGTATTTGTAGGAATTAATGTCTGCTGACTAGAATTTCTACTCTGGTAGAATTTCTACAATTTCCTGCACTTGGCTTTACTGAAACAAAAAAATGATAACAAAAAAACTTGAAATTAAAAAACTATACTGTACATATATTGTGGTATAGGATCCATTATCTGGAAGCCAGTTATCCAGAGAGCTCTGAATATGGGAAGGCCATATTCCATAGATTTGTTTTTAATAAAAAAATCTAAATTTGTAAAAATGATTTCCTTTTTCCCTGTAATAAGAAGATAGTACCTTTTAATTTATCCCAGGTAAAATATAATTAATACTTGCTAGAGGCAAAAAATTGTAGAAAAGAACTAACCAACTTCAGTTGGTCAGATATGTAGCATTAATTGCATGAGACAGCCTAGTCTCTTCAAATATAACACACTTTGGCCCTGTGAAACGCATGGTATTAAAGTCCTCTTATCTGCCAGGGTGCATGGTCTAGCTGGGGGCACACAAAGGAAAATTTTGAATATAATGTATAGGGGCCACTAAGCAAACTGATAGGATAGTTGTGATAGAAAGTAGGGTGAGATATTTGTTGCAAGGGCCAGTTCCAGCACATTTTAGTTATTTGAACGATCAGCATTACAGTACACAGTAATGGTTAGTCCATTTGTAAGGCACCAAGAGCAAACTGCAAGGTAAAAGCAGGAGAAAGTTAATATACTGCAAATACCCTGAGTTCAACATACAGTATGCCAGGGTCCAATATTATAATGATACCAAAACACAGTACTGCAGGGTAATTGAGGGCACATTCTTGTCTTTGAACTTAATGCAGATGCTTTTTTTTTATCTCCGCACTTACACTCTATTCTTTTGTGTATTTACCGCATACATCAGCTTTTAACTGATAATGGAAGGAATACAAAGATCTTCTACAGATAATTCTAACTTTATACCTGAATGTGGAACCAATAATGAGCATTCAACAGAAGAAGTTGTCGCACCAGGTTACGGGTGCCCTGTATGCTTGGATCGGTTTAATTATGTCGCCTACACTGATGTTTGTAAGCACAAGTTCTGCTTCTTATGCATAGAAACCTGGATACAGGGAAATTGTTCCTGCCCTTTGTGCAGACAGCCTGTTGGAAGAGTTGAAGTTGGTGAGCCGAACGGTAGAAATGAAGAGGAAGAGAACCCAAGTCCGTCACATATCACAGTACAAGAACTTTTGAGAAACAATTATGAAGTTCCCTTGCTTGCTGAAGACCAGAATCTAGCAGTAGGGAGAACGTTGAACAATGATCAAGAAGTCCCCTTGCATGAGGTTGGGGGTAGGTCTGCTATAAACTTGGCAGTTGTTGAAGCATGGCTTGCTAGGAATTTTACATCTGAGACAAATGACAGTCGCAGATGGAGTTTCAAATGTAATTCCACTTGGATATTTGGAGCTTGCTCTGTGATAATGATTATTGCTGTGGGTGTAGGCGTTTCTTTTCTGCCAGTTTTCTAAACTGTATATTAAATGCAAATAAAAAGCAACCACATGCCAAAATGATTATACAGGTCTAATGATGTCTTCTACACTGAAGCTTGTAAGTACTGATGCAAGTTTTATGAATAGAAACCTGGATGCAGGTAAATAGTTCCTGCCTTCTGTGCAGACAGCCTATTAAAAGTCTTAAAGTTGTTGAGCCCAATGTTAATAGTACAGATGTCCCACTGCCTTTTGAAGAAGAGAACCCATGTTCATCACATATTACAACATAAGAACTTTTGAGAAAGAGAATCCAGCAGTAGGGGGAAGAAGAAAAGAGAATCCAGCAGTAGGGGGAATGTTGAACAATGATCAAGAAGTCCCCTTACATGAGGTTGGGGGATGGACATGCTATAAACTTTCTTTGAAGAAAGGCTTGTTAAAATTTTACATCTGAGACAAAGAAATTCACAAGTGCAGGTTCAAATGTATATTTATATATAATGTATATTCTAAATGAAAAGCTTTTGATTGTATTACTTTTATTCATTGTGTGTTTTAGTGTTCAGAAAAGAATAGGTCAAAATGAGAGCACACCTCTATGAGATAAGTTTGAGGGGTATATTTATCAAAGGGTTAAGAGTGAAGTTCCGCCACTAGAGGGAAATTCCGCCGCTCTCCATTCATTTCTATGGGATTTTTAAAGGCGTATTTATCAAAGGGTGAACTTTCACTTCACCTATTGATAAATAGGCCTTTCAAAAAAATTTGCTCAACAGGTTTAAAAGTTGCAGCTATTTATGTGGAGTTAGGTTTCAAGATATATAGCCTATAGATATTTATTCTTGTAAAGTGACCTGTAAATTATTTGTCTGCCAAGCATGTATCTGATACAGGCAATAATTCTATACTGGGCTTTAATGATATGGCATTGAGCACCTGTGAGATGAATTAGAATGGCCAGTAACTGTAAGTAGTAGAATAGAGTTGTGGTAGTTGTGTACATATACTGGACTGTAAGGGACACATTTACTAAGGGTTTCAACGCAATTCGATTTTTTCGAACAATCCAGTATTAAAAATTCAATCGATCGATAAAATTGTTCGAATCGATCGATTTGAACGATTTTACTCATTCCATCTAATTTTTTTTATTCAATCAAAAAAAACTTGGAAAAATCCTATGGGTGCTTCCCATAGAGTTCTATAGCAATTCGGTAGGTTTATTCTGCCGAATTTTTATATCGAATTGTTTTTTTTTTTTTAAAGGGCCAGTACTTCGACAATCGAATTTTGGGCTATTCGATAGTCAAATAAGCCCAAAATTAAATTGGAAATTCAAATTTTTTAATTTGAATTTGATTCAAATTTTCACTTCGAATTAATTCGACCTTTAGTAAATGTGCCTCTAAATGTCATGCCTTAATGAGTCCTATAGAATATGTTAGAGAATACATTTTTTTCATAGTTTTGCATATTCAAGTTATGATTTAAAAAAAAAATTTGAAGTGGATGTTTATTTTATGCTCTTGCTCTCGTGTTATTTGTACAAACAAAGGGGGGTTGTGGGAGCACTCAAAGGCTAAGTCAAAATATATTTAAATATAATGGGTTTGCTCAATGCGCATTCCCTGGGCCCCTGTCTCCTAAATAATTCAAATAATCGCTAATGCATATGTTTACAGAAACAGGGGATTTTTAGTTACAAAGTTATGATCATAAAATTGATAAGCCACCATACCACGTCAAGGTAAACCCCATATGGCAGTCCCTAACTTGTAATATATAAAGATTAAAAATTACTGCATAATAGTATTGGTTTCAGTATAAGGGCTATATCCTCTCCCGCCAGTGTGCGGCTTTTAAGAGAGAGAGATTCCCAAACCAACGCCCATTTTTAAAACCATAGGGCCACCATTGGTTTAAAGTGAGGGCATGGGGTGCTACTTGTCTCATGTTATTTGTCTCTTACAAGGAGCATACGTACCCAGGTTGCCTACATGCACTGTCCTACTCTTATTGTAACAGATTTCTCTGTCACTTCTACATGGACTATTTTATAAAAGAAAAATAACTGAGAAAAAATGTATGGGTTAGCAAGACCTTTTTTCTGGTTTGCTCCTGGGACTAATTATTATCTGTTTGCTTATTACCAACTTGACATATTGGAACTTAGTTTTTCCTTTTCACCCTATACATCACTACTAAGAATATAGTTAAATATTTTTATCAGTATTGTAGCAAATTAGAATTAACTGTAAATGCAATTCAGCATCTGTTGTACAATTTTTAATGGGTAACCTGCACAAAAATAACTGTCTGTTCACTTCTTAGCACTTTAATGCATTAGAATTAGCACTGCTGTTCTCCTTAATCCTGCTTTGGATAGAAATATAGAAATTTGGACAGTCTAGTTCTCCTCCAAGACCTGTATACTGTGTTCTACTCCTTTCACCTCTGGATCATTTGAGCCACTGGAATTAGCCAAGCAAATATTCTTACTAGCCCATAGTGCTCCAATTTGAAACCTTTGCATCTGTATGTAAAGGTCTTCCTGGTCACTATTTGTATATTTTTCTAGAGTTCTGATGTGTGTTCTTTTGTGCATCTGGGTTTTAACATGGTCTTTTGACCCTCAAGGTATCCCTGAGGGTCTGCTGTATACCCCTAGCACATTGCTACAATTCAACTGAACAAAGCCACTGTTCTACACCCTGATATATTGTGGTGTTTTGGGCATTTGTCAAAAAAATATATTGATACCTTTTTTTAAGAAAACAAACAGGAGGACCCTTGCTAGCACTGGTCTTCACTGATGCCCTTTTGGGTCGCCAGAACTTTCTGCAGTAGAAATAAAAGGGAACCAGAACACTGCAAATATAGACCAGAGATATGAGATAGCTACATGCAGGAATGTGCCAAAGTCATAGTGAGAATTAGAGGCCAAGGCAGATAGCAAGAATCATGGTAAAACAGACAGAAGCCAATAAATCACACAGTAAACAAAGGCCTCAGCAGGATCTGAGAACAGAAGCCAGACTAGAACTTTTTTCAAAACAGCCTTTTAAATCTAAAAATGGCACAAAAAACCTAGACTGATGGCAGGAAATAAAGCAGTGGCTTTAAAACATAAACAAATAGCGTTAGGCAACTGGGGGAGAATATGTGCATGGGAGGTATCCACAGCTGACAAGTCAATAGTATAGAGAACAGGCTTCTGATGAAGTGACGATTTGGGTCACGAAACGCGTCAAGCCGCGTCTCCCTGCACAAATGGTTTTAACATGAAGCAATAAAGAAGTTGTTTTAATTTCAATTTTTTGTTCCACCGCGGATTTCTTTACCAGTCTCTCCGCTCCCACGCCTTCTTCTATATGTTTGATCGACGCCGCGGCCAGAGTGGCAGTGCGGGTCTGTGATTGGTGTTCAGTGGACACGTAAACTCTTTCCTCCATTCCGGCGTCCTCCACTTGTTTCTCGATATTTAAAATGATAACCATATTACAAATATAATTAGTGTTTCATATTTTATCTTTTTATTTTTCTGAAAATGGCTTTATAATTGGTTTATAGTAAGCTCCAGTCCTTTTTTAATGAATGGACCGCAGGTATGGCTCCCTGTCCTTAGCCCACGGTGCTCACCCTTAATTCAGGTGGGCCCAGGTGCGAACGCCCCGGACCTATCACTTCCACAAATATTCCTTCAAAGAAAACACCATGCAGTTGCAGGCTACTCACCGCTCCTTCAGTCTGGCCCGGGTGCTCTGCCCCGAACCCGCAGCTTGAGGGAGAAAATATCAGCAGAACTTCCACTTGGCACGCACACCACGACTCAGACAGATGCGGTGAATAAAAGGCTTTTTATTTCCCAAAATCCAGCTCTCCCAACGCGTTTCGTGTGACACCACACGTACGGAGAGCATCTGTCTAAGTCGTTGTGTGGGTGCCAAGTGGAAGTTCTGCTGATCTTTTTATTTTTGGCCATGTGTTTTTTTCTATTTTATAGTCATGCCTAATTGTCCAATAAAGGTTTGCAAAGAATAGGTCAGTGGGATAAATTTCCTGATGTCATTTTGCTAAAAGTATTTGAAAGGAAAAAATAATAGCATTTGTTTGAGGCATCTAGTTACATAATGCAAGGCAGCCTATATCAACCAAAGATACACTTTTTTTTTTTTTTTTTTTTTTTTAAATAGGCAAGTTTTATTTTATTTTAAACACATTAAACATACAGACAGAACAATAAACAACAGACTATCTCATATGTGGCCAAAAAGTGTATATAAGGGCATGATGACACAAAGCACACAATGGCAATAATTACAAAATGATACAGGACACTCCACAGACATTTGTACGGTACAGTGGAGGGGCCTAATCAGGTCATCGGTTCTGTCAATGTGAGCAAACCGTCCTTGTGTCAGGCCAAGGAGGGGGTCCCTGATCTGGTCACACTACGGGGGGGGATTGGGTCAATCTCAAGTTAAATTTCTAAACAGTCCTCAAAAAAGGATGTTTCTACAAAGACATCAGAAATGTAGATTTATAAACAAATCTTTCCATGCTTTTGCTGCCAAGAGTTCAGATAAAGAGGTACGGTGTTTATTGTTATACACTCAAAATGAGGACAAAATCAAAGTAATTAATAAAGACCACATGTACTTGCATTATCAATCTGTTACCCACCACTCCAAATACAATAGAGAACCAAATGAAAAGGAATCTGCCTCCTTTAGAACAACTGACGAATCTATTACAAGCCCTACTCCAGTCAACTTGGATTCAATCAGTGGCGTAACTACCAGGGGTGCAGAGGGTGCAATTGCACCAGGGCCCCACCCCCTTGGGGCCCATAGGAGCCACGATAATGGTTATGGAAGGTGGTTATCTGGGGTAGATTTTACAGCACACATGCCATCAACACTCCAGCATGGGCTTTATAGAGGTAAGGGCCCGACAGGGGGGCCCAGGTGCTCATCCTGTACCGGGGCCCGCCAGGGAGTAGTTACGCCACTGGATTCAATGGATCGTGATTTTGTGCCATCAGTATGGGATAAAGAATACTCACAGTTTAATTTCAATAAAGCGTCAGTTAATAGATATTTGCAGAATGCAAACATTTCCAAGGGCCACATACTTTTGCCATCAAAAGCAGTTTATATTTCCAGCAATTGAAAAATATTGAGAAGAAGAAAAAGAACAAATTTTCCAAAATAGCAAAGATCAGTCATTATATATTAGGGGATGGACAGTCAAAAATAAACAAAATTGTAGCTGGAAATCTTCAACTTGCTGCCTCTAATTTATTTAGTGGGTCTAATTTCCATAAAGTGACTAAGTTAATGGTTATCTGCAGAATCCAAACATTTGCAATGAACACATACAGAAGTGGTTTTTATTTCCAACAATTGCCAAATATTGGGAGGAAGAGACAGAATACATTTTCCAGAACGGGCTGGATGATCTGATAGTCAGGGGCGTAACTACAGAGGAAGCAGACATTTTGGGGGCCTAAAAAATTATTTGCTGTGGGGCCCAGTAAGATCTAGTTAAGCCACTGCTGATAGTCATCGGCATTTGGCAAAATATTGTTTAAACAGTTTCATTCTAAAATAGTTAATACTGGGGAAAAAAAGAAATCTGGTGTTCTTGAAGAAGGTTTTAAATAATTCTCGGATGGAATATTAAGGCAAGATATAGATGTATGGATAATGACAACTTACAGACACGCTAGCATTAAAGAATTGCAACAATTAGAATACGGAGATAATGACCATCAGTATGATTATGGCATAATACCAAAAGCCGTAAACAAAACAGATATCTGCCGGCAAAAAGAAAATTGCCAGGATATTTCCATGTGGATTCAACCAAGTATTAATCATTTGTGGTGATCAGCAGAATTTTGCTGGTAAGACCCAGATCTTTATTCAAAATGGACATCTGTGCTTCATCACATTACAAATGAACACTCCAGGACTGAAAATGATGAGGAGGCTTTTGCAGGTGACTGTCCGCTTATAACAGACAAGGAGACTATATCACATAACTGTATTAAAATAAATTCCTGCACAATTATAAAAAATAATTGACAGCTACCAACACAATTGCATATAAATCAATTTAGCTATATAAGGAAGCTGGAAATATACAACAGCATGATTTTAAAATACAGACTTCCCCAGAGAAAATGTTGGCTCGTACATGTCTAGCTGAAATATCCCATAATATCCCATAACACTAGAAAGGAGAAAAAACATACTAGGTTTCCTAAAAACAATCATTCACAAGTATTGGGGAGGTACAGTAGCGACAAAAAATCCCTGTTTATAAGCCTACCACAAATAAGCACATGCTGGAAGTTTTGTTGGCTGCATTGAAAATTTGCAGTGGAAACCATCACCATAACTGGCAGACAAAAACAAGATGGGTTTCAAAAAATATTGCTTTGACAGAAAAAGCAGATAAAGAAGCAATTTGAGTACATTGTTGTTAGAGAACATTTTGTTTTACAAATATTTAGAATATATCCTTTTATTTTATGTTTGAATATATTTTTAACATTACTTCAAATGAGTAAACATTTCATTATATTATACTTTAGCTAATGTTTATATTACATTTGTAAAGATTTTTTGCAAGTTTTTATTATTAACATGTATTTCTATAGCGCCAACTTGTTTCGTAGCGCTAAGGTAGGGTACAGAAAACAGTACATAACTTTGTATGGGGAAAAAATAACATATCAATCAGTTCTGACAAATTCCATGTCTTATGTGTCATTACTGGTTAAAAGAGGGGAAGGGAAAGATGGAAGGAAGAAGAGGGAAGTTGGGGGGAAAGAGATAAAGAGGGAGATAGTGTGTGTCAGGGTCTGTCTTTTACAGATGCATGAAATACAATTTATTTGGTACAGTTCTACATTTTAATATGATATATGGTTGAATAAGCTACAATAAGGTCAAGTAACATTCATTTAAAAGGAGTAAAAAAATAAAGATCAATATTTATAGATCAAAACTTGAACACATCAAAATGATCTGAATGATCTACACAGAAGAATAATCAAGATGCCTATTTTATTTGTAAATATTATTTGCCATAAGGCTAAATGATTGTTGCTTCTTTATTTATTTCTTCCTGCCTTATTACATTCCTAGCAAAAATATTTGATTATGTTACTTATGAGTCCTCCACTCCATTTTATAAAGCATCTATCCAACCCAAAACAAGAATTTTGTGAACTTTGGGCACATGTGCAGTAGTACCAACCGGCAAATGCGTCCTACTGCGCATGTGCCACCAAGCACCGACAGATCCAGGAAGAAGACATTGCTGGAGAAGATGGTGCCCGTGAACCTAGCTGGAGGGGACCTGCATGGAGGTCTAAGTAACGACTTAGGGGTATTTGCCTGGGGGGGACTGGTAGGCCGTGAGCGAGGAGGGAGGGGGGCCTATGGGGGGTGGGGTTTAGCACTGGAGGGGTTGAATTGATATGGATATGTTGGTTTTGAACATATGCATGAAATGAACCAAAAATAATAATATCTATCTATCTAAGTTTTTTACTACTGCCGAAGAGAATACAACTTGACGTGTAATTAATGAAATACAACTACCTGTATCCCCAACACCCATCTTAAATATTGTGGTACAATTGCCATTATTCACAATAGCCTTTGTTTTAGGGGCAGTTGCAGTTCAGATAGAACACACCCACTCTTTAGTCATACTGGATGGGAGTCAGGATTAGATACTAATGTAGAAAAGTAACACCCATGCATCATTTGCAGTAGAACTACAACTTCATATATCCCCCTATGTACACCAACCATCTTAGATTAGCTTTATTCTGAGATCTGCAGGAAGTAGAAGAATGAAAACAAAAAATGAATGCTATTTGTTACTGCACTAATACTAGAATAGTTAATATAAAGTGCAAGATGCTAGTTTATTATTACAGGAAAAAAACACTACTTTGTCTAAATGTGACTATATCGGAAATTTCATTTCAGTACTTTTAGCTTTCTGTTTAAAGCCTACTTGCATAATAGAGTCCTTATTAATAATTCTACAATATTTTTTTAAATGACCTGAAATGTACTAGTCCTATCATATAAAACCTTTTAATAATCCCATGCCTGTATGTTAATTACACGTCCCTGACTGCTAATAAATAACATCATTATAAAATGCTAGATATTGAAGCACAACATTCACCTCATTGATGAACTATCATGTCCTTCTATTATTATTATCTCTATACATTGATACAGCATTGGGGAGGCTGCATTGGTTAGATTAAAAACAAAATATTTTTCATACACAAAATACATTTCTTTCCTAAAAACAGCCCGTTCATTTTTCATAACTGAAGTGCTTGCAGGCAGATTGAGTTAAGCTGTAATTTTTATTTGGTGTACATTTAAACAATAAAACCTAGAGATTTGTGCAATATTTTCTGGGATCATGCCTGGATGTAGATATAATGCAGATGGTCAATCATAAAAGCTACATTCTGATTTATACCTCCTGCTTGGGTTAATTTTAGGATAAGAGTACATTTTGCATTTATGGAGCAATATTCTAGAGGCTGCTGAAAGGTTGTTTTTTTTAAACATTGAGATTGCATGTAAAATATTTATCCCAGTCTTTAATTTCAGACTTAGTATGCTTCATTCTTTCTACTGCAAATTGTCCATCAGGGAATATAAGGGGTTCATGAATCCTTAAAGGGGCAGTTCCTCTTTTTAAGCAGACTCTTCAAATGTCAAATAGGCTTTCCTAAAGGGAATTTGTTACATTTTCTCTCTTTCCTAGAAGATTATATTTCCTAGTTTGTCAGTGGTCATTCCTGTACTGGCAACATTTTTACAGGATTTCAGCAGCTGTCAAATAGTTTTACAAATTAGCCATGTACCAATTGGTTTTAAAAAGTAAAGCAGATCATGGTTTACATCTGCAACAGAGCAGAGAAGAGCAAACTGATATTTTGATTGGGAATAACATCCCTTCCTTTAAAATATTTTACTAGAAGTTATATAGTGCAAACCTTCTGTGTCATCCACAAAGTTTATGTAACTCCTGCGTCAACCCTTCCCTGAATTCACTTTCTTGCTTAGTGCCAGAAACATACAATTTCTTAATTAAAACAATAGACAAAGTATTTTCAGACCAAGCTGATTCTTTTGTTAGGCTGCTGGGTGGGGGAAAGGGAGGGGGTGATTTCACTCCAACTTGCAGTACAGCAGTAAAGACTGATTGAAGTTTATCAGAGCACAAGTCACATGACTTGGGGCAGCTGGGAAATTGACAAAATGTCTAGCCCCATGTCAGATTTCAAAATGAAATATAAAAAAATCTGTTTGCTCTTTTGAGAAATGGATTTCAATACAGAATTCTTCTGGAACAGCACTATTAACTGATACATTTTGAAAAATGTTTTTTTTCCCATGAGAGGATCCCTTTAACATTCTGTAATACCCATCATAAACTAAGTATAATTTGTTGTGCTTTCAATATTCTACTGACACTGGTATGATTTCTCCATTTTCCATAATAAATGGAGTGTTTTATTTCACAAGGGGGGGGGGGGCAGAGGTGAACAATTGAATACACTATCGAACATGGTAGATTTCTACTAGTGGTAAGTGATGTTTATTTCTTGCTGTCTAATATAAATGTAATAAAAAAAATTAACTGCTGTGCTGGCCTTTCTAAATTCACTAAGCCGCTCTCCAACTATTATCTTCTTTCTCCTACAGCATCTAATTCATATCAAATTATGCAGTAACAATATATTTGGTTGTTAAAGCTGGCATTTTTCCTTGAAGCTACAATATACACGTCTCTGCAGATATTCATAATTACACTGATTAGGTTATGTGGCTTCCATGCATTCATTAAACGTCCCTCTACGTGTAGTGCAATATATCTGATGTCATAATTAAATGTCATTGGTCTAATGCAACTAAGTGTTTAGAGGTTCATCACTAATTGTTGTTAGAGTAAATTAGACACCAGAGTAATTAGGTGACAAAATGCAGCTGTGACATTTTTTTTGCTTCAATAATTTTTACTCCTGCCATGTCCATGTCTATTTCTTTTTCTTTCATATTGCTGCCAAAACATTCTTTTAAATATGGGAGCTAATAGAAATACAGTGTAATCACCTTTAGAAGTTTCAAATGCTTTGCTATTTAAACAAATAGTTGGTAATACAATATAACCCCCATTTTATGTTTTTCAGGGGACCAGAAAAAAATAATGTAAAATCAGGGAAATGTATTATGCATAATACATACAGTAGGTGGGACCACAGAACAACAATGTAAAATGAGGGAAAACTTAAAATCAGGGGATGCCAAATGGGGGTTCTACTGTAGTTACCAGTCCAAACAAATGCAAATGACATGTTTGTCTTGATTTAAGAACTGCTTCTATCTTGCTGTAAGGTCATTTCCACCCCACTAGTTTAAAAGTGCACCGGTAAAGTTGAGATGCATTGGTGTGTTCAAAGAATTTTGGCTTCATATGGATGCATGTACCTTCCATAGCTGCTTGGTTATAGACCTGGCAGCTTGATACCTGTGTTTCCAGAACTTTTCCATAAATTTTGCCATTCATGGCCACAACCTTATTTATCCCCCCTTTTTATGATTTAGTATGAGCTCAAGTCATGAACGGCTGTTTTTTAAAGAAATTTTTTAAAAACTTTGTGAGGGACTACTATGACTATGTGATATTTTGCATTTCACGCCAAAATACGCCCTGCGCCTTCAGACCAAGGGGAGAATCCACAGTCCTATCCATCATCTGGCCCTAGCCTTAGAGAACTTTATGTTAGTATATACTGTAGGTATACAGCATTTGATCTTCCTAATCTTTGTTTTTCTCTACATTAGCTATCCCTTAAGAGGAGAGTAGTGTACAAAGAAGAGGTGGTCTTTTAATCTACTACTTGTCTGAAAGTTGTCTATAATATCAACCTTAGAGTTTGATAACATAATTGTATTATTTTACGTCTGTTTGCCTTTGAACTAATAGATGCTCATATTCTAAGGATATTTGCAACTGGTTTCAGTTTTTATATTAATGTTTTTTTTAGATATTTAGCTTTATGTTTAGCAGCTCTCCTGTTTGGTATTTTAGCTTTTATTTGGTTGCTAGAGTCCAGTTTACAGTAGCAACCAGGCAGTGGTTTCAATGAGAGACTAGACGATAAAGATGAAGGAGATGCTCTAAATAGAGTGAGAAGTAATAAAAAGTAACAATAAAATTGTGGCCATACAGAGCAATAGTTTTTTGGGGACAGTGAATCCCATCTGACAGCTGCAAAGAGGCAGAAGAAAACACAAATCATATTGAAAACTTATTGAAGAGTTACTAAGAATGGAGCATTCTATAACATATACAAAGTTAACTTAAAGGAGAACAACCCATTTAATATATAAGGATAATGACCATACTGACCCAGTGGTGTAACTATCTGTGGATGGGCAAGGAATCAACTGTTATAAACTATAATTTATTGGAATGTGTTTATTTAGTTTTAGCAGCACCAACCCCTTTATTGATTACATGGATTTTTTAAATGAACATAGGCATTGTCACTTTAAACTCCAACAAACCAATTGTACACTTTTTTAATTAGTTCAATTGTGCATAAATGCAACTGTTTTAAGCACTGGCACTTTAATAAATGCTAAATACCAGTCACTTTCTTAACTAGTTAATCTTTCTCACCCTAACCAGGTTCGGTTTTCACTGCTCTCCAAGTCCTACCCTCAGACGCCATGTTCCAATATCTTTCACTGATGAGATCTAACAAGATCGAAACAGGCTGTCTGCAAGTTTGAATATATGAATCTGAACCATTTTGCTGTATCTGTGCTATAAACCAGCGGTTCTGGTTGGCCAAAGGGGTATAAAGGAGTGATTTACATGTCTCTTCCCATGATACCTTATGGGAGAATTAAAACTCTAATTTTTGGTATCCAGGCAATGCTATGTGTAAGGCATGAGACAAGTAAATACCTTCTGATTTCAGAAGGCTTCACTTTGCATGTAATTGCTTGTGAAGGGCTTTTTGGCTCCTTTCAGTCCTTCTCACTAGTGATGGGCGAATTTATTCGCCAGGGGCGAATTTGCGGCGAATTCCCGCAATTCGCGAAACTGCCAAAAAAATTCGCCCAAAAAAATTTGCCGCGCAAAAACGAGTCGCGCGTCGTTTTTGACGCAACGCGCCGAAAATTACGCGACGCGCGCCGAAAATGACGCGACGCGTCGAAAATTACGCGACGCACGTCAAAAACGACGCGACGTGCGACTCGTTTCGCGAATCGGCGAAAAATTCGCGAATTTCTCGGCGAATCAAAACGCGCCCGTTTCGCCCATCACTACTTCTCACCCCAACCAAGTTCAGTTTTCCTTTTCGCCTCTAACTAGTTGAATGAATCTCCTCCTTCCGAATGGGTGTATAAATGGGAAAAATCAATTATTAATGGTTTGTTTATATTTTAGCAAATTATACAATTTTTGGCAAATGGTACCATAAATGAAATGGAAAATAGTCTAGTTTAGCTCTAGAAACTGTGGGGCAAAGTCACTAAAGAGTACAACTTCCCCCAGCATCCGCTTCGCAACCATTGCGAACAAGGCAAAAATTTACTCAGACAACTGTAATTTACCAAAGTGCAAAGTTTTGTCCAGTGTGCCGAGCGGTAGCAAATTTGCACTACGGTTACTTAATCAAGCAAAGCAAGACTTCACCAGGCGAATTTTCCCCAGCGCTACGCAAATTTAATAGTACGAATTTACACTCAGGTCGGCGAACAGTAGCGTAGTTGCGCTAGTGTTACTTCGCTAGGCAGAGCGCAGTTACGCTAGCGAAGCCTAATTTGCATACGGCGAATCGAAGTATATGTTACAGCCACTACATTCCACTACACAAGCCCAGGAAACCTTTAATAAATAAAATAAAGTTGTCCTATTGCCCTACATGTGCCCCCTGTATAGTTTTGTTACCATATGTTAGGAAATGTAGGGGGAAGGAGGGTAACCCCCCCAAAAAAATATAATATAACAAATTGACGTCACGCTGGCGAATTAGCGCTAGCGTTAGACGCTTCGCGCGTTAGTGAATTTGCCCCTATGAATCATGGCTTGTGTTTGGCTGAAGCCATTTATTGTCAAACAACTGTGTTCACTCTTTTTAAATCATAATCACTACACAAAACTACCCAAATTACCCTGATCAAAAGTTTACATACCCCAGTTCTTAATACTGTATATTGCCCCCTTTACCATCAATGACAGCTTGAAGTCTTTTGTGGTAGTTGTGGATGAGGTCAGGAGACTGAGATGGCCACTCCAGAACCTTCTCTTTATTTTTCTGTAGCCAATGACAGGTTGACTTGGCCTTGTGTTTTGGATCATTGCCATGTTTGAATGTCCAAGTACGTCCCATGCGCAGTTTCCAGGCTGATGAGTGCAAATTTTCCTCTAGTATTTTTTGATAACTTACTACATTCATTCTGCCATCAATTTTGAGCAAATTTTCTGTGCCTTTATACTGTAGTTCACATATCACCAAAACATCAGTGATCCACCACTACGGTTCACAGTTGGAATGGTGTACCTTTCATCATAGGCCTTGTTTTCTCCTCTCCAAATGTAGCGTTTATGGTTGTGGCCAAAAAGTAAAATTTTAGTCTTATCACTCCAAATGACTTTGTGCCAGAAGGTTTGAGGCTTGTCTCTGTGTTGTTTGGCATATTGTAATCAGGATACTTTGTGGCATTTGCATAGTAATGGCTTTCTTATGGCAACTCGACCATATAGCACATCTTTCTTCAAATGCCTCCTTATTGTGCATGTTGAAACAGCCACACCACATTTTTTCAGAGAGTCCTGTATTTCACCTGAAGTTATTTGTGGGTTTTCATAAATTCTGCCAGGGTATGTAAACTTATGAGCACAACTGTATGTTGCAGCAAATACATTACATTACACATGCCCAGGAAACCTTAATAAAATTAAAAAAACAGTTGTTACATGGCCCTACACATGTGCTCACTGTATAGTTTATGTTCCATTTGTAAGTAAATGTAGGGGGGGAAGGCGGGTACCCCAAAAAATTTTACGATCTTTTGCAGCCTATCACCTTGTAAAAATGAAAAGACGCTAGAGTTTTTTCGGACATAGAAAAAATTTCAACTATTTTTAAATGAACTCCTATCTACTCTTTTGCACTTCACCTGGTCTGAGGTGGTGAAGGCAAGTCTGGCGCAAGAGGTAATGTTCAGTAAAATCTGTATCTTTGTAATTGGTGTAGTAACGCTCTTTCGCCAGAGCGAAAATTTGGCTGGTGTTAAATTGCAAAGCGTACCTCTCCTTCGCTAGCAAAGGGGCACCTGTGATCATAAGTAAATCGGCAAAGTAATGAAATGACGTTGCGCTGTCAAATTTTCGCTAGCGTTAGTCACTTCGCCCTTTGGTGAATTTTCCGCTATATATCTTTCTATGGTTAGCTGCCCTGTACCTGTTAAAATTAGATTTCACTCAATCCCCTAAACTTTGCACACAAAATACATCAAGTAGCTTACACACTGTGGAGGTGCAATGGGCATGCACCAAGTCCAGGTCATGGCAGATGGTGATCTTGCCACAAACCTGAAAAATATATTTGGCTGGTACAGTTGGAACTGTTTAGGTATTCAGGATAGAAGTGACCAGACCTGACACAATGGACATTGACCAGGTCCACTGTTGAAACGCCTGAGGAACTAAGTATACAGTACCACAATACAAAAATAACAATACCTCAGTCTCTTGAACTTGATGGATGTGTGTCTTTTTTCAGCCTAACTTACTATGTTATTATGTTACCTTTTAGTGCTGCATAATAACAAATTGTGTTCTTTTATAAACTGAAATTCCCTCTCTTGGAGACTACAACCTGCTCCAGGAGTGTTTAGTATTCCTTGCCTGGGTGTGAGAGACTTTTCCTCTGTGTTGTGTTATCATTTGGAGGCAGCTATAGAGCTGGGAACAAGCAGAACCTAAGGATGAAAGATACTACAGAGAAACAAAATAAACTAATGAAGACTTATGTGTAATGCCCCTATAAAACAATTATGTTTGTTAGTTAACAGCTTAGGTGTAATTTACTGCAGAACTTTTAAACCAAATCAAATCCTGGCATATTCATGGTGTTTACATTTTTACTGGTTACTTTAAACGGAGCGTTCTGACTGTTTTTAGTTTTCACCTAGGCTTCAGATGCTTGTAATAGCCAGCACCCAAGGCTCGCCTATTTGAGGCATTTGAAGCATTGCTACCACAATTAATACACACATAAGGCTTAGTCCAGACGGGGAGATTCGGGGGCGATCCGTCGCCTGGCGACTTCTCGCCGCGACGGATCGCCCCCGAATCTCCCCCGAATCTCCCCAAATAGCTTGACACCCCAGCGCACCGGCGAGGCTTAAAAACGCCGGCGCCTGTTCACACGGAGCGGCGCGATTTTTAAAATCGCTCCAAATTGCCGGCAATTCGCTCCGTGTGAACAGGCACCGGCGTTTTTAAGCCTCGCCGGTGCGCTGGGGTGTCAAGCTATTTGGGGAGATTCGGGGGCAATCCGTCGCGGCGAGAAGTCGCCAGGCGATGGATCGCCCCCGAATCTCCCCGTCTGGACTAAGCCTAAAGCTCATTTTTACATTGTCTCTAGTGAAATAGTCAGTCTCACACAATTTGGAAACACTGTTATAACTAATGTCATTCACAATCTACTTTGATTTTAACAAAGCTCTGATATACCTATACCAAGTAGTGGCTCTCATGAGAACACCATCCATCTTTGGCAAAATAATTACCTTGTGATTGATATCCTATAATTACCCTGCAAGTATATACTGCACTGTCCAAAACGAATATTTAACTGATATAATATCACATGTAGAAATCAATGATAATATCTGTTATAAAAAGACATACAGTATGCAACTGATGTACTGGCACCATAGCACAAATTAACCCTAAGAACTCTTTTTTAATTGCCTATAGTAGTTGTGGCCAGCATGTAGGGGCACATTTACTAATGGTCAAAGTGAATTTATCGAATGAAATTTGAATTTCGAAGTAATTTTGGGCTACTTCGATTATCGAATAGCCCAAAATTCGATTAGAATTTAAAACATTTAGAACATTTTAATTTCAAAGTATTGTCTCTTTAAAATCCTTTGAATTCGACACTTTGCCACCTTAAAGCTGCCGAATTGCCATTTTAGACTATGGGGGACCTCCGAGAGCCTGTCCTGAAATTTTTCCTAGGAATTTGAGGGATTTTTTTGAAAATCGTTCGAAGCAAACGATGCATTGGAACGATTCACACAATTTCAATTTGAGCTAAAACAGACCTGTTTGGTCCGTTTTCGATCGAAAATGCCTTTAAAAGGAAAGCGAAGGTTGAATTTCTAAGTTTTTTAACTTTGAAATTTGACCCATAGTACATCTGCCCCATAAGATTTCACATCTGATACTGTGAAACTGCATTATTCATTGCCAGTACCTCTGGATAACAATAAAAAATGTATAAAGTCTGCATCTGTTTGTCAAGAACGGCACCCAATACCAGAACGGTTGCTAAGCACCCTGGTCTCAGCTCGGCTTCACCAGTTAAGTGACCTCCTTTGGCCTCGGGAGGAGCCCTCAGCTTACTCAGATGCCACCTTGACTTATCGAGAGGTGCAAACTAAGAGTTCTGGCTAGCACAGGGGCAAGATCGTCTCACCAAGGATACTGGATAGAAGAATACCACCAAAGTGGAACAGGTGGGCCGGACCAGCACATGCGGAGTAGAATAGTCAGACAGGCCAGGATCGGGATTAGAGAGCATAGAATAGTCAGTGGACAGGCAAAGGTCAGGATTGAAGATATCAGAGTTAACAGACAGGCCAAGGTCAGGATTGGAGAATAACGGAGTAGTCAGGCAAGACAAAGGTCAATACACAGTAGGACATGCTGGAAATCGCACAGAAAGGACACACAGGAACTTCTAGATAGAACCTAACAACGGGCAAGGCTCTGAACACTAAATCCCCTTAAATACATATGAATTTCACGCCGGCGCATAAACCCGGAAGTGCGCCGGCGTGCGCCACATAGGGAGACCGGGGCTGGAAGGGAGCAGATACATGCGGCGGGCGTCCCCGCCGGAGACTTGGGGGGCGTCCCCGCATGCCACTGTACCACCAGGGTAAGCGACTCTTACACTGTTGCATTACATCAAAGGCATCTGGAGTGGTCAGATCTACCCATAGGAAATAATTTCTGCATTGGCAATTAAGTCTGATGAATAATTTTGAATTGAAATAGCTTATATCTTACACTAATAAGTGGATGGTAGAGGTTTTCTTCCATCTTCATCCCAGTTATCAGGGTGTAGATGAAAGCCACTGGTCTCCCACTTAGTTTAATCTTGGCTCTGGGGTCATATTTTTATGAAAGTGTATGTTTTGGACAGTAACTTTTATTTATCAGTTGGGGAAATGATGGCTTCTACTTCTGTGTATTGAATGGTAGAAAGAACTCCAGAAAATTGTGTAAAATAGAGATGACACACCTATTAATTATTAAGTCTTATGACTTGATTCCTTCCAGTGTGTGGTATTGGAGCCATTTGACACCAGCTTTTGCCCATGTGCTACCTCATTCAATGGAAGCAAAATGAGAAAGAAGTGTGAATCTTGTGCAAGGTATTCCAGGTAGCATTTAGAATCAGGATCAGAGAGGTGTAAACATTTTCTGGCTCAATATAGAGCATGGTGCAAGGTTTCTATGGAGACAAAATATAGAGCTTCCAATATAGAAGCTGGGTTTTCCAAATAAAAGCATGTATGTTTGTATAACATTTAAATTAGCTTGTGTGATGTATTTACAGAATAGTGGAATGTATAAGCAATTGGTAAATGATGCACAATTATACTGTGTCAGGAATAATTATTGTAGGATATGTGTGTGAATATAAATAATTTTATGAACTAAAATAAATTTGTGCAGGCTCAAGCATTCCTGATGGGTCTCCTAGTATGGGAAAAGCCACAGATGAATATAGAGGATCTGGCCATTATTGCCCTAAACCTTCACTATTTGCCTTTTTTCCCAGCAAACAATCACAAACGATAGGTACAGTATATTGCTTGTAATGCTTCAGATGGTAGATTTCATGTATCTGGTAAATGTAAATACACACATGGCTCACAAGGAATATGATTTAGTTTTCTGCAGTATGTCTGTATAGTTGTACCTTTCACCTGTTTATATTTGCCCCAAACAAAATGTATAATGTTTTGAAAGCAAAACCATCTTATTGGGTTTATTTAATGTTTACATGATTTTCTAGTCAATTTAAGATATGAAGATTCAAATTACAGAAATTACCAACTATCTGCCTGCCACCACCCCCAAGGGCTTACTCACATTTCTTCCTTTTCTTTTCCTAAAAAAATACTATAAAAAAAACTCTTTTTTATATAAAAAAAATGGCATAACGGCAATACATGTTGGTGGCTTGGATCAGAACTACTCATTTGTGTTTAGCAGGGGTCAAGCATGCCTATCCCTGACACTCTACTTTCTTTAGTCCTCCTGTTCTGTGGACCTTGAACTTTAATTTTATCCTACCAGTCTCACAACCTTCTTCACAACTGCCCCCATGCAATTTGGGCAAGGAACAAAATACCCCCTTGTATACATGAGCTCAAGAAGTAGAGCTTGTGCTTACATACTTTTTGCATTTGGTTTCAATCACAAAAATTATATGGTTTTGGCATTCTTAAAGAAAACAAGGCAAACAAGGAAACCCCTTCGCCCTTCCCTTTATGTTCAGACTGATTTAACATACAAATAGCAGGATTCCATTGTGCAGGGTAATTAAATGTGCATCTACCTCACAAAACATGGAGTAGCTCCAATTTCTGTTGCCCTGTTTAGCTCAAGAAAAAAACTAAATATTAAATACATAGATTTTTGGAAATTAAAACAATAGTCAAAGTATTTTTTAGCGCAAATACTACTGACTGAACTCATGTTATAGTGTGTTGCACTATAAACAGAAACCTACTTTATCTAAGCAGCCTTTATACTATTAATGGGATAGTGCTTCTCTGTCTCCCCAATAGGATGAGTTTCTGGTTTGAGCCCCTGAAACCCATTGTTGTGCATAGTGGTCCTCACTAAACTATTATCATTAGTAGCCATCCCCTCCCTAGTAATCATGTAACTCCATAGCAGTACAGGAATCTAAATGCAGCCCATAATCAATAAGCATGACTATAGAGGTATATGCTTAAAATTGAAAATATGTTTGTTTTAGATGTAAAGTAGACGATTTAATAAATAAAAGAAAACGTATTATATTATATGCATACTCTGGCACTTAATTGAAAAGATTCCAGACAAATGCAAAGAAAATTACGAATATGTAATCTATGGCAAACAAATCCAAGTGTAAATAAACATTTCTACTCCTATCATGCTCATCTTTTTATTTCTAAAGCATTGTCCTCACTAGCCTATATTTTATTGTTTAGCTGCAGATAATGAAACATCTTGGTTTCCTTTTAATGACATGGCAGATGGGGCCAAAGGATTATGCTGAAAAGTCAGTGAGCTGTTCATAAAGTGCTTGGCTATTTTTACACATGAGGTCACTAAGAATTAGGTGAGAATAGAATTGAAACCTTCCAAAAATCAGCGGGCCTTTCTCACTCACATCAACAGCAGGTGCCAGAAACCTTGTGGGTTGTGAATATATTAATACTGGTACGAACAGCATCTAGTAATCACAACTGACATTCTTGTTTATTTCAAACCAAATAATAAAGAACCATGCAGAGATATTGTAGTACAAGTCATAAAATCATACGGCCACTGGTCTGCAATACTGCTGTGTGCATATTACCTGGCAATAATGTAATAAGGCATTATTCAGCACCTGACTCCAGGGATTGGATTTTAGTATGGCTCTCTGCTTGATTTAAGATGAGTCACAAAATTATGAACAACGTGACTGAACAAACTGTGCTTCAGAGATGTCTTCTTAAGCATCAGAATGAACAAAACAAAGTGCTATTCAGCTACACAATCAAAATCATAACCACTCCAGTGCTGATTCCTTTGTAGGATCAGACCAAGTATAGAAGATAATGAGGCCTGTTCCTGGTAATAACAGCCATAAAACACCTTCGGAATCCATCTAACTTTCCATTTTGAATGGGACCTGCTGGCTTTTAGGAGCCTTTAAATGTAACTGAAATTGGACATTTGGAAATGTTAATAGACAACTGTAAATTTATTTCCCCAAGACTCTGTAAAGGTATTACTGAGTCATCTTCTAGTTTCAGACTTGAAACCATTATATCTCTACAGGGCAGGTCCGGACTGAGAATTAAAACAGGCTGTGGCATTTCAGGTGCACAATCAGCCCACACAGAGGCCCAAACAGCCCACTAAATACTGACTTTCTATGGCACCTTATAGCAGCCCCTCTGGCATTTGCCAGAGCCCACAGATTGCCAGTCCGGGCCTGCTACAGGCCACCGAAAATCTTCCTTATTACATTCCATAGTACACCTATTCTTCTATAATACCATTACAACAAGCCAGAATGTGAGACGGTTATTTTAATTGTTGTACAAGTCATAATAGTTTGACCAGATACAAAGGGGTATATTTAAGAGTGAAGTTAAAGGAAAACTATACCCCCCGAACAATGTAGGTCTCTATAAACAGATATTGCATAAAACAACTCATATGTAAAACCCTGCTTCATATAAATAAACCATTTTTCTGTTGCTCAAAAATTAATTTTCAGGCTATAGTTTTCCTTTAACAGTGAAGTTCCGCCACTAGAGGGAAATTCAGCAGCTCTCCATTCATTTCTATGGCATTTTTAAAGGGGTATTTATCAAAGGGAGAAATTTCACTTTCACACATTGATAAATACACCTTTCAAAACCTCATAGAAATGAATGGAGAGCTGTGGAATTTCCCTCTAGTGGCGTGATTTCACTCTTTGATAAATTTACCCCCTAGCGTGCCATACTTAAGACCCCCATACACAGGCCAATAAAAGCTGCAGACAGACCGAGTCAGCAGATTATTGGCCAGGGTCTGGTGTACTCCAATGGGCTTCGTGGATCGATATCTTGCTGAAAGTCAATTGGGCAAGGTAAAAAATTGCATCTGTTCATTGATGCGTTCTCGTGACCTGACCGCTTGTATTGCCTCCATTCTGATCCGATCGTTGGGCCCTCGATCGGATCAGCCCAATATCACCAACCTCAATGCGGGCATATTTGGGGGTAGATCAGCTCGTTTAGCAATATCCCCAAACAAGCGGATATCTGTGTATGGCCACCTTAACATATATGAGAGTCCCGGACTATCCAGGTGGAAACCTGACAGGTGGCAACCCTACATGGCACTTTCACAACAATTCCAACCTCCAGTCATGTAATGTAAATAATTAATATCACCTCAATTCCATGGTACCATAGTGTCTGGGTTGGTAGTCCAATACATTTGTACCAACCAGTACTATATATCATGACATGCGTTATTGAAACTTGTGAAAAAGTATGAAAGGGTGGTTAGTGAATGTAATAAGACACATACAATGCCATTTTAAGCATTAAACCCTACAGTTTCACAATAATTCACACTTTCATTCATCTAACTCATACAATTAACACCAGCGGGTGGGTTTGTGGGTTTCATGTACTATGGTGATTTAAAAACATTCACATCACTAGTTTTTTAACACCTGCCTCAATGAGTTTAATGGCACCATGGTAATGAGATTATGGTAAAACACTATAGTATAACTGGAATTTCTGACTATTTGCTTAATTCAAAATTGCTTAGCAAGTTCAGTTGGTGTAGTTACCATTGCTAGATATATCATGACCTAGTTAAAAGGCATATCTGCAAATTCTTTAAGTTAAAAAGATTCCTTTTAAGCTTTTACAAAAAAAAAATCAAAACTTATCATGGTTTAGTTTATCCTTAATTCCTCCCCCTAAAATTATGGGAGGAGTTAATGTAAGGAGCAATAAGGATATAAGTATGTCTGCAAAAACAGGTATGGGACTGGTTGTCCAGAATGTTTGGGACCTGTGGTTTTCCATATAAGTGGGCTTTCCGTAATTTGTCTTTTCATATCTTAAGTCTACAAACAATTATTTAAACACAAATTAAAACTAATAGGATTATTCTGCCTCTAATAAGGGTTAATTATATCTTAGTTGGAATCGTGTTCAAGGTACTTTTTTATTAATACATAGAAAAATGTAAAACTTTTTTAAAAACTGTGAATTATTTGATTAAAATGGAGTCAGCTGGAGATGGCCTTCCCATAATTTGGAGCTTTCTGGATAACTGTTTCCAAATAATGAATCCTATACTTGTATTAAAATAATATTCTAAAATGCCTATTTGCATGAACACTTTTGCACAACATTAGAGTAAAAGCTATAGACATTTAAAAAAAATGACACTATTCAGGGAAGCAAAAGAAACTATAGATGTATTTATATCATGTCACATTTAAAACAAATGATGCAAGGGTTGCACCAATAATTGTATATCTTGGGTATTTATCATCTTGGGAACTTAGAAACTAACTAGGGGTTATTTTTTATCATTATGTCAGCTTTGTTATTTAAAACCATTTGCAACATCTTACCTTTGTTTCATAATCATCGTTAATTCCCTAAGTGAGAATTTTAGCATTGAAGTGACTAATATGGTAAGTGTATGAGCATAGTGCAAGAATAAAATGTGTTTCTTTTAATTAGAACATTTAGTAGGAAGAAGAACAAAGACATAGGGGTTAGTGCATTCTTGCACAATTGGCCATATGATGGAGCAAAAAGATTACTTGGTATACTGAATATAAGACACACCAAAATACAAAATGTAGGTCAGCAACAAAGTTATAATATACATTACAAAAAATAGTTTGCCATTTACTATTACTGTTGGAAATAGCTGTCTAATTAAGGAAAAAACATTTAATAATATGTAATATTAATAGAAATGCACAGGATTAATGCTTAAGTCTTTTGATTTCCTGCTATTGAAGAATAACTTACATACATACACAGCCAGATATCATCAGCTCAACACAAATGGGAACCCCACAAACTTTTGTTCGTCTTATAAGTTAAACAAAACAAGCGTTGATCCAAATTTCCTGCCACCCATATAAATGGTGCTGTCCATTATAATCAGTGCTTAGTGATATCATTTGTGTCACATGGCTCATTTTAATTTGTGTACTCTAAAAAATTATGTACCCCCCTGTTGTAAAATATGAGCATATTAGAGGTCACCTTGGAGTTCCATGACTTGGCTTTCAGACTTTTGCCTTTATATGGTTGTAGTCATGGAAAACTAAAAACACTATATTACAGTCTTTGATTTTAAAAGGTTTCTGTATGAGGGATATAAAAGTAGTTTTCATTATGATCATAAAAATTTAATCAAATTAGGCTGATATCAATGACATCCAATTATTTTAATTGCAATGGTTTGTCTAATCTTTTCCAGTAGAGGTTGTTCATAGTCCCTTAGGAAATGTATAAATAAAAGGAATTTACATTTATTTTTACAAATGCAAAATTGAGAAACATTGATGGGTTGAATTAATTTTGGAAAACACTAAAAGCTGACATTTATTTTGGTAAAGTTCTAAAAGTTGGTGATATTTTCAAACATCAACCATTTTTTATACTTAATTGACTAACTAGAAGGCAAGTGTAACCCTACCGTCATTGAGGAGCATAACACCTGAAAAAGATTGAGTGCAGCTTACCTACTAGCATATGTCACTGAGCATTGTTTCCCCACTAGGTAGGTCATGCAGGAAGAGTATGTAGTTGGGCTACACAGAGAAGAACTGTATAGAACACATACTGGGGCTCATTTATCAACACCGGGCAAATTTGCCCATGGGCAGTTACCTATAGCAACCAATCAGTGATTAGCTTTTTGAAGCCAGCTGCAAGTAGAACAATGAATGCAGCAATCTGATTGGTTGCCATAGGTTACTGCCCATGGGCAGATTTGCCCAGTGTTGATAAATGACCCCTACATGCGTCTAATATGATTCTAATGGATTATGCAAAGAAAGGCAGAACGATAAGCAATATCACAATATTGTAGATAAACAGCCCAACATAATACATCATAGCATTACATTGTATATCAGCTCTCTACAAACCTCCCTGTTGGAAACAATCAACTTGTCCCCAGCTTGTACACTTCTCTTTCAGATATCATTTTAGGCTAGTTTTACATCAATGAGTAGTTCTAACAGTTTACCCACATTGATAAGTTTTTCTTCTTCTTCCTGGTAGTTTGCAAAGAGAAATGTTTCAGTGCTGCACACAGCATGGTGTCTCTATTTGGTAGCACAATTTATTTGTGTGATTTTTTATATAAGTTGCTCATCTCACATTGAGCCTCTTTAAAGCAATAGTAAATTGTGTTTAGCACAGTGTCTCCAACCCAAACATGAAATATAAAGCTAGTGAAACCCATTTCTAACAAACCGAGAGGGTACCTATCTAAAAAGGAACTCATCCTTTAGAGGTATCTGGAAAATCTGCTTTCTACTCCATGGCCTCTGGGTGCCCAATCTCCCCTTCAGCTATACTTATATATACTATACTATACTGGTTTATTGAAATTAGTGAATGATAATCCAAAGGCCTAATATAAAGTTTATGCATGCCACCTCAGGTAAGGCAAGATACCAAAATATGTACACTGTTGTTTTTTTAAATCCTACTCAAATAGCAATTGCATTAAAATCCCAGCATAAATTATATTATTACAAGTAGAATATTAAGGAATTCTCTAGTAAAATGTTATTTCCATTAGAGTCATAATTCATATATTGATTAGCTGTTATGAATCTGATATAAGGTGTATCTCTGTGTTACAGTATTGCACTGATAGCAGACTCCTTAGAAAACATAATTCTAAGCAGCTTTCCAATATAGATTAAACATTATCAGTGTTCTTAAAGTGATTTGTAAACATAATTGCTATTGAGAGCAGTATCTAGTCCTTCTCTATTCTCTCTACTGCTTCTCCTGACTCTTGACACAAAAAACATTGTTCCAACTATTGTGGATAATAGATTCCATACCTGTAGTACATTCGGAGACTGTGACCTTTAAGGAACCTTTATGCTAAGGTAAAAAAATTAATCTTCACATACAATCAAGGACCCTTTAACTCAGTGATCCCCAACCAGTGGCTCATGAGCAACATGTTGCACTCCAACCCCTTGAATGTTGCTCCCAGTGGCCGCAAATCAGGTGCTTATTTTTTCAGTTCCAGGCTTGGAGAAAAGTTTTGGTTGCATAAAAAACAGGTTTGTGGTCACTCAGAGCCTCCTGTAGGCTGCCAGTCCACATAGGACTACCAAATAGGTAAACACAGTCCTTATTTCACTCCAGCGACTTTTTTTTTAAATCTCTGTGTTGCTCCCCAACTCTTTTTACATTTGAAAAACATTCTTCATACATGGATACCCAGGGTTGTACACAGTACTCAGAGATTAATAGAAAAAAATTATAAAAATATTTTTGAATACACATAATTCTCTGTTATTTTATAATTAGCCATTGTATTTGCAGCAGTTGCCTGGCACTGACATATTTTACCTAATGTTTAACATTCTATCATTAATAGATCTATATCCTTATATTTTGAAATTAAAAGAAATGTTAATAAAATGCTGGAAATGGCAGAGGATAATGTCCTATTAAGTACTAATGAAAATGCCCACAGCATGTGCAACTGATCTATATGAAGGCCTTAAATATAAACGTTGATTGTTTACCTTATAGTGGTACATCCTTAGATTAATCTCTCCTAACATTTTTGTTTCTATTGCTATTCAGTGGGATTGCAGGCATATGCAGAGAAATAGGTCACGATCTCTTTCACTCCAATGAACAGCTGTGTTATTTCTATGTGAATAAAGGATGCCATACATGGGCCAATCCACTACATTTTATGTGAATAAAGGATGCCATACATGGGCCAATTCATGTTGTTATTATATACATGTTGCTATTAGAGAAACTGTCTCCAATATACAGAAAGCTTGGTTTTAACTATCTAATTCTTATAGGATGTTGATGTAGTTGGACTTGTTTGTTCTTTGGAGAGAGGCCAGTCTTTACTACTCTACATTTTCAGATAAGCAATTTAAAGTGCCCTGTTGTGTGCATGTCAGAAAACAGGAATGCACTTAGCGCTTGCCTTGTTGTAAGGACAGTGTTATTAACATGTATTTCTATAGCGCCAACTTATTTCATAGCGCTGTGTTGCTTTCCACTCACCAATGCTGCACTCTACACCTTGTGCTGAATTTTTAATTCTCTTAGAGGTGTAGCTAGGGTTGCCACCTTTTCAAAATAATGTTACAGGTAAATTTGTAATACCAGCTGGCTAGCAATTCTAGGTGTAGAGCACAGCAAAACCCTGGGTGGAAGTAAAAACACTAGACATACTTCTCTAAGGTGTTAAGAATAATTGTGACCATAATTCACCATTCATTTTTACCCAAAAGGAAGGGTAAGTACATTCACTTTTGATGCACATAACTCAATTGCTCTGAAAATGTTCACAATTCATCATTACCAATTCTCTACTAAAATATCTGTGACAGTAATTTATATGTATGTATTTGGGTGCAACTCACAACAGGAGGCAGGGCTGACACACCTCTGCCAAGCTATGTGAAGTGTGTCTGGATGCAAGTACTTTCAATGAATGGTGTCAATTTGCACAACTGTGTCCATTTTTGTGCAACTGCAATTGTGGAGTATTTGCTTTGTTTGAAGTCTGTTACTGCTCCATATGCTCTTCTCACACCTTTGCCGATTACTTAAATACAAATGAAATTCATTCAGACACCCATTCCTCTTTGTAAGCCTTATCATCTCAAGCCAGTCACAGCATATTCTTTTGAGTTCTTTTCTTTTGTATGTATGCTGATGTGCTCTTAACCCAACCACTTCTAGTTTTCTGAAGGCCATAGCTCAGGAATTCCTGTGCTTAACATATTCAACTCTTCTCTATCTTTTGATGTTTACTTTTGTACTTAACTGCACAGATCACAAAAACGTTCTTAAAAAGCAGTAACCTTGATCCCTCTTGCATGTCCAGATTCTGCCCTTTCCCTAACCTCAAAATGTCTGGTTGAAACCAACTTTCTGTGAAATATTTGTGACCTAGCCCCATTTTGTCACCTTGTAAAAATGTTAATGACCCCAAGGCTACCCAAATCAGGGGGCATTATTCAATTCCTACTACTTCACTATTTAAATATAATCCAGCACTCAAAACTAAACCTAATCCTGTGTACCATATAACTGTATTCACATTGTGCAGTACATCTACATGTTTTTATGCATATTATGACATTTTGGTAATTTATGTTTTTGTTGATGTTTTATTATATGAGATTGTATTGATTGTGGTGTGTTTTGTATCAGTTTGTCTTGACACAGACTTCTAGTTAGTACCCCTTTTTATGCTAATGGTAACAATATATGGGGCAGATTTACTACAATCGAAAATTCGCCAGTGTCCACTTTGCATCCAGTACAACACTTTGCCAGACGAAAATCTGCTGAGACGCTAATTTACTAAAATGCAAAGTTTCGTGCTGCCTGACGGACACTGGCTAATTTTTGCTAGTGTTACTTCGGCAATGTGATCAAATCAAAATGAAGATCCGCTCAGGTTAATTTGCATACAGTGGGAAATTAAGAGTTGAATTGACATCTTTATGTTATCTATTGCAGCAAATACATTACATTTCCACTGTGAATTACACATTAAAGGGAACTTTAATAAAGACAATACAGTTATTATTATGCCCTACACATGATCCCACTGTATAGTTAATGTTCCATATGTTAGAAAATGTATGGTGGAAACCGGTTACACAAAAATATTTTTTAGGAATTTTGAAGCCTATCACCCTGAAAAAAGGAAACAATGCCAGCGTTTTTTGAACTTTGATGCTTTTTCTGCTCACTGAATAAGATGTAAGTAACAAAAGATTGAGGAAGTTCTATGCACTCCATTGCACTTTGCCTGGTCTGATCTGTGGAAGGCAAGTCTGGCAAAAGAGGTAACATTCACAAAAATTTTTGTGAATTTGCAGAGTAAAATTCATTCGCCAGAGCGAAAAAGTCGCCTGGCTATAGAGTGTGAATGATCACTAGTGTCTATCTCTTTCGCTGGTGAAGTGATGCCTGCACCTGTTAGTAAATTGGCGAAGTCCCTACAGGCAGAAACGCTAACGAATTGTCGCCAGCCTTAGTCACTTCACCCTTTAGTAAATATAAAACCATTTATTTCTTGAATAGGGAAGGTATATTTATAGTATATTCTGTTGAAATATGCCCTAAATGGGTATGATGGATTAATGGCATTTCTTCCCAGCGAAGAAAATCCCTCCTCCCGTAGGCCCCCCTCCATCCTGGCCTACCTCCCCTCCGGCAAATGCCCCTAAGTTGCTACTTACCCCTTGGCGCAGGTCATGTCCATGGTGTTTGCAGGTGCCATCTTCTCCCCAGCTGTCTTCTTCCTGGATCCATTGGCGTTTGGCAGAGCATGTGCAGTAGGAACATTTGCGGGTTCAGCTCTACTGCGCATGCGCCAAAACTCAAGTTTTTGATTGAAACATTGTGACTTTCGGCGCATGCGCAGTAGAGCTGAACCGGCAAAAGCCTCTACTGTGCATGCACCACCAAATGGCGATGGATCCAGGAAGAAGACCGCACAGAAGAAGATGGCGCTTGCAAACTCCATGGACAGGACTGCGCCGAGGGGTAAGTAGCAACTATGGGGCATTTGTCCAGGGGGAGGTAGGCCAGGGTAGGGGTTTTGAACCGGGATGGTAAAGTTCTCCATTAAGCCAGATGAGCAATTTTCCCTCCAATTCCTTCGCAACTGTGTCAAAAAAATCTTTTGTCCGCAAATTTTAAACTTGTGTGGTCACTTTTAAAAACTGTATGCTCAGGTCAAAATAAATACAAAATTTGGTGTTGACACAAAATTCTTTGTGCACCCAAAATTGGTGAGTTCACCCATGAGAGTGAACATTGCACATGAGTGATGATAGATTTTAAAGGTAAATTGGTCATATGGTGGGGAAAATCTGATTTCCATTTCTCCATATATTCACAACTTTTGTCTGTGTGTTTTAGGATAACGCTATATATGAAAATGGGTGGACATAAGATTGGTAACTATACTGATGCCTAATGATTGCATGACAACAGTCCAACCATGTCCAAAACTTATAAACCTTACTACACAATGAACATTTGAGCTTGAGTGATTTCATCTTTATAAATATTGACTTGTGGAAAGCACTCAGAAGGAGCCAATAGAGTGTTGATCCCAAAAAATAAGGCAGAGTAAAGTTATACTAAGAAAGGCTAATTTACTAATATTACATTGTACCTGTGTAGTTTCTCTACTAATTAGATACATGCTCTCATTTTCAAATGCATTACATATTCAAAAGAGAGTACAAAGTTGGTTGCAAGTAGGAGTGGAAATATATACAGAATATGACTGCAATATCTATCCAGTGCCTATATACTAATTATAGTATAGTTAAACTTCCTCACCAAGAGGATCAAAGTTGCTTCCTTGTTAATATATTACATCTATAATTTCTTCAAAGAAAGGCAAACAATGTTTACCTATAACATACCATATTAGAATCTATAATTAACATACAAGGTTTACCTGTAAAAGCCTTTACAGCTTTATAGAGGAGATAGTACATGGATCCCCTCAGACTAACAGTCCATTCAGCCTCCCTGGCAGAAGAGGAGTTACAGTACCTTTCTTACCCTAAATGGCTATTAAGAACCAGTTTACCAACTAGTATTGTTTGCACAGTCAGATACTAGGCAACTGTTAAGTATAAGATTCTCTGTGTGATGAGCAGGGAGGCAGGTCTGGTTTAGAGTCATTCAAATTAGAACCACTGCATTATGACCATGGAGTGCCTATAAAGTACCATTCTCTTCCCATCAATTTCACATTAGCCTAGTGAGCAAAGGACCAATAATGCATCAATAGACACAGCAGACTTGTGCCTAAAGAATCACGCACATGCGCAATTTCCCACTCAGTATATTGTCAAACTTGTAAAGCCACAGAAACACAATTGTGCATATTCTGATGCACCAAAATATGCATACCTGGAATATTATTGAATATATATTGAAAATATATATATTGAAATTGTGGGAAAGAAACTTGCATTCCCTGTACAAGATGACAGATTCTGTACACTGCATTTCTTTTCTGTGAGCCCTACAGTTTGGAAACGTATGAAGAGAATACAATGTGTAAAACATGACAGGACCAGGGAATGAGCACTGAACTTCAGGACTTTTAGAATAAGCCTAGATTAGTCACAAACAGCCAGCCCCAAGCATTTCCAACAGCCCTTGGCTAGTACAATTATCCATTTTATTGGTTATAGGTGCACCTTACCCTAAAACCAGTTCTAAGTATAGCTGTTCTTATTTGTCCAGTGACAACAAAGTAAAATTTAATTTTGAGACAGAAAAAAGGAGGCATTGTGCATAAAAATTACTGACAGAATGCATGCTGAAAAAAATATATATTATACCTGTGCAAGTTACAGTAAAGTGGTGATTTGGATATTAACTAAGGAGATAACAATTTGAGCTATGTGGCCAACCAAGTCACTGAACCAACAGGAAATTATAACTTCAAAGGGAAATACAGAGTATGTAAATCAAAGACAGATGTAATAAACTGAGAGACTGTAAATGGCTGCTGTACAGTGTGTCATAACGTAGAATGAGTTGTTCAAAAATCGCATGTGCTAAGATGTGGCTTCAGGCTGGGAATGGCATAATTATTTTGTACTCTGGGTACAGAACAGAGACAGAATGAGAGCAGAAAATACACAATGTATAAAAGGGGAGAATGATGCCACAGTAATCACAGATATTAACTCTCATTAATCATGGTCAAAATCAAACATGAGGGTGATTCTTCTAATCCTGTATTTGGAAGGTAAGAGATATTATCCGCCTTTGACACCATTTAGCTAGTGACCATGAAGGCAAGTGCAAATTCAACATTAAAAACAGCTTTTTTTCCTAGAACCACAGCGTCATTGTGGATGTCTGCTAAATAGAGTGCATTACAACCTGTGCATGATTCACCAATACAGAAGCAAAAAGCATGCCCTTTAGTAAATCACATACATGTTATAGTGTAGAGTTCTGCAAATGGCTTCATTTCCAGCACATTGCATCAATATGAAAATGGAATTAGTGTCCAATTCTCTAGATGCAAGTCAGTTGTGGGAAATGCTGAGGGAGGCCTAGAACTACTGGAAGCTTAAAGCTCACATTAAGACATATTTAAAAAAAAGGAAGAAGATGACATGTAATAACAGATAATTTATCCACAATGATCTAATTCCTGAGCTTTGGCAACAAAGTTAGATAGACTGCCACATCTATGGTGTGGAAAAGCCCTAGCAGTGACTAAGAAAGAGCAGTATTGTTATTTGAGAGAAAACAAAGGCTCAGATAGAATATGGCTAGGGTTGCCACCTTTTCTTGAACAAAAATACTTCCTATATATTTACCTTTTTTTCTTAATAATAACATTGGGATCAGCCATCAAAAATACCGGCCAGCAGGCCCGGACTGGCAATCTGTGGGTTAGGGCAAATGCCAGATGGGCTGCTATAAGGTGCCATAGAAAGTCAGTATTTAGTGGGCTGGTGGGGACTGTTTGGGCCTCTATGTGGGCTGATTGGGCCTCTGTGTACCTGAAATGCCAGGGCCTATTTTGATTCTCAGTCCAGTCCTGCCGGCCAGGCCGGTAAAATACCGGCCAGGTGGCAACCCTAAATATGGCAAATGCCAGAGTGACTGTTGTAAGATACCGGACAGTCAATATTTTTTTGATGTGTGGGGGGGCAATTTGTGCCACAAATTGCCAGGGCCTATTTTGAATGTCAGTCTGGGCCTTAAAGAGAGAATTATAATCTGAATATTAAAGCAGTACTAAACCCATACTGAATACATTAATTTTATAAACACAGTCTCCAAATGTACCTCTACAAACAAATATTCCCAGCACAAAGAATATGATGCCTGTTAGCAACTTTAGATCTATACAGGACCATGTAAGCAGATTACCTAACTTGACCATTATAAAGATACACACACTTGCTCCAATGTTACATTGATTATAAAACATCACACAGTCAATGTTCTGTCGGTGTGGGCAGCCTGAGTACTGACAGAGCTGAATGCAGATTTCATATAGGTAACAAATTGTCCCTAACTACAAACAAACCACTGTTAAAGTCTAAGGCATATTATTTCAAGAGCTGAACTTCAGGTTTTAATTGGAGTTTTTCAGCTCCAGTTACACCTCATTAGGGGATTTCCATGTCACCAGAAGGAAGCAGTTGAAGCAGGAAATATCCCATAGGCAGCAAATTGGCTAAATCGCCTTGTGGTATTAGCTCTTGCTTCCATGGAATAACAGGCTAAGCCTGCATTGGGAAAGATGTATCATTCAATAATATTTTCTGAATGAATGTGAGAATTTATGTATGCCATTTATTCAAATCATACTGTATTGCATATATTGGCTATAACATATTATACTTATGCAGCATTCCATATAATATTGGGGTCATTTGTGACTTGATATGCAGGGGGCAAAGTTCGAAACCTAGCAAACCCTCTTTCTATGTGTATCCTGTCTTCCATACTTTTGCAGTTGAATTTGCAGCAGGTGTCTGCACTGCATCTGCAGTCGCCCTATGAATACAGCACTGCCTATTTTGGTAACACTGTATTCATGAGACAGGTGTGGGAGGAGCGTAGGTGCCCCCCTGCACCCTGACAAGTAAGATAGGCAGCGGTGCCTCATGCCACAACAAAGCCCTGTACTTACCACTGTGTTCTGCACCTTGCAACAGATTTTTTTAATCTATACAAGAAGCAGAATGCAGCCAGACCCCGGACAGAAGTGCTCCCTGATTGAGTTCTAAATTGCCCTTGCACATTTGTCCAGGGTCTTTGTAAAGGACCCATATTTATTAAGGATGCAATCCAAGTGATATGTATTTGTGTTTATTTATCAATCTTGAACTCCTGTGGCAGGTGCAAATGTTTAAAAGGATTAAAACTGTGCAAAAATGCATTCTGCAATATTATAGCGACTTATGCTATGTGAAAAGAGGAATATTTTGCTTGCTTTAAAGCTGTATAATTTTATGTCCCAAAAGAATATCAGTGAATGAGTCACTAAGGGGCAGATTTAAAAACCCTCGAATTTGAGCCTCCAAATTTTCACAAAGTAAAATCCAAAGAAATCGAATATTAAATTAGTAGGATTTTACCGCTATTCGATCTATCGAATGATCAAATAACGATCATCAGATTTCTCGAAAGATTCGTACTAAACATCCAATTTCTTGAAAAAAATCATACAAATGTATCTGATTTCACGAAAAAATCTTACGATTCGTACGATTTTTTTAAAAAATCGGATGATTTCTATTAGATCAAAAAAACTTAGCTTCCCATAGGCAAATATAGCAACCCGGTAGGTTTAATCTGGCGAAGTAGGTGATCGAATACATTTTTAAAGGGCAAGTACTTCAACTATCGAATGGTTGAACATTCATTCAAATCATTCGATTGGATCGAATTTTGCAAATTCAATGGTCGAAGTAGCCCAAAAAAAATTCGAAAATCTAATTTTTTGCATTCGAATCCTTCACCGAGTTTAGTAAATCTGCCCCGAAATATATTTTCAGATTAAATTAAGTAAATAAAGTAATTTGAATTTTTAAGATACTGGACAAAATATGTAAATTTTTAGTTCACATATGAAGCAGGTTTGTGAATTACAAATTACAGTTAACATTCGGATGAATGTTAAACATTCAGGCTTCTTCTTTCTTCTAGTTTTCCAGGGCAGACGCATGCACAGTAGAACAAAATAGCCGACTATAGTTGAGCTTTGAGAAGAAAGCGAAAGAGGATCGCTCCGCAGTGCTCGCTGGAAGAACCCCTGAGCCTGTGCAGTTTTCTGCTGATAGGAGTATTGACCCAGGGTTTCAGGTAAGTATATAAAATCCCTTGGAGGTGTCTAACATTTGACATCCCACACCACACTGAGCATGTGCAGTGCCACTGACACTCCTGATAAAATCCAAGATGGTGACACCCTGTTAACAAAATCCAGGATTATTACCTAAATTTAGTCTGGAACAGTACGTTTAGTATACCAAATACAGCATATCTACAGATATTTGTTTTTAGGATATAGTTCTGCTTTATAAATCTTTTTTTACAAGCACCTCATGGGGAAGGAAATGTGCTTACAAGCAGAAATATACTATAGTAGAAGGAGCACCACAAATACTGTTAGGGTTATATGAAATTGAATTTAGAAAATTACTGTAACTAGTAATACAATATAAAAAGCCTGTAATACAAATTTAAGGTATAATCGAAGATTTTGGTTTCCAAAATACAAAAACAGACATTGAAATTTTCACATTTATATAATAATATAACAGATAATTGTGAAATCTAACTAAAATGAAGGTGGCCTTGTCAATTTTACAGACAAATTATAAAATATAAATGTATATAGAAATGTTCATGTAATTGATCATATAAACACTAGCAGGGTCTGTTGGTCATGTAGCAGAATGGTATAAATTATTTTGTAATTATCAACTTAATATAACGATGAACGCTCAAACCTACCCGATCAAAAGGATCCACCAATATCACAAGACTGCATTATACTAGCCGGAAACTACAATATGGGGGAAGGGGTTGAACTGGAGTACACATTTATGCGGGAAACTGTGACATTTGGCGATATTATTATAAATTGAGTTGATTACAATATCATAAATGGAATGAAACATTCTGTTTTGTCTGATAACGTGAACAAGGAATAAGTAACTGGCGATATTTGAATTCTGTCTCTGTGGAGAGATTCTATTGAGAAAGCTGAGAAACAGCTTAATCTGCCCAATGCAAGACGAAAAAAATTTGCCGAAAAGACAGTGTAAAAAGCTGTGTAAAATAAATGCCGTTTACCATGCAAACGCCAGATTTGCCACCATTATATTACACTGCTTCTGGTGGAAGTCACTCAACAAAAAAACGAGTGCAGAGGGCTACTAGTTTAATGGCCCCCCACCTGCAGGACCTGCACTCCTACACCCTATTCCCATTCCTAAAACAGTTACAGTAATATTGATATTGTTTCAAACTTGCGAAGTGGATATTGAAGTGGAAAAGAAAAAAGTATAATAATTTGTAATAGCCTGATAAAATTAAAGTCATACTCCTTAAAAAATGTTGTTTTAGACTCTCACACACCATTCATTGTATATTTTTTGTAAAGACAAGAACTAAAAGAGGGAGAAGCAAAAAAGAAGTAAATCCATAAGAAGCTATAAATCCATGCAGTGTTCAGTGTGTGATTTGTGTAGCGTTAGGAATGCTCTCCAGATGCTGTGTGTTTAAAGGAAGTATGGTAGTAAGGAGACAACTCAATTTTGGTTTCTTTTCACAGTGGGTGCCATAAGGTGCCTGAGCCTCTACTGAGATGGAATTCATTGAACTGCTATGAATTGCTAAGGGAGCAGTTTATAAAAATGGTGGGTTGTATAGCTCATAGAGTCAATTCTTTAAAGGGGAATTCAACCCCTCCGGCGCTAAACCCCTCCCCCCCACAGGCCCCGCTCTCTCCTGACCTACCTCTCCCCCCGGGCAAACTTTGTGAACTTTGGGCTGATGCGCAGTAGTACCAACCAGCAAATGCTTCCTACTGAGCATGCACGCCAACGGATCCAGGAAGAAGACGTTGCTGGAGAAGATGGCACCTGTGAACCTGCACGGAGGGGTAAGTAGCGACTTAGGGGCATTTGCCCGGGGGAAGAGGTAGGCCGGGGGGGTTGAATTCCCCTTTAAGTTGAAAACTTACAGCACTTACAACAGCCCCTATGGCATTTGCTAGAACCCGCATTTTGTTTAAATGCAAAATAAAACCATTATTTCGAGGGTTGGCAGTAATCAAAGCTCTTCCAACGTGCAGATCTCTCCCACATTCATTATGCAAAAGTACTATGTCATCTGTTAGTAATGGTTGTGGGCACACACACCTTTTGAGATATGCCATACAGAGAGCCACAAAAATTTAAATAAAATGTTTAGTCAGAATGTTGAAAATACACATTTTAAACAGAGGATTGCTTAGCAACTATGATTTTATTGGGATGACATCACATTAAAGGACCAGTAACATCAAAAAATTTAATTGTTTTAAAGTATTAAAAATATAAAGCAGTGTTGCCATGCACTGGTAAAACTGCAGTGTTTGCTTCAGAAGCACTACTATTGTTTATATAAATAAGCTGCTGTGTAGCCATGGGGGCAGCCATTCAAATGAGAAAAGGCTCAAGTTACACAGCAGATAGCAGATACGCTCTGTAGAACATAATGTTATCTGTTATCCATTACTTATCCTGTGCCATTTAGCCATTTTTCAATTTCCGCCATTGCTACTTAGCAGCTTGTTTATATCAATTATATTAGTGTTTCTGAAGCAAACAGAACAGTTTTAACAGCTCAGGGCAACACTACATGGTATTTTCTTTACTTTAAAACACTTTCATTTTTTGGTGTTACTGTTCCTTTAAGGAGAGGAGGAGAGGAGAATTATGTATCACAATACTGGTAATTTGAATGAGCCTTTTCATTGAAGCTAAGCTATTCCATATCTGTTTGTAAGATTTTCAAAGTGAGATTTTGAGGAAAACAATTATTTGTGCAAATGCCAGTATGGTATCCGTTATATGGAAAGCTGTTATCCAGAAAGCTCCTAATTACTTTATATAATATTTTTCTGTTTTGTAAAATATCAATACAAATAACTGATAATGAAAAAACTGTTTCCCTGTTAACCTGAAAAATATTAGTGCTGCACAATCTTTAGCACAATACAAAAGACTACTATCCATATCTTTTTGTATGGTTAAAAATTTTCAAAGTGAAATCTGAGAAAAAAGAATAATGTGAAAATACAGGTATAGGATCAGAAAACCATTACCCTGAAAGCTTCAAATTACAGAAAGGCTGTCTCCCATAGACTCAATTTTTTTAACAATACAATTTTATTTAGGATGATTACAGAGTCATAGCAATGCATTATCATTTTGTAGTTAGGTTATACAATGTGACACTGGGTCTCCAGTGCAATAAACTATAACATATTACAGGTATAGGATCCGTTATCAAGAAAGCTCCAAATTATGGAAAGGCCATCTAGCATAGACTCAATTTTATCCAAATTTTCAAAAATTATTTCCTTTTCATCTGTAATAATAGAACATTACTTTGTACTTGATCCAAACTAAGATACAGTTAACCATTATTGGAAGTGTTTATTTTATGTTTACATGATTTTCTGGTACACAATTAATGAAGATCCAAATTACGGAAAGATCCGTTATCCAGAAAACCTCAGGTCCCGAGCATTCTTGATAAACGGTCCCATATCTGTACATTTAGGTCAGGCAATGTACTGCTTGTTTAACACCAGTGTAATAGGTTCACAAATGTTTTTTAACCATTGGAAACCAAAACTAATAAGAAAAAAAGGGAACAAAATGCAAAGGAAGCATGCAATCTTTCTGTACATATTAATACACACGTTATCCCAATAGCATCTGTGTTACTTTTAGGGATTAGGCAGCAGGTCTGGATTGAGAATCAAAATAGGCCCTGGCATTTCAAGGACACACAGGCCCAAACTGCCCCCCCCCCCCACACCAGCAGCACACTAAATAGCTGTCTATGGAAACTTACAGCAGCCCCTCTGGCATTTGCCAGAACTCACAGATTGCAAGTCCGGGCCTGTTAGGCAGTGGAGTGCTGTTGTGGGTCTTTCGTTGTAAGTATATATCCTGAAGCTAAGGGGTATGTGCAGGGAAAGATTGGGTTAATGCAGTATTTCTACCCAAGGTGACCAGACCTCTAGCAATTAATCTGGACATCTCTGTCGGGTGTAGACGAGTTTGTTTTGGGCAGTGCTTGATCAACTATATTAATCCAGAAAGATTTTTAGGGTTTGTCTCTTTTCACCTCATAGTAATACATTTCTTAGCATTGACTTATAGTATGGATATCAGTGTCTTCTCTGCCCTAGTCATTTTCACAGACTCCATTTTAATCAAATCATTAAAAAAATTAAAAATGATTTCCTTTTTCTCAGTAATCATAAAACAGTACCTTGTGCTTGACCCCATATAAGATATAATGAATATTTATTGGATGCAAAACCATCCTATTGAGCTCAATTAAAGTTAAATTTTTTTTTTTATTATTTAATTAAGATATGGAGATCCAAATTACCGGAATGCCCTTTTCCTAAAAAACCCAGGCCCACAGCAATCTGGATTACAGGACCCATACCTGAATATACAGCAATTCAGTGCAATAAGCTTTATACAATGTTCACTATTAAAGGAGAATTCAATCCTCCCCTTGAAGTTAAGTGCTCATCTACCCCCCACTGTTCGTCCCCCTCCCTGCCTCTGCCTGCAAAGTCTTACCCCTAAATCCTCCTCCCTTAGCGACTGGAAAAGCAGAGTTAGCGCAGCGGAGAACACAGCCATCTTCAGTAATCTTTGTAATCGGTAGGGGAGAAGGATTATGGGGTAAGACTTTGCAGGGGGGAGGCAGGGAGGGGGATGAATGGAGGGGGGCAGATGAGCACTTTACTTCAAGGAGGGGTTAAATTCTCCTTTAAGGCTGATTTACTGGAAAGTGTTTTTTTAACACAAAGGGACTCATTTACAAATGGTGGGGCACCATGACCGCCTAGACATGGGTCTTGGTCTCCAGAATAGACAATCAAAGCTCTGTATACATGAGAGGCGGGCTCTGCTGCCCCCACTTAACTTCCTCTAAGGTGCTCTACTCATATGTGTGTAATTCTGTGGCCCCTGAAAACAATTGGTTTGACAATTCTTACTATGTCTGATCGGCAAATGTACAGCATGTACAGCAAATAAAGCTTGACTTGAAAGATTACATTTACGTTAATAACTGATTGCTGTGGAACTAAATGGATTTTGCTTTTGATTGGGTACATATAGGCAAGTTTCCATTCTTACTTTACTTCTGCAGTAAAAATGACCCCACAGTGAGATAGGATAAAATTAGGGACCTAGAATTAAAGGGCTGAGGAAACATGACCAGTTATTTTATTTTGTTTCCTTGTTTAAATAAAATTAGCTGGTGCATTAGATAATGATATTAGATAATGAGATATTTATGTAAAATATAAATTACAAGAATATATTCATATCGAGTTGTTGATGCCTCCATTAATTGCATTAGTATTAACATGCCCAAAGCTTGCCTGAAATACACTTTTAAACAAAGCTGATATTAATAATTCATTACTGCAAGCTGTACTATAAATGTGGTTGTGGCAGTTTTCCAAGTATAATGCTCTTTATGTGGAATAAAAATAAATGGAATAAAAAATATCATATTCTCTCCGCATTTAACCTGGGCCCAAGCAGGATGTTACAATATGGGAAACGGTAGTACCACTAGGAGAAAGAGCTGTGTTACTGGAAGATAAAACTTAAAAGTTGGCTTAAAAATACAGTATGATGACCCAATTGATGTTTGATGTCTGAAACATTTATATATTTCAAACATAGATAGGGTATATTGCACCAAGGGAAATGCATAACCAGTTTTAATGGCTGTTCACAGCCAAGTCATAACTTTAATAGCAGGAAAATGCTGGCAGTTAGTTGCTCATTTGATGCTATAGGTTATACATCTAGGCAAAATATCTTCTATTTATAATTAAGTTATAAATAAGTTAACCTCCATTTGGTGCAGTTTTGATTACAGTTAGATCTTTTGTAGAATAAGTGAAGTTTTTTGCCTAATAAAGTGAATGCAGTGAAAAATGTGCATGCTGGGAAAAATGCAGAACCTTTGGGGAAGAGAAATATAGTGGCACATTTGGCAGTGATATTTTTGCATGAATATAGATATGCAATGAATCCTTGTGTTGAAAATACGGTATGTCTTAGAACTTAAAGCATTTAAATACAGCACTTGCAGTCAGGCCCAGACTGGCAATCTGTGGGTTAGGGCAAATGCCAGAGGGGCTGCTATAAGGTCCCATAGAAAGTCAGGATTTAGTGGGCTGGTGGGGGCTGTTTGGGCCTCTATGGGGCAGATTCACTAAAGCGCGAAGCGGCTAACGCTAGCGCAAATTCGCCAGCGTGACGTCAAATCGTAACTTCGCAAATTCACTAACACCATCTGGCGAATTTACTCTAGCGAAGTAGATAGACTTGCGCAACTTCGCACCCTTTCGCCAGGCGTAGTTGCGCACTGGCGAAGGATCGTAATTATGCAAATTCACTAAGATCAACTTTTTGCTGTTCGTTAACACTTACGCTAGACGTAACTTCGCCAGGTCAGACCAGGCAAAGTGCAATACAATAGATAGGAGGTTGAAAAAAAAATGTCAAATTTTTTCTAAGTCCCAAAAAACGCTGTGGCGTGTTTTACCATTGTGGGTGATAGTCTGAAAAAGATCGATTTTTTTTGGGGGGGTTTCCCTCCTTCCCCCCTACATATGGCAACACTACTATACAGGGGGATATGACAAATCGAAATTGCTAAAGATTCAACAAGAAACAGCCCAAATTGACAGACAGGTTCTCTTGAAAAATTCCAGAAATAAAAGAAAGGAACAGAACAGAATCCCCTTTGTAACTAAATACGGTACACAAAGTAACAAAATAGAGAAAATTGTGAAACAATATTGGCCGATCTTACAACAAGATCCAAAATATGGCCAAGTCTTCCGTGAATTACCGTTATTCAGCTACACACGGGGTAGAAACCTTAGAGATATGCTCTGTCCAGCGGACGTGACCCCAAAGAGCAACACCAGATTATTCCAGGGACCACCGAAAAAGGGAACATATGCATGTTTGAACTGCATATGCTGTTCGTCCATAATTAAAGGGGAAGTTATTAATCATCCCTCTAAAGGTCAGACTATTCGCATCAAAGATTTCTCGACATGTGAAACTAAGAATGTTGTGTACTTGGTTAAATGCCCCTGTAGACTGGCCTACGTCGGTCAGACTAGCAGGATGGTTAAAGAAAGGATAAAAGAACATAGAGGCAATATTAGAAATTTTAAACCAGGCACACAGACAGACACTTCCGTCTCTAAACACTTCGTGTCTAAGGGGCATAACCAAATGCAGTTGAGATGGTTGGTGTTGGAACATGTAAAAACTCCGAAGAGAGGAGGGAATACTCACAAGATATTATTAGAAAGGGAGGCAGTTTGGATAAAAAGATTGAACACAATGATACCTATGGGCCTCAATGAACATTGGAGTATATCACCATTTCTGTAATGACCTAATACTTTTTTATACTTACAGATACTGATCCTTATATCCGCATGCGCTATTCTGTTTAACAAGGGTAAGAGTACACCAGTATATATAAAGCTTTTTTACAGCAACGTTTGTGCATGCATTGTTAGGACATTTTAGTCCCTAATAGAATAGGCTAACTTGCTTTGGCAAAATGGTTCTGCAATGTCAGTTTATGACAGTCCTTAAGAGCACAGATTAGTCTGTGTTTGCAAAATGTTTATATGTTGTCTGTTTAGCACCATTTTGGAGCTTTTTAAAACCACATCATTTTAATACATTTGTATCCAATTTTAAGCACCTTGCAATCAGCACTTTGGTTTACTATTTAAGGAGTTGTTACATTTATTTCATAAAAGAATTAGCAACAGTGTATAAAGACTCTCTACTGTTTTAACTCACAACTTCCCTTTTAGATATGAATGAAATAAACGGACGAAATTTGCACGTTTTGCACATGAGAAGGACTCCACAGCTATGTATTTACCCAGCAGGTGGATGTGGGCGGGGTTATAGACTCTGGGTGGCTATTTAAACTTTGTTTGGTCACTGTTTTCTTACACTTGATAAAGGGCATATGTTGCCCGAAACATGTAGTGTGATAATAAATATGCACTTTTGCAGTTAAATACTGCCACTATCTCCTATTTTGTCCAGCAACTTCTAATTTTGTGTACAGTTTATGGGTGTTTGGACGGAGCACCTGCAGGACAATTGGAGCAAAGCTTGATCCACTCCCTGTGAATCTACATCGTATGTACTATACAGGGGGCACATGTAGGGCAATAGGACAACTTTATTTTTGAGATTAAAGGTTTCCTGGGCTTGTGTAGTGGCTTTAATATACACTTCTATTATATTTTGTAATTCGCGCCGTATGCAAATTAGGCTTCGCTAGCGTAACTGCGCTTTGCCTAGCGAAGTAACACTAGCGCAAATACGCTACCGTTCGCCGACCTGAGCGCAGCTTCGCCCTTTAGTGAATTTGCGTAGCGTTGGCGAAAATTCACCTGGCGAAGTGCTGCGAACGCTAGCGAAGCTTGCGCTGGCGTTACTTCGGATCTTAGTGCATGTCCCACTACGTGAGCTGATTAGGCCTCTGTGTACCTGAAATGCCAGGGCCTATTTTAATTCTCAGTCCGGACCTGCTTGCAGTCTTATAAAAATACATAAAACTCTTACAAAACATAAGATGTAGGATCCAGTAAAAACTTTTTTTCAAAAAACTGGAGCAGCAGATTTGTAGTCTGACCTGCTGCAATGCTTTTCATCTGCCGTAGGCAGCAAGAGAAACTCCCACCACTTGTGATTTGTGCTGCAAATAAAGCATTGGTGTTTGAAAAAGAATATCTTTAAAAGGGGCTTCTTTTTTATTTCTGAATGTAGTTTCTATTCTGCAGCTTAGTAGTTCTGGTTGATAGGGTCTATTTTACCATAACAGCCAGGCAGGGGCTTGAATGACACACAGAAAGGTGAAAACAGAGGGGCTGAGTAGAAAGTTACATAATAGAGAAAAATAACCATGGAAATGTGGCCTTGTAGTCTGTTTTCTTTGCATGGATTACAAACCCTTGAAGCCAGCAGGATTTTGCATTTCAGGTTAGAAAGAGTCAGAATAACAAATAATTAATTCAAACCTATTTATTCTTCTTATTTTTTTTTTGTACAGTGTATTCATTTTTAGATGACAGCAAATGTACCACTGGCTATGCATTAACCAAATTAACATGAAGAACAGTACCATTACGAGAAAGCTAACTGGAGTGCATGGATACTTAAGTATATTTTAACAGCAGAGCAATAAATATCCTGTAAAGAAATATACGTATAAACAAGGTTCAGTTACACACGGTGCTTATGAGGTAATATGCATCACATGACTAAATTAAATTTGTGCACACTGTTCCATGTAAGTCTAATCGCTATATATATTATAACAAGGGATAGATTAATTTATATATATGATATATTGTAGCCTAATGTCCCCTTCCTCTTTTATGCATTACTGAACCCCGTGAAATAAATAATGTAATCAAAATTAACATTTGCATTGGATCTAATATATTCTACTTAAACTTAACCGTGAACGTATCTGTGTCAGTGCTATTATGCAAGTTCTCTGAAACATCGATGACCAAGTTACTTAAATGTATCTGAAAAAGCAATTTATTGTATGATGAGGGAGAAGGAAAAATCTGAAATGTTTTCTTTAGAAAGTAGATTCCAGATAAACAAGGCTGTCTGCCAAGGAAAGGGCTTTAAAATAATCAGACTTAGGGGCAGATTTATTAAGGGGCTGATTTACAAAGGGTCGAATTAAAATTCGAATTCATTTTGGGCTAGTCGACCATAAAATAGCACAAAATTCAATTTGAAATGAAATTTTTTTTATAATTTCGAAGTACTGGCCCTTTAAAAATCCTTCAAATTCGACTATTCACCAGGGTTCAATTTCTAAGTATGTTCCACTTATTTTCAACCCTTAGTAAATCACCCCTAAGGGTTGATTTTGAAGTTAAAAAACTTTGAAATCCGACCATCTAAATTTGTTTAAGGGCATTTTTGACTGAATAGGTTAGTTTTCGATCGAATAAAAATCGTTCGAATTGCTTGATTCAAACGATTTTGACCAAAATCCTTCGAATTTTCAAAACTTGAAAAAATCACTGTAAAGGTTCCAGGAAGTCCCCCATAAGCTAAAATGGCAATTCGGCAGCTTTAAGGTGGCGAAGGGTCGAATTCGAAATTTTGTAAAGAGACAGTACTTTGAAATTCTAATTTTTTCAATTCAAAACGAATTTTGGGCTATTCGATAGTCGAAGTAGCCAAAAATTACTTAAAAATTTGAATTTTTTTAATTCCAATTTAATTCGAATTTTCACGTCGACCCTTAGTAAATGTGCCCCTTAATCACACAAGTGGCTGGCTTGGAACTCAGCTAGACCCTACTGGCCTTTGTACTAAAAGTACAGAAAAAGTCTTACAGGGGCTGATAAATTAGAACCATATATTCTGCTTACACGCATAAACAATAAATCACCCAAATGTTATTGAGCATACTATACATCTATATTATCATTTCATTGTGTTGATCCTGAAAAATCTGTGGTGCAATTAAAAAATTGTTTACTAGACAAATGGAAAACCTGACTGACAACCCAACATGGTACATTTATCAGGTCACCAATGATGTGTTGTCATTTTACATGAATACTCCAACAATCATACTACCTTAACCTGTAACCTTTTTTACAATTTCTGTATTATAATGACAGATTGGTGCATATTCAGGGAAAGAAAGAGAAGAAACATGAATCAGTAGATCATAAATGCATGTCATATTTTCTTTATTTTTCTTAAAGGACAAGGAAAGTCTAAAAAAGAATAAGACTATAAATGCTGTATTTTGTATACTAAACATGAACTTACTGCACCACAAAGCCTAATCAAACTAATGATTTACGCTTTCAAAGTTGGCCACAGGAGGTTGTCATCTTGTAACTTTGTTATACATCTATGCAACACCAAGACTGTGCACATGCTCAGAGTAATCTGGGTTAAGATTAGGGATTGTCATAAATGATCAAAACAGCATTAATAATGATTAATAATCAGAATATACAGACTGCACTGGGTCCTGTGTTGTTATGTAATCTAATATGGATTTTATAGTTTTTGTATTGTTTTATAGAAACTTTCTCCAAATCTCCAGAACCAGTGGCTGCAGCGAAGTAATCCTCCAAATAAATTGGCGCTTTAGAAATACATGTTAATAATAATAATAATAAATAGAATCCCCGTTTATCTGTTTAAATCTGACTCCATGATCTTTGTCCCTGCAGCTGTAGTTGGAAACAGTAAAGGGAATGTAAAAGCAAAAATAAAATCCAATACAAATCTCTATACAGTCGCTGACTGCTCTACAGAGAAACAAAGCTGCTGGAGTTCTGCATGGCTGGGATGTAAGGCAGGGCTCCCCCTGCTTCATAAGTATGATCATTTCTCTGCACAGCAGTTAGGGACTGTCTGACAATTCCTATCCACAGAAGTAAATGAAGGGAGAATTTCACTGCATACAATCAGGTTTCTTATAAAAACTGTACAAATTTTTTTAATTTAAGTATCTTGGAGATAGGTTTTTTCATTAAATTATTTTGCCTTTAGTTGCCCTTTAAACAGAGAAAATATGAGTGTTAGCTGCTTGCCTTGGCTGAGTTAAAGCTAAAAATCCTTTGCAGGCAATACACACAAAAGCACAAGTTAGATTTATGACTATTACAGATGCTAACAGTGTTTTGTATGACAGGAACATAAAATAGTAGACCCAATGCAATTAAGGTAATCCTTTTTGTCTACATGAAGCTGACAAAATGCTAATTCATCCAAAGAAGGCAGAAAACACCATCTGAAGCCTCCCCCAATTTGTAGTGAAACTTTTTCCAGACTCCAAGATGATTAGACAAGTCCCCTGGATCAACTTTGTGCTAAGAAGTAATCTAAAAATCTAATGTGTCTGCTAGAACAAGCACTACAGAGACAGAATTCTACAATTTCACAATTTTTTCACTCTTATGATGGAAACTCCTTTCTTCTAATCTGAATGGATTCCTTTGTGCCTTCTGGACGGATCAAAAAGTTATATCTCCAATTATATGTCACTTGTCCAGTCCCAACAGTTCAAACTGAGACTTTCCATACCCTTTACTAGGGTAATTGTTAATCTCTGGACTTTTCTTTATTTACTACTTCAGCAGAGTTTGTTTCCACTAATCTAGACACCTGCACTGTGTACATATTGAAAAGAAATTTGGATTGGACAGTCACCAGTGTTAGAGTCAATGGAATGGTTACTGTTGTAAACTTAAAGGGATACTGTCATGGGAAAAATGTTTTTTTTTTTCAAAATGCATCAGTTAATAGTGCAGATTTCTGCATTGAAATCCCTTTTTCTATAGAGCAAACAGATTTTTTTATATTTCATTTTGAAATCAGAAATGGGGCTAGACATTTTGTCAATTTCCCAGCTGCCCCAAGTCCTGTGACGTGTGCTCTGATAAACTTCAATCACTCTTTACTGTACTGTACTGCAAGTTGGAGTTTCCCCCCAGCAGCCTAACAACAGAACAATGGGAAGGTAACCAAATAACAGCTCCCTAACACACAGGCCTGGACTGGCAATCTGTGAGTTCTGGCAAATGACAGAGGGGCTGCTATAAGGTCCCATAGAAAGTCAGTATTTAGTGGGCTGATGGGGGCTCTATGTGGGCTGATTGCCTATTTTAATTCTCAGTCTAGACCTGCTAACACAAGATAACAGCTGCCTGGTAGATCTAAGAACAGCACCAATAGTAAAAACCCATGTCCCACTCAGTTACATTGAGAAGGAAAAACAACAGCCTGCCAAAAAGCATTTTCCTCCTAAAGTGCTGGCACAAGTCACATGACCAGAAGCAGCTGGGAAATTGACAAAATGTCTAGCCCCATGTCAGATTTCAAAACTGAATATAAAAAAAATCTGTTTGCTTTTTGAGAAATGTATTTCAGTGTAGAAGTCTACTGGAGCAGCTCTATTAACTGATGCATTTTCAAAAAAAAATTTTCCCATGACAATATCCCTTTAAAAGGTCATAAGCCAAGAGTCAAGTAAGCTTATATATTCACAGCCATGATTCTGCTCTGTTCAGTCAACAACAGTGCAAAAGTATACTGTCCTGTATTAGGATGGAGGGACCCCTAATTGCTATGGTAAGACATCACACCAGCTAATATTGTATATCTTCGTTGATGGATTTGTCTTTAATGATAATGTGCAGGTCACATGTGAAGCCATTACTTTATCACTGACAAGAAACCACTAAATGTGTGGGAGCAACAAGAAGGAAATAATGTTTAGTAAGAGAGCTGAATCCCATTTTATGGGAGTATACTTTTTCATAAGTTGCATAGCTACAGTATTTCAACTAATCCATTTGGAACCAAGGAAATCTGAATCTGATGTGGCAGTGCACAGGATGTTTCTTGTTTAGCAGAATTAAATTAATATGTGTTTTTACTTTGTGGTTTAGCAGTTTTTGATTGATGAAACATAGATGGTTGTTTTCATCAACAATCCGCCAGAATATAACACAGAGATTGTAGCCAACAGACTCATGATATGCCTTTCATGTGTGTTTGAGTCTGCTGTGATGTATGGTTACATTTCAGAAGATTGCTACTTGTTTTAAAACATACGTTGTTCTCCTGTGTAGAACACCAATAGAGGAGGGTAATGTGGATTAATTAATTGGGGTATTCATTATTTTATGAGTAAATAGTGGTTCTGTATATAGTGGTAAAAAAACTAAAATCAAAACTGCTTAAATTCAGATGCCTTACGCTAGCTTCAGGGTTGTATGTGGCCCATTAGACTCCAATAATTAGTTCTTTCAAAACTTGGAAAAAAACAAGGATTAAAGGCATCCATCATCAAAAAAATATTCTTTAAACTTGAATAAATGAGCTAGTTTTTCTTCATGCTAAATTTCCACTACAAACGGTGCTTTTCATTACTTTATTTTCACTTTCATAAAAAGGTTGCATTTATTTTAACATGGAGTAAATCCCTTTATTAAAATTTTGGATTTATTTTAACATGGCAAATTAACATTTTATTTTAACACAACTCATTTACTAGACAATGTATATTGTATTAAGGAAAAAACACCTTTAAATGCAAGTGCAAGAATTCTGAAAATCAGGGAGCAGACCTCAGTAGGGAGTCCTGCAAAAGTGCATGGGGAACCCAATCTGAGGTCAGTTTCATTGATATTTGAAGGTGAAATCTTATTTCCAGACTAAGTTACAGTATACAAGTATGACATCATCTATTTTTTATAAACTGTATTTTAACCATGTTCACCTGCATGGTTTAGTACAGAGGGACAGTACTGTTTGCACTGCAGTGAACCATTTACACTATTCTGAACTTGTCAGATACAATTCTCCAGTGTTAGTACCCTGAACGCCTTACTTGACTTTAGGCTTTTGTATAGAGCTGTGTAGTCTGACGTAAAAACAAATTTGCTTTGAAAAATGTTATGGAAAAACAACTGCGATTGCCCTTTCCAATTCCTGTGCTGTAATTTTCTTGCCACCTGAATTTTCCCCAGGTATTGGAATACTTGAGGTTATGTAACATAATGAAAAGAAATAAGCATTTTTATAATAATAATGACTAGTTTTTCTTAATGGAAGCAGGGATCATAAAAGAAGGCTGGAAATCTGGCATAAGGAAAAATACATAGCTTTCAAAATATTTTACAGCAGATACAGATTATCTGTACCAGCACAATTTTGCGATTGTTCTAAAATAGAAAGTGAACAAAAAAACCAAGAGTGCATGCTACAGTAGAGGGGCTTTGCATTATAAGCATAGCTGTCAACCATCCCTGTTTGACACTGAATCTACATACTATACAAATACAAAAGTAATGAACCATAAAAAACATTTAGATGACAGCTCTGGGGTTTCCAACAGCACATTAAAAGTAATGGTATACAGCACATGGGAAATTTCTTGTAATAATGAATCCAGAAGAAAATAATATATAAAAATACAACATGGCAAGTAAGGAATCCAAAGTATATCTTCTTCCATCTTTTGCTTCATGCTACAGTACAGGTATTGGATCCCTTATCCGTAAACCCGTTATCCAGAAAGCTCTGAATTATGGAATGGACGTCTCCCATAGACTCCATTATAATGAAATAATCCAAATTTTTTTAAATAATTTCCTTTTTCTCTTTAATAATAAAACAGTAGCTTGCACTTGATCCAAACTAAGATATTACTAATCCTTATTGGAAGCAAAACCAGGCTATTGGATTTATATAATGTTTACGTGATTTTCTAGTAGACTTAAGGTATGAAGATCCAAATTACAGAAAGATCCATTATCCGGCAAACCCCAGGTCCAGAGCATTCTGGATAAAAGGTCCCATACCTGTATTTATTTGGTCTTTGTACCTAAACCTAGGCACGATCTTTTGGAGCACAGTGGACCTAAGATGGGCAACATTACAAATGTTTTAAGACCATATTCAAAGAGGTTTTTTTTTTAACCAACACAATGTTTCAGAGAGATATATAGCCTTTATTGGGCACATATTCAGGCATATTTATTATATCTATATATACAGTACTGCACATTTGCAACCTTTCAAAATAATTTTGTTACTTCATAACGGGGTTTGTAATTTTTGTGCAATGCACAGCAACATATATATGGTCAACTAGAGTAACTGAATTCGATTTTGACTAAACCATTGCTCCTTCCATCAAAACGACCAGATTTCCTAATCAATAACTAAAATAATGCATGGGGTAGGTCAGTGGAACTTGTCGCTCAGGAATCCCTATGTGTCTGTGGCACAAAGACTGTACAAGCTAATCTCTGATTTTGCTCGGTATGGCCAACTATGTGCATCCAAGTCAACCACAGATGCACTAATTTGCCGATCATAATGAACAAGCCTATTTCACTGTGCATGCTCATTTCACACTATTAAATATATTTGGTCAACTGGTATTCACATAGATATTTCTGACATAAACAAGATTTTCTGATCAGAAAAAAACACACTTAACATTTTAAAAGGTTTTTAAAATGTATATTTAAAAAAAGTGCAGCAACCTTTTACTGGCATCTCCTATAGCTTGCATCTTTCCTGCTTTGATATTGTAATATCCAAATGACACCAACAGGATGTCTTTCACTGAATTCTTGAAATCAAGAGAATATCTTTCAACTTCATACCTATGTGTAATAAATGAATCCCTAAAAGCTGTATACCTGCTGTTTTCTCTAGCTGTGTCTGGATCTTACTGCTCTCTTTACTTTTTACCTGATTTTGTAAACTACATCTTTTTTAAAGTACATTTCATGGTCTATTTACTACAACTGCAGCCTCAGGCGCTTTTCTGCCTGCACAAACTCTAGCAGAATAAACTCTAGCAGTCAGCAAAAATAGCTCTATTCTGAATTACGCTAGTCCCTGCTGATCCCATCTGATAGAACTCACTATTAGTAAGTGATAGTGATAGGGAGTTCTATCAGATGGGATCAACATTATATACATTAGTTTGTAAACCATAGTGGTCCCTTCAGTGTTAAATTGCAAATTTCTGCAAATATAGTATACTTTGTCTCACCACTGCAGGGAATGTTGGTGTATTCTACAAGGTATAGCATGTGACATATGGAAAGGGTGCCTGGCTCTAGCATAAGCACCATATTTGCCTCCACCATGTTAGCTGGAATCTGAAAAAGGTTGCAATTGGTGTAAGGGACAAGGTGTGTTGTGTGCCACAAGTGTAAGGAACTAGGTGGGCATAGGTTGGCAACAGCATTAATGTCTGGGGGTCCTTGGAGTGGCAGCCCTGGTGGGCCCCTGACCATGTCCGGACTGAGAATTAAAATAGGCCCTGGCATTTCAGGTACACAGAGGCCCACTCAGCCCCCACCAACCCACTAAATACTGAATTTCTTTGGGGCCTTATAGCAGCCCCTCTGGCTGGTTACTGTCTATCTAGATCAGGGGTCCCCAACCTTTTTTAACCGTGAGCCACATTCAAATGTAAAAAGAGTTGGGGAGCAACACAGGCATGAAAAAATCCCTTGGGGTGTCAAAGAAGTGGTGTAATTGATTATTTGGTAGCCCCTATGTAGACTGACAGCCTACAGGAGACTCTTCTTGGCACTATACTTCATTTTTATGCAATTAAAACTTGCTTCCAAGCCTGGAAATTAAAAATAAGCACCTGCTTTGAGGACATGGACAGGCCCGGACTAGCCATTTGTGGGTTAGGGCAAATGCCAGAGGGGCTGCTATAAGGTCCCATAGTAAGTCAGTATTTAGTGGACTGGTGGGGGCTGTTTGGGCCTCTTGTGTACCTGAAATGCCAGGGCCTATTTTAATTCTCAGTCCAGTCCTGGACATGGAGAGCAACATCCAAAAGGCTGGAGAGCAACATGTTGCTCACGAGCTACTGGTTGGGGATCACTGATCTAGATGTAATCCTAAAGATGATGAATAAACTTTGTTTTACTACCTATTAAATTACAAGTACTCTCTGTTCACAGGTATATAGTGTTGCAACCTTTTCTAGAAAAAAATATCGGCCTTCCTATATATATTTATCCTTTTTCCCTATTAATAACATTGGAATTGACCATCATTTTTACCGACCAGGCCAGTAAAATATTGGTCAGGTGGTGGCAACCCTACTTGCATAGGATGTCGCAGCACCAGTGTGCATTGGTAGTCAAAGTGGCAAATTCACTAAGATCTGAAAAATTGCCAGCGCAGGCTTCGCTAGCGTTCGCCGCACTTCGCAAGGCGAATTTTCGCCAGTGCTACCCAAATTCACTAAAGTGCGAATTTACGCTCAGCTCGGTGAATGGTAGCGTAGTTGCGCTAGTGTTACTTCGCTAGACATAGCGCAATTACGCTAGCGTAGCTTAATTTGCATACGGCGCGAATTTCAAAAAATAATAGAAGTGTATGTTACAGCCACTACGTTGCACTACACAAGCCCAGTTAACCTTTAATTAAAAAAAATCAAGTTGTCCTATTGCCCTACATGTGCCCCCTATATAGTTGTGTTGCCATATGTTAGTAAATGTAGGGGTGAAGGAGGGTAACCCCCCCCCCCAAAAAAAAACAATCTTTTTCAGACTATCACCCACAGCATTTTTTTGGGACTTAGAAAAATTTTATAATTTTTTTTTCCAACTCTTATCTTTTCTATTGAACTTTGCCTGGTCTGAGCAGGCGAAGTGTAGTCTAGCGTAAGTGGTAAGGTTCAGCAAAAAGTTGATCTTAGTGAATTTGCGTAATTACTATCCTTCGTCAGTGCGCAAATTCGCCTGGCGTAAGGGTGCGAAGTTGGGCAAGTCTATCTACTTCGCTAGCGTAAATTAGCCAGAGCCGGTGTTAGTGAATTTGCGACGGTTCCGATTTGACGTCACACTGGCGAATTAGCGCTAGCGTTAGACGCTTTAGTGAATTTGCCCCCATGTGTTTTGCATTATCCTACTAAGTGCTCATTACCCAACCATTTAATATGCATTTGTGGGTCCAGGTGATCATTGCTTAGAACTACTACAGTAATCATCTGGCCTACAAGTACATTATTTGGGTCAAGGTCCTTTATAATGAATGTAGGGGCAATTAAGGGTTACACCCATCGAGATGGCAATCATGTAGGCATATGCACCAAATAGTGGTAATTATGGCATCTGGTGTTTCACTACAGTAAGGTTTTCAAGCTGGATGTTCATAAGTATTCAGCCTTCCACTGTCTTCTGCCTGTTTTTGCAAATGCAAAGACAGACAAAGCATCAGCCTGCCAGTACACCCACCATATTATTTATGAGAGTAAAAAAAAATGTGTAGGAAGAGGTTTGTTTATCATCTTCTCAGTGGACTGCTGATTTGTTTTGATTGCTATTTGAGATTTGTCTCTCACTTTTGCAGCTACAAAACATACCATTAACCTTGATAAATTATCCATTGTTTTTCTTATCACCTCCTTAAGTCATTGGATTTTGTTTTTAGCATTTAAAAATAAAACATTATCCAAGAGATTGCAGAATGACATCAATGGGAGCATGTTCAGAGATGCAATTGATTAAGGATTACTTGGAACAGCACTCCATGATTCCTCATGGGTTTTACAGCAACCATAAAATGTTTTATCTTGTATGTGTCTCTCTCTATTCTGCAGTAGAATGCACTGCTGCCATGACCCTTTGATAATTTGAACTTCCCAAATACCATTATGTATATATGACTAGCGTTATTCTAGATTATTTTAAAAGACTAATTAAAAAGGAAAAGAGAATGAAGGGGTTTAGTGATAGGATCACAAGATACAATATTTGCAAAGACTCAGAGAGTGAACAAGCTAACTTTATGTGGACTTTAAATCCTATCTTGCCTGCATGTACAGATCAAACAACATCACCAGAGGCAATGGATGAAATGATTTCCAGTTTCAAAGAAAACCACTTTAAAAGAAATTTGCCAGACCCATATAGCAACAGTGCATTTTGTCTCAGTTTTCAAAATGTTCCCTTAGTGAGTAATGCTTTTGTCATCACGAGTGAACACAAGATTCTGTAAAAAATGCTGAACCTTCTAATCATCCTTATTCTGTAGGCAGCACACAATGTACTTTTGATAGTAAAACAACCTTTTTGAACTAAAAATTCCCATTATATTAAATTATGTGGCAGATTTAAAGTGTTGTTTACACCAGTATGTATGTATGTATATTTTTATTTGTATAGTGCTCCTTGAGGGCAAAGCACTGTACAGCAACAATAATTTCATAGTAACAAACAAGGGATCACTGCATTAATAATTAACAATAAGTGCATTATTATAAATACAGTTTGCATAAATATAAAATATAATTACACAGTGTTGAGGAGACAAGATGATGGAGGACCCTACCCCTTGGGGCTTACAGTCTAAATGGGAGGGTAACTTACGGACACAATCTGGAGGGGTAATAAAGTGCTTTTTACAGTGGGTGAAACTGTTGTACAAGTGCCAGTTCAGGTGTTATCCAGGTGCTCCCAGAGGTAGTCTCTGAGTTTTGTTTTAAAAACATTGAGGGAGGATTCTCTCCGGAGAGATGCAGGAATGGCATATATGAGGAGCTGCAAGAGAGAAGGGTTTGACACGGGAAACAGCAGTAGAAGTTGGGGGTACAACCAAGGGGTTATTCTGAGAGGAGCGGAGGTTTCGGCAAGGAACATATAGAGAAACAAGAGATGAGATGTAATTAGGTATAAAGGAATGAAGGGCTTTGAAGGCTACGAGGAGAAGTTTATAAGTTATTCTTTGTTCTATAGGAAGCCATGATAATTACTTCAACAGGGGAGGGGCCTGTACCCTTTTGGATGAGAGGAGGATAATTCTGGCAGCAGAATTTAATACAGACTGTAGAGGGGAGAGATGGGAGTTAGGCAGGCCCGTTAGTAGAAGGTTACAGTAATCTAGGCGGGATAGGATGAGAGCATGCATGAGTGTCTTGGCTGTAGCAGGTGAAAGGACGGGACGTATTTTTGCAATATTACGTAAGAAAAAGTGACAGGTTTTGACAGTGGCGTTAATATGATCAGAGAAGGGGAGAGAGGAGTCAAATATCACCCCTAGACAGTGTGCTGAGTTGACCGGGTCAATGAGCATGCCATCAATAGAGATAATAAAATGGAGAGTAGGTTCAGGCTTAGGTGGAAAGATGATTAGTTCAGTTTTTGTTAGGTTGAGTTTGAGGTGGCGCTGGTTCATCCAGTTGGAGATTGCTAGGAGGCAGTTAGAGATTTGAGCCTTTGTTTCAGCTGTTAATGAAGCGGTGGATAAATATATTTGGGTATCATCAGCATACAGATGATAATTAAAGCCAAATGAGCGAATGAGATCTCCCAAAGACAGAGAGAACAACAACGGACCAAGTACAGAGCCTTGCGGCACCCCTACATTAAGAGGAATCGGAGATGAGGTTTTGTTAGCGCAAGAGACAGTGAATGTTCAGTTAGAGGTATGAAGAAAGCCACGATGCAGCCTGGTTCCGGATGCCAAGCAAATACAGAATCTGCATCAGGAGAGAGTGGTCAACCGTGTCAAATGCAGATGATAGGTCAAGAAGGATAAGGATGGAGAAGTGACCTTTGGCTTTGGCAACCTGGAGATCATTTGTAACTCGGTAGAGTGAGCAGGCCGGAAACCAGATTGCAGAGGGTCCAACAGATCATGGGTGTGTAGAAAGTTAGTAATACGGGAGAACACAATACGTTCTAGGAGTTTAGAGGCAAGTGGTAGAAGGGAGACAGGATGGTAATTTGACAGACAGGATGGGTCAAGTATGGCCTTTTTAAGAATAGGCTTTACACAGGCCTGTTTGAAAGGAGAAGGAAAGATTCCAGAAGCTAGAGAAGAATTGAAGATGTGAGTAAATGGTGGTGTTAGCTCTGCCACACAGTGTTTGAGCAGAGAAGAAGGCATAGGGTCAAGAGGGCAAATTGTGAGTGGGGAGGACAAAAGAAGCTTGGAAACTTCAGAAATTGTTACTGGAGGGAAGGAATTGAGACATGCAAAAGGGGGCAAAGGAAGGAGGAGCTGGTTTACACTAGTAGAGGTAGGGATCTGATTGCGGATGGACTCTATTTTGTCTTTAAAGAAATCGGCAAATTCCTGGGGGGAGTGCGTCAGGTTGGTCGATACTGTCGATGAGGGATGGAGAAGAGTATTGAATGTGGAAAATAGGCGTCGTGGATTGGATTTGTGGTTGTTAATAAGGGTACTGTAGTACTTCTGCTTAGCCTTTGACAAGGCAGAATTGAGGCATGAGAGAAGAAATCTATAATGAACAAAGTCTGCTTGCGTACGGGATTTCTTCCACATACGTTCAGCCAATCTTGTACAGGAGCGTATGAATCTGGCTTGTGAATCCAGCCAGGGTCTTGGGTTCTGAGCATGTGTACGCTTAGCATGTAAAGGGGCAAATGAGTCAATAGTCGAGAGAGAATGTGATTATACTCGCTTACCAGTGTATTAGGGTCAGACATCTCCTTAAAGGAAGTGAGACTGGACCTGAAGGCCTGAGCTAAGGATGGGAGGTCAATGTCACGTGTTTCCCGAACTAGACAGTGGGGGAAGAAGCAGGTGAAGAGAGTGAGAAATGGAAAATGTAATCAAATGGTGATCAGAAAGGGGGAAGGGTTCACTGTTAAAACCAGAGAGAGTTTTTTATTAAACACTAGATCCAGAAAGTGGCCATCCTTATGAGTAGGAGTGTTTGTCCACTGCTGGAGCTCAAAGGAGGAGGTTAGGCTGAGAAAACGAGAGGACCAGGGTTGTGAAGCATCATCGATGTGGAAGTTAAAATCCCCAAGTATGATTGCAGGACTATCAGTGCAGAGGAAGAAAGAAAGCCAGGTGTCAAAGTCAGAAAGTAAGGCAGCAGAGGAGGAGGCTGAAGGGGGTCTGTAAATAACAGCTACACGTACAGAGAGAGGGTGGAAAATCTGAAGGGTATGGACCTCAAAAGAGTTAAATGAGAAGGCTGGAGGAATAGAAATAGGTTTGAACCGACGACAGCGAGTGGAGAATTCCAACTCCTCCACCACGTCCAATGGTTCGGGGGGGGGTGTGAGAGAAAGAGAGACCACCATGAGAAAGTGCAGCCTCAACGGCGGTGTCATTCTGTGAGAGCCAGGTTTCTGTCAGAGCAAGGAGACTAAGTGAATTAGAACAAAAAAGATCATGGATTAATGTAGATTTGTTAAATAGAGAGCGGGTGCTAAGGAGGGCACAAGAAAAAGGAAGACACGGAGAAAGAAGAGTCAGAATCTGAATAAAATTAGAGAAAGTAGAGGAACGAGATTTGTGCAAGTTGGCAGGAAAATGAGGACGAATATGAGTTGGAATGGAGCAGGGTCCTGGGTTTGGAGAGATATCCCCTGCAGCCAGCAAAAGTAGGTAAAAGAGGGAGAAGATGTGGGAAGAGGATTTGAAGTGACTACATGTGCGGGTCTTGTTAGTAACTGGAGGACAAAAGTGTTGTAAGTAGTTATAAAGTGTATAAGAGCTGGAGTATGTGGAAGGGAGCAAAGAAGAAGATATGTTAATAGAATACTGACAGACAATAGGACGGTTAAAGGAATAAACTACCTTAGGGAGCACCATATATGCAAACAGAGCAAATACAATTAGCTTTGCCTCCGTGGTTTTCAGCAGGTAACTTGTAGCTTATGTCCTCAGTGGAGTATGAATGCAGCGGGTAGTGGCTCACAGTGTCTTCTAATTTTGATATCAGTCCATGTAATAGAGTCCACTTTGTTTGAAAATACTGTACCCTAAAAGTATTTTTAGAAAATGTTCCATTAGGGCAGGACTACACGGACGATTGCTGTCCGTCTTCAGCGGATGCGATGCTGAGCGTGAAAACGGATGCAATGGAAAACAAGGTAAGTAATAGAAAAGTCGGATGGTGTCGCAGGGTTGATGCGATGAGACACAACTGTCGGATTAAGATGCAGCTTGCAGCATTTTCAATTCACAGTCGTGTTGCATAAAACCTGCGACACCATCTGACTACCTATTACCTTAGCTTGTTCCTGTCGCATCCGACTTATCACATCTGTTTTCGCTTCCCAGTGTTGCATCCACCAAAAACGGTCATCAATTGTCCGTGTAGTCCTGCCCTTACAGGCTGAAATGTTAATTTTCTAGATAATTTTTTTGCTGTAGATGATGTACTGTAAATCACAACAAAAAAAAAAACAAGATTTTTATTGATTGGGCTCTTTTTTTGGTTTGTATGATATTTTATATGCAAAATTATCTGCAAATTTTCTGAAAGGGCTTTTAGAGGCAAGTCCCCAACCATGCTTTGTCTTGGATCCTAGCACCCCCACTGTTGCACCTATCCTTAATCCCAGCCTTGAATAATCTGGCAATTTGATAGATTCTAGAGTCTAGGTTTGACAGATACCTCCAGTTTCATTTGGAAGCAAAGTGTAATCCTATATAACACTGCCTTTTAGAAATAGTCTGGGGAAGGGCGTTCACCTATATATACCTTTACTTAACATGAGCATACTATTATATAGTTATAAAAATATTCTAAATATTTTTTTTTAATTCAAAAAATATTTCATTTTTCCTTGTTGCTATTAAAACGCAGTTTTGAAATGTATTTTTTTTCCCCTGGGTGATTTGGTTAAATGGTGATAAGTTCTGTATACACAACCTCCCCCCCCAAATAGTAATGCTCAAGGCCTAGAAGGCTAATGTATGGTAATGCTGAGTAGTTAAGAATTCAAACTTTTCTATTATTATTATTCTTTTGTTCGGTATATGAAGTGTAACAGATTTTAGCATTCTGTTTGCACCTTTGGCTGTGTTTGCTGTTTGTTTATGGAATGTTAGATGCTGAAAGATTATATTTATAGAGTAGAGTAGAATTAAAATATCTATATTACCACTGACTGTTGCATAAGTACATAGATCAGGAAACTAATGCAACATATGAAATTCCGAATACATTTACTATATTAAAATTATTTTTTATAGAAAATGCTGTCATTACTGAAAAATAGCAACATAACTTGAAAAATAGACACTTGAGACAATTGAGTTCAATATATGACTATGTGAAACCAGCATAACTGCTAGCTGATGCAGAGGAAGGCAAAACACACAACCTAATGCCTTTCCAATTTGCCTCTACAGACAAAAAAATTCCTTCCTGGCTCCAAGATGGCAATCAGACCAGCCCCCTGATCAACTTTGTACTTAGAGTAACTCTGCATTTCCTCACTTCCTAAAAAGCCATCCAAACTAATCTTAATGGATGCCCTTGTGTAAATTGGAAGGGCCTATTTGTAAACAAAGATTATTTATTGTATTGTCCAAGCCCCATACAAGCTTAGTTGATTTTCCTTGAAATCTCTCTAATTTAATATCATGTTTAAATCCTGTAGCCAGTTTCCTATACATGTACAACTTTACTAACAACTTTCCCATGGGTCTTTCTTTCCCCAAAATAAAAAAAAATGTGCGCTTTCCATTCTCCGTTGAGTCTACCGTGACCTAAACATTATTTTCAAATACTAATCCATGTTTTAGTAATCAGTACAAAATCATGATCCACTGCTGTTTGACCCCAAAGCCCTATCAATTTTAAGTTTTTAAATAAAATATGGGTTCTAAAAGTAATGCTAGAAAAAGCACCTGTATTGTTTAGTTTTCTTTTTTACTAAAAACTGAATAAGGTTACTATTAGCTAGAGTTCCATGACAATATAAAGCCATAATACCCACCATAAGATGTTTCATCTGCTGTGACCTTAGACTGAAGCACCCCCCCCCAAGTTGCATATCCTTAGTTTAAATTCAATGAGAGCTCAACACTTATACAATAGTTATAAAAAATGCTTTCTGTTTTAGGTTTACCCATCTCAATGGCAGGATAACGCACTTCAGCCCAATTCTACTTTTTCTCTGCACTGAACAGCCAGAAAAAGAAACAAAGTTTCTAACTTAATTGGCTTTTGGCCAGAACAGTTAACAGGGGCAAATAAGATACTTTGTAACACTTTTTAGATAAGAAAATAAGTAATTGTAACAGGAGAAATAATTTCAAACTTTCATAATCTGCCAAATTTTGCAAAATAAGCATGGTAATTAGGGGGTTTGGCCACAAAATGGGCGTGGTGAAAAAAAATTTGCTGCGCTATTTGCAAAAAAAAAAAATTTGCCCCTCTTTTTACTTCCAAAATGTTGGTAGGTAAAGTGTGTTTTTCATCAGGACTCAGAATACTGACACGACATTAGTTCCCCACGTTTCCCTCAGCCTGACCTCACACCACCTTGTCTGTCCCGAGAAGGCACGGCACAACAGCGACACACAAACACGAACTTAAAGCGATTTTACACGAACCCACCCAAATATATTAATCAAATTCAAAAGTTTGTAGCCCACTCACTCTTGAACTCTGACTATAAACACACTGTTCCCATAAACTCCCAACCTGTCTAAGCAAAGCCAAAGCCACCCGTAACGCCCAATAGCATACGAGCAATGTTATCAAATTCCCCGCCTACAAGTGCCTTGTGGTCATTGTAGTTCAAACGCCTACTGCTACGTAGGCTATTACAAGCGAACAAACTACAACTTCCACAAATCAAATCCCGCCCCAAGTTTTCTATTAGTATACGTAATAAGGGTAAAAAAACACAAACACGCGTTGGTTTATTATTGTTAAATGCCCGTTTGCGCTTTGCCTACGTGAGGACCACAGGAAATGCCCCACGTTGTTGCCGCACCATCTTAATATAGGAACTCATGGGTGCTTGGGAAATATCCATGACATAACAAAGGCGGGCTTGTAACGTGAAACAAGGTTAGGGCTCGTAGGCAGTTGCCCTGGTTTTTCTCAGACGCATGTGCGCACCACCAGTTTGTACACGACTTTAAACAGTTTAATGAACTTCGCTCGTTTGGGAGAAACCATATGGTAGAACTACTATATGGTGTGAGTGACAACCTGTGGATTAAAACATGCTAACGTAGTCGGAAAATTCATAACGTTACTTTTTCCACGAAACGTCTCAGACGTGATTTCTTTGTAGTGTGATGTCACCACGCTTGTTTCATAGAAAACTATATCCAAGTAAACTTGCTGAGCGAGCGTCTATTATCCTTTCTGCCATGTGTGAGGCGGCTTGTTCCGTAATCTCCTCATGCTTGAGGGGCCACTACACTTTGAAACGTGCCGCTAAGGCTGAATCTGTAACCATACAAAACTTGACTGAATAGTTTTATAGTAGGTCACTGCATTCCTCATAGCTTTATTGTTCGTGCCACGTTAAAAGCGCATATATTTCAGTGTATGTAGTAACAATGCCCCTGCTATTTAGTTTTGCTATGCCTTTATTATGTATCCATGAGCGGTACCAGTGGTACGTTATTATGTAAGGCAAACAGTAGTTAGTGTCCCTTTAATACTGAACTGGTTTTCTCTGTCCTCGTTTCATATACGCTGAGCATTAGCCTCTAGGACTGGAAGCTTCCTGTCCCATGTGATTGGTTGCGTCACTGTGACATCACGGAGTCTTTCTCTGCATGGGAACTAGACACCACCCTGCCGGCCGCTATTGGCTGAGGAGGGCCGAGTAAAAAAAGGACTAGAAAGCGAGAGAGAGACACACACAGTGCAGCCCTCACTGCTGTTAGACTTCTCTCTGCTGCTGCAGGTTAAACGTGACTTCCAGCATTTGCTTTTTTTTATTATTATTCTTATTTATGCACACACCCTTTTTTTTTAGGACCAGAAGCCCCCAGATTCCATTCATGTGCAAGATGTAACTGCTTATCCTAAGCCAAACTATGTTACGTTTGCGTTGGAGACTGTGAATATAAACAAAACACACGGAAGAAAAAGCACAGGGCGTCGTTTTTGTTTTTTTTTTTCCTCCTTATGTTCATGCGAAAAAAATCCACGATGGTTGTTTTATTAAAGGGATTTTTCGTAAGCATCGATCGCCTTTTCTTCTGAGGGGGATTTGTTTCAAGGTGAATCTCTTGACCGAGACAGAGGAGAATAAATAAAGACAAGAGTCGGATTATAAACCAGCAGTCAGCAAAACCGGGATACCGGTTCAGTTTTTGTGGTTGCGATTAATGTTGTAACGTGCTGTATAATTCATGAGGCAATTGTCGTCTGTTTGTGTCCCAGTCTGGATAACAAGAATGAGTAAGGAAAGGCCCAAGAGGAATATCATCCAGAAGAAATATGTAAGTATACAAAGCCATTTAAGGTTATTGTTGCGCGTGGCACTTTCCCAAAAGGACATTTAAATGCCTCCGAGTCGCATTGGCTTGCTTTTCTAATGTCCCTAAAGCAAGGGAGGGAGAGGGTTAAACCCCAGTTGATAGAACAAATATGCTCACCGGCCCGGGGATTATATACTTTGACCTCAAATGACACAACTGTAAACTGTTTTGTCTGTGCTAAGTGCAGAATTGGCTGGCTTGTTGTTAATGTATAACACCCATCAGCCCCGATGGACGCTGGAAGTTGTAGTTGTAGGGCAGCAGGTTGGGCCAGCCTTGCAGAAGCTGCACTTCCCCCCCCCCCCC
>CM044441.1:90998098-91011991 GCA_024363595.1 Xenopus borealis
CCCCCTCATGTGGCCAGTATTCATGGCTAAGCTTGGACGGGTTTCTCCCTGCCCCGGTTATGGCGATCAGTTCTCCCGAAGGGGGGTTATATCGGATGTAATTTGCCCTGGTGCGATGAAGAACAGGAGAGGATCGTGTTACTTACAATCCATGGCTTGTGTGTGTGTGTTGGGGGTGGCTTTATTAATCAGCCGCAGGATTAAGTTTTAAATGGCACGGGATGCAAGGGACTACTTGATCAGCGTTGGTTTATGCACTCTTTTGTTCGCATCCGGTGCGCTAGTAGCGATCTATGTGTGTGTGCAGATAACAAGCTTTCCGCGAGTTACACTGTGGCATAGCTGCAAATGGCACCGGGGCCTGTAATTGTGTTTGCTTGGCTACTAGAACACGAGCTAAACTTGCCTCCCTTTTGTGCAGGCGGGGGGCACCCCCATTCTCTGTGTTTTTCCTTAGAAAGACTAAATGCTATTGTTTGGATTTGCGGAACTTAAAAGTCGCCGCATTGCAGAGGAACATTTTCTTGCATGTGGGTAATGAAGTTGGGCTCTTTTGTTCACCTTTCACATACTGTTCGCTTTCGTGTTTTCTCAGCGAGGGTTGTAATGGTGATCTACAGCTGATAGCAGCAGCCCTCTCACTGGCTGCTGGGAGTTGTAGTTGTAACAATAGCCAGAACACCGCCGACTGGACAGCCATCTAAACAAACTTGCATTTATTTAGCCTACTTCCCCCTCCTCTTCTAGCAGCGCACAGACACCCCCCCCCAGCCTCTGTTCGTTCAACTCGTGCCACCCTACATGGAATCGTGTCGCAGAAATTCTGCCTGGCAACATCTCAACTCCCCCCTAAGTGGTGGGGGTGGTGTTTATTTGGAGAGGAGGGGCGCACGAATGTACACTTGATGAGCATATCTGCACCGAGCAGACCGTGGCAGCACGATCACAGCCCATAAATCTGCTCCCCCCTCCCTATAAGAATGGCTGCTGCCTGCTTCCCCCGTTACTTCTCTTTCTGCCTCCTAGGCATCATTTAGTTTTGATACGAGCAACAGGTCCCACGAGACAGACACTCACAGTCATCAGGCACTGCTCGCCGTGACGTCATGTTGGCCATCTAAACCACTACATGCTTCGATGACTCCCTGACGTCACGCACTCTGCCTAACAGAGAAGGCAGAGGAGGGAGGAGTTGTGGGAGGATCGGCCCATTTTTCTCCGTGTGTTCAATTGGAGGTTGACGTCACAGAGACATGGGAGGTTTCAGCGTTATGTTGGTAATAGGTATAGATCCCTAGTGTGTACTCTCTACACAGGTGTTATCTTGCCAGGGCCTGTTTTAAGCACATTGGACCAATTTGGCCCAATTGGGCCCTGCACATATGGGGTCCCCGTGCAAGCTCTGATTCCTATTCCCTTAATTCCCCAGTTGCCCAGCCTGCCCCCATGCCCAACTGGCAGCCATCACCTGGACAGAGGGTAAAGCAGCACTATTTGCCCATCCAGCTCTGTGACCCTGCGACAGACGGCAAAGTTCCTTCTAGGGGGCCCCACCAAAATGGTTCCAATTGGGCCCAGCACTTGGTACGGCCGGCCCTGTATCTTGCCAAGTGCTGTGCTCATTGGCATGTCCTCCCTTACAAACCCTTGCCCCTTCCATGGCTTGTCTTGCCAGGTAACACAAGCAGGGCCGGGCCAAGGTAGTGTGGCACCCTAGGCAAGGGGTACAATCAGCGCCCCCCTACCCCCATTCTGTATGACCATTTCTCACCTATTCACTTTTTCTTAAATAAAGAAACCTTATAATACATTAATGAATCAAACTGTATCTGTGCCTTCCAGCCCCTAATCTGTACCTGTGTCAGCAGCACCCAAAATATTGCTCCCAATCTGTATCTGCGTCAGCGGCACTCAAAATATTGCCTCAAATCTGTACCTGTGCTACCAGCCATTCCCCCCCAAAATATGTATCTGTGCCACCAGCTATTGCCCCCCCCCAAGTCTATACCTCTGCCACCAGCCATTGCCTCCCAAATATGTATCTGTGCCACCAGCCATTGCCCCCCAAGTCTGTATCTGTGCCACCAGCCATTGCCCCCCAAGTCTGTATCTGTGCCACAAGCCATTGCCCCCAAAAGTCTGTACCTCTGCCACAAGCCATTGCCTCCCAAGTCTGTACCTGTGCCACCAACCATTGCCCCATAAGTCTGTAACTGTGCCACCAGCATTGCCCCCTAATCTGTGCTGTGATCTGTGCCAGGAAAAGGGCAAGTAAGAGGGAGGTGGGGACTGAAGTAGAGCAGAATGCTGCTGCTGGAGACAGGGCTGAAGTTAAAACTTAAAGAAATAAAAAAAAAAACATAATCCCCATGACTGCGCCCTAGGCAGCTGCCTACTCTGCCTACCCCTAGTTCCGGCCCTGAACACAAGTCATCAAGATCTATAGTAACTCTGCAAATGTGTATTCCACTTACTTTATAATTATTTGATTGATGGGGTCATATTCGGGTTTAGTCAACTTCAGCACCATTAAGGGCTCCTTTAAAAGTTCAGCTTTAGAAGGAGTAGTATCATTTGTGCCTTTCATCCCTTTTATTTGTTCACTCAATAAATGAAAAACAAAGTTCATATTTGTTCTTTTTCCCTCTAGTAAGCCGTGTGCTTCAGTACAGGTATTGGACCTGTTATCCATACTGCTCGCAACCTGAGTCTTTCCATAATGTGGATCTCCATACCTTTAAGGGGTTGTTAACCTTCCAAACACTTTTTCAGTTCGTTTGTTTTCAGATTGTTCCCCAGGAATAAAGACTTTTTTTCAATTACTTTCCATTTATTTTTTTACTCTTTTTCCTAAATCTAAGTTTAGAGTTGAATGTTTCTGGCGTTTAAGTCTGGCAGCTCAGTAATTCAGGCGCAGACTCTAAACTGTTACAGTTTTGCAACATTTAGTTGATTCATTTCTCAGCAGCATCTCTGGAGTATTAGCAACTATTGTATCAAATAAATGTATCAATTTAGAACAGTTTAAATGGTCGTGACCCCCTCCCAGAGCTGCTTTAGAAAGTGAAAAATGACACTTTACAATTCAATATCAGAAATACAGTCATAAGTAGATAATAGAAAGTAATTGGAAAAAGTCATTATTTCTGTCTAAAAACAAGTTGTTTGAAGGTGAATAAACCCTTTAGGGTAAGGTCATACTGGCAGATTCTGGGAGATTTAGTCAACTGGCAACGAATCACCTTTCTTCTGGGCGACAATCTCCCCGAACTGCCTTCCGTCTGCTATAATGAGAAAACGCCAGTAAAATGGCACTTGTGGCGATTCAATTTCCGAAGTCGTGATTCGATTTCCGAAATCGCCCAATGTTTCCTCGTGAGACAACTTCGAGCGAGTTCGGAAATCGAAGCGTCACAAGTGCATTGCCGCAGTCAATTTTTCAGGGAGAAGTCGCCAGGAGACTAAATCTCCCCGAATCTGCCCATGTGCCCCCCCTGCCCTTAAGTCTACTAGAAAATCATGTTAACATTAAAGAAACCCAATAGGCTGGTTTTACTTCCAATAAGTATTAATTAAATCTTAGTTTGGATCAAGTACAAGGTGTAGTTTTATTACTATAGAGAAAAAGGAAATAATTTAAAAAAATTTGAGTATAATGCAGTCATTGAGTGAAATCCTTTCCGTAATTTGGAAATTTCTGGATAATGGATCACATACCTGTACTACTTTGGCACTTACACCCTCCAAGTGACGGCTCCCCACCGCATCAAGCGAATGGTATAAACCAAAATAAAAGAAGAAAAAAAAAACACCTCCAAAATAGTATCCAGTTATGATGATGTCACGGAATAATAGGCATTTCTGCCAACATTAACACCTTACTTAGATGTCCTAAACCAAGATCCCAGTGTGGACCACAATATGCCATATGCACTGTTAATATCATAGATAACAGAGAATATTATTTTTTTATCCCTCCATGGAGTTCTTCCTGGTTTAATATCATAGATAACAGGGAATATAATTTTTTTATCCCTCCATGGAGTTCTTCCTGGTTTATAGAATTTTGAGGTCAATTTGATGTTCCTTTCTTTTTTGTAACTTAGGTTTTAGTGTATATGTGTATCGTAAAAGCTGGAACAAACTATACAAGGCAGCAATCTCCCTTAGGCATAATAATTGAGTGAAGCCATATACAAGACATGGCATTTTCTTCTCCTACCAATGTTTGCACGGACAGACAAATGCTACTTTTGCCAATGGCTGAACACATAGGGTGGTTGCAGGCTCTCTAGATTTTTTTTCTCTATTAGAGGAGACATATCTCTACATCAGTTTCTTTTAAGTGGCAGCAGTAATTCTCATATCTATCTCTGGTACTTATTGGCACTTACAGGGTTAATTGGTTGTTCTTCAGACTTGTACAGTCTTTGGACTATCCAGGTGATTCATTCACCAGTGGGTATGCATCGTTTAAACGGGCTTCAACTTTTAATGTTTAAAGGGTGCTTTTTTAAAAAGTTAGATTGCCAGTACTTTAGATTCCTCATTTTCTAGGTTCCCGTTTATTATTGCTGATTGTGAGTTGCCAGCTCTACAGAGTTTTGTTAGCAATATCCATCTCTCCATAATGTGACTTCAGCAAAGAGCTAAACTGGCATCTTAATTACCGACTGGTGAATTTTCAAGTATGTACCTATTCCCATTGAAAAGGTAGAAGCATTCCTGTTAAAGCACTCACTAATGCTATCCAAGAACTTGGTCCCATCACCATTTCTGCTGTTAATCTAGGGGTCAAGAAGCCATTTGTTAGTCTGGTTAAATTATATTGTATTTTTTTCAGTTGGCATGTATGCTTGCAATAGATTCCTTAAAGCAGCAGCAGTAAAAATGTATCTTCAGGTTAGTCTTTTTAATATCTGCTGTGTTTTACGTTCATATGATCTTAATGCAACTAAATGCAGTGTAACAAACATTCGTTTCCAGGCTTGCATGGTGCAGTTGGGTACACAGGCATGTTTTAGAGCTATTCAATGGTATATATGCTGTCCTATTTCCCCAATACTCTCCAATAAGCGAATGGCCTGTGTTTGGTTAGAGGGGTCGGCGCCTCTCCCAATATACATGAATAGAAAGGATGCCAAACACAAAAGCCGGTGTAGCGGGGAGAACCCCTGCACATTTATCTGGTCACTTGATGCAACGTTTTGGGGGCGTGCCCCTTTGTCAGATTTTTTAAGCTGTGACACATAGTGCTACTTGTAGCCAGCTACCTGGCTATAAAATGGCAGAAAGTACAGTGTCAAAGGCAATACTGAGATTTGCTCTGTTAAAACACATGCAGTGTTTTAGCAGAGACAATTCTCCCTATTGTCTGTTTTGTAGCATGTATTTCATTGCCCTTCGGGTCATGGCTGATGGGTGATAAAAATGCACAACTGTGGGCGCCACATATCCTCTTAAAACAGTGATAAATTATTTATATATTTGGCAATGGATGCTGAGGAATGGAGTTAGAAGGCGTTATTTAGGGCAGAGACGCACACTCCTATTCAGGGAGATTTGTTGCTCGGCGACAAATCTTTTCTTCGGGTGACTAATCTCCCCAAAATGGCTTCCCGCCAGATACAATGTAAATCAGCAGTAGGATGGTACTCTGAACGCTTAGTTTTTCGAACTTCGGGCGATTTTGGAAAACAAAGTGCTCAGAGTGCCATCCCGCCGGAGATGTACAGTCTAGCCGGCGGGAAGGCAGTTCAGGGAAATTAGTCGCTGGAAGAAGAGGCGAATCTGAGTGTGTGTCTCTGCCCTTTGACATTACTGATGTTGGAAAATCTTTCTAACAATTGAGGTGTGGCTTACGTGTCTGACTTCTGTTACCTAAAGGTAGTTCACTATTAATGCTGAGAACTCAAAGCCTACAAGTTAGTCAGAATTTCCCACTGAGCACTGAATAAAACATTTACCATCAGATATTTTTAGCCAAGGTATCTTTTACAGGGCGTGTATTTTCAGACTGTTTTCACCATCATACTTCAAGATATATTTCTGTTGTCTTGCTAAAGATTATATGAGTTTGTACTATATATTAGTTGATGCTTTTCTAGTGAAATGTTCTTTAAAATGTACGCATGAGCATCTAACACTCACTTTTAAGCCATCATACTCACACTGTGTTAAGCAGACTGTCTGGGAATTCTCCCTTTCTTTTATATAGTCTTTTTCACTGTTGGTTTCCATTTGCATTTGACTCTCTGCCAATCTTTTTGCGTATGCCAAGAACTGACATAAAGGGAGCAATATGCCAGGAAGATAAAATAAAGAGCTGTTACTGTGGACATTTTTTCCATACCTATACTGATTTTTGTCCCTGTATGCTTGTTTTCAATTAAGAGCAATGTTTCATTTGTGTTAGTAGTAATGAGAATATGATTTATCGGGTTATTCTTACATACAGAGCTCTAAGCGAAATATATACCACATGGCAACATTGTTTACTGTTTGTAGTTAATAAGCAATTTCATAGGTTCCTTAGTTAACATTACCAGCCATTGTGGGCGTTCGAGTATTCAAAAGCCATTCCTCTGTGAATACAAGCAGATTAAAGGAACAAATGATACATTAATCCTTTAACCAACAAATAAAAAAAAAAAAAAGAAAACAAACCTTTCATTTCGCAACCATTAACCTCTCATGTCTTTCTCAGTGAATTTGAATGAAAGTACATAATCTTGCTATCTTCTTCATTCAGAAGAACTGAACCACTTTGTTTCTGCTCTTGTCATCTTATCGCTCAGCTTTCAGTGCACAATAAAATGAGCCGTTTCATATTCTACTTGTGTGTAGATGTAGACTAGCAAACTTGTAGAATTAAAGGGCAAGGAAAGGCAAAGAAATAAAATCCCATTTTTACTTTCTTTAATGAAAAAGAAATCTATCTCCAATATACTTTAATTAAAAAATATGTACTGTTTTTATAAGAAACCTGACTGTATGCAGTGAAATTCTCCCTTCATTTACTGCTGTGGATAGGAATTGTCATACAGTCCCTAACTTCTGGCAGGGAAACAATCATACTTATGAACAGCAGGGGGAGACCCTGCCTTACTTACCAGCCATGCAGAACTCAAGCAGCTTTGTTTTTTGATCATTTATGACTACCCCTAAGAAGCCCAGACCACACTGAGCATGTGCGAGTCTTGATATTGCAGAGATGTCTAACAAAGTTACAAGATGACAGCCCCCTGTGGCCAACTTTGAAAGCATAAATCATTTGTTTGATTAGGCTTGTGGTGCAGTAAGTTCATGTTTATGTTTAGTATACAAAATACAGCATTTCTAGCCTTATTCTATTTTACACTTTCCTTGCCCTTTAATATTTTGTGTAATGCAAAAGGAGCACAGCAGCCTACTTCTGCTTATTCTTTTTTTTATTATGGTATTAAATTAGAGCAACACCCCTTTCAGTTAACTCTTTTTCAGTTCTCTTAACACAGCTGTTATTGCTGACATCACAACTATTCTTTTTGGTGCATTTCTTTTTAATTGCTTTAGTTATCACATAAAAATATATGTAGTGGATTTTACAGGCCAATGTATCTATATTACACTTGCATTCATATTTTTTCTCTCCGGATCAGGATCCAGTTAACCTTCCTGTAAATTTTTGTAATTTAGTAGGACCCCCCACATAGACATGGGAACTCCTTGCTCATTGTGAACTGGCTTAGATCTAACCTAGGCTAAAACCCCAGTACTACAGGTAGGGATGCACCGAATCCAGGATTCAGTTTGGGATTCAACCAGGATCCCGCCTTTTTCAGCAGGATTCTGCTTTGGCAAAATACTTGTGACTTTCCGCACCAATCTAAATTTGTATATGTACATTAGGGGCAGAAAGGCCACAAAACATGGAAGTTAAAAAAATGTTTTTCCACTTTTTCCTTTCCCGCCCATAACTTGCATATGCAAATTTGTTTAGGTATTCGGCCGAATTATAATTCACAAATAGTGGATTCAGCCGAATCTCAAGTATGCCACCAGTTTACCCGTGTAGATGAAAGACATGCTCATCCTTCAGACATTCAAAAAGTGAAGCAAGGTTTGTCAGTCCTTTACACCATGCCCAGCTGATGAATTGTGCATGTTATTATTAGGCTTGTGTGCAGTGGCTTGCCATAGAAAAGCTCATGCTTCCTATAAATAGTTTATGTTCTGATGTTGCTTTCAGAGGCAGTTTTAACTTGGCAGAGAGTATTCCAGCTGAGGAAATTTGCTGTTAGTACGGGTGTCTGGATACTTTTAGCCATTGTTTGCATACCTTTGGCCATATAAAATGGTATTTGTCATTAAAAGGGCACTGAACTTAAGTCACCTATGTACACTGGGTGATTGTACTGCCACCGATTTACAATAGAATACTTCACAATATGCAGTTGCTTAAGCTCATAGGATACAATGTAAGGTCTGGTAAAAATTGGCCATATTGGCTAACGCTATAGCCCTGTTTGTGCTCTGCTTAAAAGAGAAGGCTACCCCAGGCTGGTGCTTCTACCCAGGCATAGAAGTTGGAAGAAGATTGCTCTGTGGTGCTCCCTGAGAAGAAACCTAGGCTGGCACAGAATTAGTGGAGTGCACCCCCCATTGATTGAGACTTTCCTTCTCCTTCAAAGGGCAGATAATACAGAAAATAAGAGTTTCATACGCATCAAATGTACTTTTCTGTTATCATTATGTGATTGCTTCAGAACATCACATAGCTTAGTATGGAAACCACCTTTTGTAAGGGCTCATCCAGACGAGAAGATTCAAGGAGATTTGTCACGTGGCGACAAAACGCCACGTCTTTGAGGCGACTGATCTCCTTGAATGGCTTGAATAGGCGCAGGCCACTTTAGGGTTCAAGATATGAGCAAGCCATTCACGGAGATTAGTCGCCTCAAAGACATGGCGTTTTGTCGCCATGCGACGAATCTCCTTGAATCTTCTCGTCTGGATGAGCCCTTACTGACTCTCAGTAGTTGTAAATTCTGTAACAGGATAGTGCTACAAATAAGCTAACCATTTATTTGTCCTATTAGGCAAAGAGCAAAATGTCAGTCCTGCTCATTCTAGTTTGAGAGTTGTGATAAATTGAAAGGACACTAATTTATGTCTGTTTAGCTTTACTGGTTGAGGATGTTTTTTGGAAATCTTATAAGTACATTTGATGTTTTGCATGCCTTCAGTCTAGTCATTTGCCACGCCAATAAGTTTTGAAAACTATGGCCAAACACAAACATTATTTATTGAAGAGACTTTGCTGAACACAAGATAGAGTCCTGCAGCCGGTCGGGTACCCTCGGGTTACCCGCAAAATCCCGCGGTACCCTGCGGTTTGCTCGAAGAATTTCTGGGTGCGGGTATAGAAGCGGGCCGGTGGTCCTGCAGGTTGGCGGGTTGAGGGTCGGGTCGCGGATCCTCGCTATAGGGATTTTTACTCCTTTTTCTGAGCATTTCCACTACTGATGATGTCACATCCGGTTTACAATGACAGCACTTCCTGTTTTACTCCTTTTTTTTCTGATCCTGGCTACTTCCGATGATGTCACTTCCTGTTTATGATGACAGCACTTCCTGATTCTTGATGGTCAGCGGGTCGCGGGTCCGGGTTGCGGATCACGGGTTGCGGGTACGGTTCGGGTCGCGGGTCCAAGCGGGTAAAAATGCGGGTCGCGGGTTCGGGTTGCGGGTACGGGTCGGGTTCGGGTCCCAAAAAATGGACCCGCGCAGGACTCTAACACAAGATGTGTGTTTTTATAACGCATGGCTTCCTCTCTAAATTCCTAGTATCTCATAACCAAAAGTTGATTGCTAAGTCTATAATGCCACCAACTGTGCAAATGCCATAAATGGTCGTTCACACTTCACAAGTGCAATGACTGATTGGCAAAGTTTGCCATAATTGTTGCTGTAAAATATTCTGTTCATCAAAGATGTTTGTATATTTGCTTGCATTGGCTCATCTGCTGTCTTCGTGCCTCCTCTTACAAATTTTGCACAAGTCCATTGACCCAAGAGAACCCTGGGGCTACCACCATCTCCACATTGACCACAATGGCATCAGATGTATAGCCAATTCAAGGCTGTGATGACGTGTGAACTAGCTGAAAATAAATGGTTCACAGACTGGTGGCAACCTGTTGAGCTAGCTGTTGGGCCCTCTGCATACTAGATAACAGGCCTGGGGTCAAATGTCGTTCATAGCCTTCTGAACATTCATAGACGTCTGCCTGTTTTGCCTAAAAGAAGACTAGTTAACAATAGATATATTATTTACTTTAGCTGGGGAGACAAATATAATCTGTAAACAAATATTAATTTTCCAATTTTGTTGTTACTGGTCTGTTTTCTTTCACCTTTATTTCATTGTTCACTGTACATTTCACTATTTCACTGTTTCTCAATTGGTGGTCCACAAATTTACTGGAGAAGAAATTCCAACAATCACTCAAACATATTTTGAAGAATTAAAGCAAGCGGGGAGTGGGAGTTGTGCTCAGTATAGCTACTCTATTTCACATTTAAAGGAACCGTAACACCAAAAAATGAAAGTGTTTTAAAGTAATTAACATATACTGTTAGTAGTGATGAGCTAATTTTTTCGCAAGGCATTGATTCACGGTGAAACTCCACATTTCACCATCTTCGAAAAATTTGCAGCAACAAGGCCGCAGAGACAAAAAAGTCACCAAAGGAAAAAACACCAATTCACTTCAATGCAATGCATGGAGTGAGAAAAAAAAGTTGCCCGCTTGAAAAATAAGCACGCATTTTTCTGCAGTTTCACAAATTTTTCAGTGATATGGGACATCTAATCTCATCTCTAATTGTTAGTATGCACAAGTTATAGACGCATGTTTGCTTCAGTAAGGCTACTATAGTTTATATAGATAAACTGATGTGTAGCCAGGGAGCAGCCATTCCAGCTGTAAAAAAAGAGAAAAGGCACAGGTTACATAGCACATAACTAGTGCAGGACAACATTATATTATATTTTGGTGTTGCTTTTCCTGTAAATCCAGAGACAGCCATTTTATGTTGACTTATACCTGATCAATAAGCATTCACATAGAGGGCAAATATTTATTAAAAGGTAAAAATAGAGGCAATGAGGAAATGTGACCGTTTTATGGTGTCAAAGGTTGACTCAAACTGTCACACTCACATTTGTTTAATATGCCCTTAACATACTGTAAAAGCTCCTATTTTTATTGTTTGATAAGTATACAGGTATTGGGTCCCTTATCCGGAAACCTGTTATCCAGAAAGCCTTGAATTATGGAATGGCCATCTCCCATAGACTCCATTATACTGTAATAATCCAAACAGTAGCTTGTACTTGAACCCAATTAAGATATAATTAATCCTTATTAGAAGCAAAACCAGCCTATTGAGTTTATTTAACATTTACATGATTTTCTAGTAGATTTAAGGTATGAAGATCCATATTACGGAAAGATCCGTTATACGGCAATCCCCAGGCCCCGACCATTCTGGATAATGAGTCCCATACCTGTACTACAAAATATCCATAGTAGTTGGCTGGGAATAAAATTCATATATGGCTCCAGTATATAAAAAGATGCTGCATGGCAATGTTAGAAGTACATGTAGCTTACTTTTTGGGCTTTTACATAATGCCTCTTAATTAATATATCTGTTTCAAAAGAGCAGTAAGCTGAATTGCTCTGGTAGATTAATCTACACCAGTCAATGAGAACCCCACTGAACCCCAGTGCTTTACTGCTGTTTTCATTGGGATTCAACAAGGGGGTTGTCTGCAGTGCTGAAAAGGCTAGTATGAAAATGCCTTAAATAATTTTAATCAAAGTTCAATTAGGGGCTGATTAATTCACTTATTATTATTATTAAGTGTGTAATTAAAATGCAAGTGAAAATAAATTTCCTTGCATTTTCTATCTTCGATAGGGTTTTTCTCAAGTGGGGGAAAGTGGGATAATACTGTAGCAACTATGGTGTTAATCGTGTAGATCAGATTTTCTTTTTTGCCAGTGACAAAACATGAGCTGTTCATTAAATTGTTCATGAATGTGAAAAAAATGTAATGTAAAAGAAAACAGTAGTGTATATATATAAATCTGTCCCATGGTTTGCGCTAATAAACAGGTAATTCACCTTTACTTTAACATTTAATAAGTTTTGTTCTTTTCATTTGATCTTAATTTTTTAATATTTGGCTAGTGCCAAAAAAAGTTTACTGTGTGGCTACAGTTTAATTTTTACTTTTTATTGCATATCTTTCTCTTCAGGCATTTTTCTTTTCATCTTCTGGTCTCTCAGTCAAACGACTGCCCAGTTACTAAGGTAAATTGGACCCTAGCAGCCAAACTGGCAAACTGTTCAACAAAAGCCTAAATTATTCAATTGTAAATACCTGTAGTTAGATTTGTGCTTTTTTGGATGTTTGATAAATATGTTTTGTAAAAAGTTCCATACTGGCCAGTTGATTGAGGAGGGTTTTATTTAGACAGAAAAAAGATGGCCAACCAATGTTGATAAAAAATGTTCTGCAAATAAAGGCCATAGCTTTAACTTTAAAAAGTCACATTGACTTCAATATGTATATTTAGACATTTTGCTGACCGCGCTGAAGAATTAGCATGGGTGACAAAATGGCCTGTTTGCTTTCACCCTTATAGCACGGAAATAAATAATATGTAAGAACAAATAACAGCCTGGAAAAAGCACTAGTCTTACTGAGAAACCAACAAAAGGAATACAATGAATAATTTGTGTGATGGTTGTTTTATTGAGTCCATTTTTAGTAGAGCAAGCTGTAAGTGTATAGAGAATGATAAATAATTAACTTTGAGAGGAGAAGCATTTCTTTGCATGTGAAATCTTTTTGGCTATGGATCAGTACGATAATTCCTTGTATTTGTGTAACATCGAGGGGGTTATTTATCAAAGGTTGAGTTTGTGAGTTTTTTTCTACCTCGAATAAATTCACAACTTGATTGCTTATTTATGAATAAATTTGAATGTAAAAAAAACTCCAATAAATGCAATCTCGGGGTAAAATTTTGAATACTCTTATTGACTGAGTTATCGGTGAAGAAAAACCAGAATAGCTCTAATTGATTGTTTTCAATCGGCGATTTCCAGAATCCCCTGAAGTTTCCTCACGAAGCAACTTTGGGCGATTCCGGAAATCGCTGCGCTGCGTGTGTATTAGCGCAGGCGCTTTTTGATTTTAACAGGCGGCGGACAGGGAGAAGGCCGTTCGGGTAGATTGTCACCCGAATCTCCCTGTCTGCCCCAGCCCCTAAAGGAACAGTAACCACAAAAAATAAAAATTTTTAAAGTAATAAAAATATAATGTGTTGCCCTGCACTGGTAAAACAGCTGTGTTTGCTTCAGGAACACTGCTATTGTTTATATTAATAAGCTGTTGTGTACCAATGGGGGCAGCCATTCAAAGTAGAGATGGCTCAGGTTACACAGCAGATAGTGGCTAACAGATAACACCATTATGCTTTACATAGCTTATCTGCTATTTAACCCATGCCATATAACCTTTTTTCAATTTCTGCTATTGCTACACAGCAGCTTGTTTATATGATCTATAGTAGTGTCTCTGAAGCAAACCTCAGTTGTTCAGTGCAGGGCAACAATTCCTGATAGTAAAACTTTAAAACACAAAATTTTTGGTGTTACTGTTCCTTTAAATATTTTAACCTTTTGCTTGTGTATGCAGATATGAGTTGCATCTCCTGTCTTCTTATAATACAACTGCAAACAACCTCTGACAAGCTCTTAAAAGACTTGTTTTGAGTAATTTGGCTACAAATGGGTTGCAATGTAATTGTTGCTCATGTATGAAAACATTAA
>CM044441.1:91012001-91079614 GCA_024363595.1 Xenopus borealis
GTCAAACTGCCATATGGCATCCTATTGAAATTTTGTGAAAGCATTTTTCAGTTGAAAACATACATTGGATTTTACGACCAAAATTGCCTGGTGTGCAAAAATATAGTGATACCTTCTGTATTATTTATTTTTCAGCTTTGTTGCATCATGCCTCATATCCTATATAAAATCATGATATGTTACCCTTCCATGTTATCTAATAATGCCTCCATTCTGCTATACGTGGCTATGTGCTCCATAACTAAATCATAATAAAAGTCTAGGCCAGGTTGGCTTTCAATGCTCATGATCTACCTCAACAATGACAGCAGGGAAGGCTATGATATTTACGTAATGTTGCCACACATGGTGCCTGCCAACCTAGATGTGCAACACAAAGACCTTCATGTTTAAAAGTTGCTTTGCTTCTCCATTCATGTGAATGCTTTATCCCAAAATGCATAATATAAATATGCCTTTCACCATCAATGACTGGCCTATGCAAATAAGTAAGACTTTAAAAGGGGCTTATGGGTCTGTAATATAAATCTGTTTTCATAGTTGTTCTTTGCTGACTTGGTCTGAGCGGGGGTTTGGGGGGGCGACAATAAAGTGGAAAATGCAGTGCTCGTACCAAGAGGGAGGAAATTATCTGTTTGCAAAACAACCAATACAAGCAGCTACTAAAGAACTGGCCTATATTATATTAATAAGTATGGCTCCTAATATTTGATATTTCTTTCAGAGATAATATACAAATACATTATTAGTGATGATACATTTTTCCATCTCTGCTCATATAGATATTCAGCTGATTGGAACAGTAACATTGCTACTTTTTCTGAGATCCTGATGAACTTTACATGGAAAAACACTAAATTGGAATGTGATCAGTTTGAATAAGAACCTCCAAAAGAAATCCCTTCCAATGCATATTGTTTGTAGAGTAAGGGGGCCAGTGGGCTTCAGTTGACAATGCTGCTTGTGCTGCATTGTGTAAAGTGGTCTTCTGTTAAGGCCCAGCTGGGCTGCACGCTGAATTCATTGCTCTGCGGTGGGATCACCACAGCTGCTGAAGAGCCTTTACAAATGCAAAAAAGCTGTCAGTGTTTGTTTCATCAGTGGCACACGTGATGAGGCCAAGTTGAGGAATCCATGGCATTATGCAGCGAGTGTGCTGGAAAACAGATTGTGTTCTGAATTTGTGCTCAAGAACTTCATCACCCGGCTTTGTCCCTTATTGAAGTTTGCAGATTTCCTATGCATCACAAGGCTGCGATGCTACACTTTTAAGGAAAAATGTCAGATTTAAATACCTGTACCTCTAAAGTATTTATAGTGAATTAGACAGTATCTTTTATTATTTTTATTTTTTAAAATGATGTATAAAATGACAATGATTGGCGCATGCTTCCTAGATTTAGACTGGGATTAGACTTGTTTTAAAAATTAAATTCAGTGAGTCCTATTTGTATCTACAGCAGTAAATCAAGAGTAAGGGCCATCCTGCAGACCTAAAGAGATAAATTGAAACTCTGTATATTGGTTTGATTCCAGGGTCTGAGGGCCATCTGCCATGACAGCAATCAGCAATGACTGTTGTACTATTTTCTGCTGGCTGTTACATAGGCACAATCCAACAACTTGCTCCCCAACATGTTTCTGTTAAAATGTTGTATGGGTGAATAATTTTTTTTTTTTTCCAGTAAGTTTTAACAAACTATTAAATGGTATCAAGTTGTAATCATAATGTTTCGCCTGTAAAATAAAACATTTATCAGTTGTGGGTTTTCCCTTATGTAGCAAAAAAAACAACTTGTATTGCCTTCAAACAAAACCATTTTAAGTTGTGTGCAACCTACCCGAAACATATTTTGCTCTTTTTTCTGATCAAATCTGCTGATTTTGCATGTTTCTGTGTATACAGAAGATTCTTGGACTGTTACACTTGCCATTTTTCTTTGGAACAGTGTTGGAAACAGAATGTTTTTGTAATCCTTTGTGCATAGTCTTAACAGTTTTAGGCTGAGAGACACAGCACCTATACTGACTGACAAATATAAGGTCAGATGAGTTGTGCTTATTCTATCCTTTTCTTGCTGTAGATTATTTTCTTCTGCATTTCTTTCCTGTCAGCTCCTGGTCTGTGCAACTTTTAAAGGGCTTATGTAACAGAAGCAGCCTCATTGATTTGCTTTACTGTAGGCTTGTATGTGCAAAGAAAGTAAATGAAAATGCTGTGCTTTCCATGATGTTTTGGCAGGAATAACTCATGCTGAAGGTTGTTTTTTTTTTTTTTAAATAATTGACCATAGAGTGTTTTATTTTATTCCTACTAATATATGATCTATTGTCTGGAATATCTGGGCCTGAGGTTTCCCCCACAAGGGGTCTTTACAAAATTTGAAAAATCATTTGTAACTACTACTAGAATAACATTTAAACATTAATAAAACCCAACGGTTGTTTTGCCGCCAACACAGATTTATGCGATCTTGGTTACCGTCAAGTGGAAGGTGCTGTTTTACTATTATGGGGGGAAATGAGCCAAAAAATAGGAATTTGTGTAATCCTGTTTGTGGAAAGGGAACACTTTAAAGAGAATATATAGGCCTATTTTTGACATGAGCTCATTGAGTTCATTTATTTAAAACTTCAAATTTCATCCCTTTTTGTTCACAGTATAATGCAACTTCACCTCACCTTGTTTCTATAGTGGGTGGTGTATATATTTTCTGTGAAGCAGTGGGACTTTCAAGTTTATCACTTCACAATGGAACAAGGTGAGTTATGGGTTGCATCTAGGGTTGCCACCATTTCTTGAAAAAAATACCGGCCTTCCTATATATTTATCTTTTTTTCCTATTAACAACATTGGGATCAACCATCAAAAATTCCGGCCAGGCCGGTAAAATACCGGCCAGGTGGCAACCCTAGTTGCATCACACGCCTGGCTGTTAAAAAATGATTGTTGATCCCAATGTTATTAATAGGGAAAAAGGATCATTTTATAGGAAGGCTGGTATTTTTTTTCCAGAAGAGGTGGCAACCCTAATTACACTTAACTTAAGGGGGTGGATAGTCATGCCTGTGAACATAGAGATCCTATACTGGTTTCCTTTTATTAAGTGTCATCTAGGTTTGCCACATTTTGCCAGTGGCAGTATCAGCCTGCAAAGAGAAGGGGGGGGCAGTCTAGAAAGGGGAGGATATGTCCCACAGTTGGGCCTGAGTAAGAAGGGTTAGAGTGGAGAGCGTTAGATTGAGGGGGAATTGGGGCAGGCTGGGGGTTTAACCACTTGGGATCACAACTGCTGGTAAATTGTACTGCTGACCACTGCTTTAGCTGGTATTTTACCAGCTAGGCCGGTGAAATACCACCCTAGTGGCATCAGGTATGTCTGTGTAAAAAAACACTGTCAAGTGTATCAAATATTTTTTTTGGGGTGACTGGTCCACTTTAAATGAAATAACACTGCTGTCTGAAGGGGTTCCTCCATTCACATGCTTCACCCTGCGCTCTGCAGTTTTAAAAATCAAGTCAATAATTATACATTGAGGAATCTGCTTCCTGTATTTCAGTTGGCAAAATGTATTTTTGCAGCTGCTGTGGCTTCCTCTACGTCTCTGCTTTTATTTAAAGGAACAACTGTAAATCTTTCCATAAAATTCTCAGATTTTTTTATTTCATCTGCAGCCAGCATTTTTTTTTTTGCATACAAGATTCAACTTTCAGTGTGATAAAGAAAACACTTTTTCAGTCTTGTAATAAAACAAGTGGCTTATAATGGTCTGTTGCAGGTCCGAACTTAGATTCAAAATAGGCCCAGGCATTTGAAGTGCACAGAGGTCCAAACAGCCACCCACAGTCCCCCGCAAGGTGTGTGATGCAGACATTCTACCCAAATTACCTGGCCTTAAAGAACAAGTAAACCTTTTTTTTTCTATCTGTAAATTTGCTCTAAACAGCCCCCCAGATTAATGTACCTTAGTCCCTGCTGCAAGTCTGCTCTGGTTTCTGTGTTATCAGCAGCTTGTTTCCTCTTCTTCCTGGTGCAGAGTGAAGCCCCGCCCCTTAGTTTACTGAGCTGACCTTATCTCTTGGACTAGTCCTGGAGATCATTTGCATACTATGACATAGCAGAGACCAGTGTGTTTAGCACCTTTTGCTTGGGGAAACTAGCTTACTAATGCACACACTGGCTCCCTCTTCCTCTCTATTGTGGAACAGCAGCAAATGGACTGCTCAGTAAACTAAGGGGCTGGGCTTCACTCTGCACCAGGAAGAAGGGGAAACAAGCTGCTGATAACACAGAAACCAGAGCAGACTTGCAGCAGGGACTAAGGTACATTAATCTGGGGGGCTGTTTAGAGTAAATTTACAGAAAGAAAAAGAAAAACATTTACTTTTCCTTTAAGGCCGAGTCCTACCTATTTGCTACACCTGTAAGTCCACCTTGAAGTGAGATGGAAAGGGTGGAAATGTTCTTGCTGTCCTTCATATTAATATAACTATGGCTTTACAACTAATTAACCAGTATTTTGGTAACCTTGTTATTACCTGGGAGGGCACAGACAACTGGTTGGACCTCCAAGAGGAGCTGAAACTGGGAAGGTCTGACAGCCACTGCTGTACCATAGCCCCAAAGTTCTGTAATTTTTGCAGCAGAAAAGTCATAGAATTTAAATACCACATTTAAAACCTGAAGACAAATGTGCTTTCGGCTTACTATTTAGAAAATCAGATTAGCTTTAGGAATGACAAATTGCAACCATGTTAGATGCCGTTTGATTACTTTCCATGATGCCATATCTTTGCTATGTCAGGTCTGGTTGTTTTTTTAATGTAATAAAGCAGTACCTTGAACAGTGTTAAAGGGGCAATATATTATCCTTTCCAGCACAAGTATGCTGAACATACTTTTTACTTATTGTTTTAATCACCAAAAATCTGTTTTGTTTTATAATTTCTTGTGCTAAACGGAGGAACTGAAGCAACTCTGTGTTTGGTAAATAATTAGATTATCAAGATACAGGTAAACCCCCTGTATAATGGACTTTTGATACTTACTAAAGGTGACGGGTTGGATACCTGTTTTGCACAAGAAATTGCAAAACAAAAAACAGTTGTTTTAAATAATTGGCAAAACATTTGTTTGGAACACACCCTATTAATGAAATGTTAAACAAGGGAGTCTACTGCCTCTTTAACATAATCAAGATTTATGGCAAAACCAGCAATACCACCATACCTGTATATCCAAAGTTATTGAAATGTTTGCAATTTTTTGCAACTGTTTTAAAAATATGCAAAATTTAATGCACTTGTATTCTGTGTCCTGGTCTGAGGTTTTTTTGCACAATCACAGTTATTTGTTTGTTTGAAATCCATGTGCTGTGTAATGCTCAGGAGCTATATTACTTTTTAGAATGAACTAGTATTAAATTATGCCAGTGCTGTTTAATTTTTTACATGAAGTAGGCTGATTATTTTCTCATTAAGTGTGATCAAGGGTCAGATTGTATTGAAATGATGTCATACGATAAAGTCTGAAGCCACTAAGCAGTTTAGGGGACTTTTTGAGGGTCATATCCAGCTAGGGTTGCCATCTTTTCTTAAAAAAAAACACCGGCCTTCCTATATATTTACCATTTTTTCCCTATTATTAGCATTGGGATCAACCATTAAAAATACCGGCCAGGCCAGTAAAATACCCGCCAGGTGGCAACCCTATATCCAGCCCAAAGCCCTTTGTTGGGAAATCATGAATTAGACTTAAGAGCATTAGAATAGATTGCTAGTGAAATCATCTGCTCCAGCCTCTCTAGTCCATAAAAAAGCAAGGATTGGCAACTTTATTGTAGCTAAAATGTTCCCTAAGTACTAACTAACAGAAATAGGTTTTGTTATTTTTAACATGATGGCATGTAAGAACCAATTTGCTAGGCTCTGCTGAAAATATATCTAGTCTTATTTTCAGCTTTTGTGAAAACAATGCAGTGAGCTTAACAGGAGCTATGTGAGAACATTTGTTAAAAGGATTCTACAGGATTTTCTTTTTAACAAATAGACAGCCTTTTGGTTCACATCAAATTGGTGTGGGATAACGCTAAAGCCCCCCATACATGGGCTGATAAAAACTGCTGACAGACTGAGTCTGCAACTTAGTGGTCCATGTGTGGGGCCATGATCCAACGGGCTAGCCAAAAAGTGGCCAGATGCTGGTCGGTATCACCCACCTCAGTATGGGCATATGTCGACAAATGAGCGGATCTCACCACCATAAGGCTAGTGGTTCAAAGGGCTGTTAATCTGCCAATGTGCTCCCATCAATGCCCTCATTCAGTGGTACTTACAAGCATGTCAGCCGCAGAAGAGTGTGGCACAAAAATGCACAGTTTCGAGTTTTGGCCTGTTTTGGTGTGCAAATGGCAAATATGTAATGAAATATGTCTTGTGGCAATCCCCTCCTCCACCCTTCACTCACATCTGCATGCTGCTGAGGTACCCTAGTTTGTCATTTAGTGAATATTTGTGATAGCACACCCAAAGGATTTAAAGGTATATATAGATTAATAGAAAAGGTCTGACTTTCCACTGCAGCCAAACTTTTTAAAACTGATGTTTTAAAAGCAGTTGTGTTTGCCTGCTTTGGTGCCTTCTCCCATAGGGATCAACCATGTGCTGAGGGGATCCCTAAACATTATGGGGCACATTTATTATGCTGTGTAAAACAAAATTCATCAAAAAAAAAAATGGTGTAAAAAGCTGTGTGTAAATCAGTGTGTGTTTTATTTTATGTCATGTGAATGCCAGATTTGCTGCCGTTATTTTACATTGCTTCAGACCTTTGAGAAGAGTATCAGCAGAAGCCAACCTAAGAAATAACAGGTAAAAAAAATTATACCTTTTCTAGCGATTTAAGATGGCCATAGACATATAGATTATAGTCTAGTCGGACGAACTTTAGTCAGTGGGATTCTTCCGATTTACAAGTAACTATTCAAATTAATATAAAGTAGCAAAGGGAACAAATTACACAATGCTGGGGCCATTAATTGACAGACAGCAATTGTACAAAAGTTATTTATGACAAATAGCAGTGACCATTTCCCATTGATATCGTCAGATAGACAATAAATGCAGAGATCTTATCGGTAACTAATATAAATCATTTAACCTGTCCAATCGCCATGGTAAGAAAAAGGTCTGGACACTCCACACATGGTCCGAAAATCATATGAAATGTTTGTATATTTGCGTCTATGGCCAGCTTTATTCAGTTGATTAGCGTGAACATTTTACATGATATCCTTTGCCACAGGCACCACAACATAGATTTGTAGAAGGCTGTTCAATAGTAAGTACTTGCTCTAAGTAAACAGTCATGTATGGTTGGACCTGAACATAAACAAAGACTCATGCAGGGGGTCTGTGGTAAAACTATTTAATTAAAAAAGCTGGTTATTTGCATGTTGTTTAGAATTCTTCTCCTCCCAGGAACTCTGCTGTCATGGTTTCCCCAGCAGGTCAAGGCAACAAACTTCAAAGGCCAATATTACTGTTTTATGAGCATGTGCCTCTCGGCTCCAGGAAACCGTATTGTCTGTGTAGCAAGTGGCGTGGAACTGCTTGGGGATCATGTTTCAATATGTTAATTGAGAATGGGTTTAACCTGAAAATGTGGTAATGCCTTCCTGCTTCCAGTTCCACCATTTCCTCCTGAGCTCAGAGACGCAAAAAATCCCTGCAGTCTGTCATTTTAACTGCTTAGTAATATTCTGGAAGCAAAGTATGCTACAGTGTGCCTAAAATAGTTTGAAAAGGATTTACTAGTAAAACGTGTTACTGTGTGTTGTTTTTTTTTTGTGATGAAACATACCTTTACATTAAATTACATTGTAAATTCTTATTTGTAGTTTTTAAAATCTCCTTTTCCTTATATTTAGAGAGAGAAAAGTTTAGGTAAAAGAAAAACACACCTCCGAATTAGCTCTGCTAAATAAGGAGATATACCCAATGTTACAAGGGGAGCTGACATAGGAGTCTTATTCAGGCACATTATGTAAAATTGAATACACGGTCAACTTAAATATGCCAGTAATGGCCAAATTAGCCAATTAGCTGCTTGTGTTTTTAAGGTAAACAACTGAATTTCCAGCAGAAATCTTCTTGTAGTTGGGCAGATTATGATCACACTTTTTGTTCATGAGGCAAGTTTGGCCATGAGGTGTACCTACTTTTTCCCACTGAGCCTCCTGGAACCAGATATGAAAATGCTCCTACCAATTTGTCAATATACTGTATCTGCAGGGAGAAAACAACCTATCAGTCCCTGCAATGAAAATCCTTAAAGGAAATTTTTTTTTATTACCGAATAGGGATGTGTCGAGTCAGTATTAATTCATTTTTATTTGCTTTGGTTACTGGTTATGAATCACAGGTTTCTGACAGATGGGCAATGTCTAGGCTTTGGTGTTACTGGAGCAATGCTTAATTTGTGCAACTTTTTAATATTGAAATGTTGGATGCTACATAATTTAGCTTTTGTATTACTTTTTTTACATGTAGTAAGGAAGTCAGGGATGTATATACAGTAGAACCCCCATTTTACATCCCCTGATTTTAAGTTTTCCCTAATTTTACATTGTTGTTTTGTTGTCCCACCTATATATTATGCATAATACATTTCCCTGATTTTAAGTTTTCCCTCATTTTACACCATTTTTTTCTGGTCCCCTGAAAAATGTAAAATGGGGGTTCCTACATTGCTTGTATGGGGAATTCTGTGCAGTGTGGCTACATCCTCTAATCTTCTTAACTGTGTGCCTGTCCCCACTGCAGGGGCCTGGCATGGCTGAGAGGGATGGAAGGTGAGAGGAGAATGCTATATACGTGCTGGTAGAAGTAGGGATGCACCGAATCCGGGATTCGGTTCGGTATTCGGCCAGGATTCGGATTCGGCCGAATCCTTGTGCCTGACCGAACCGAATCGGCAGAACACACCTGATTGTTTTTATTTCTTTTTTAGTAAACAACAGAAGACTATTTTATGGGAATGATTTTAGATATGTCCCCATGATAAGAGCCACCATACCACAAGGCAAAGCAGGAAGACATAATTTCACTAGGATCAGATAACACATGGCATGGGTTTACCCCATATCTGAAGGGTTCATAAGCATTTACTACACTGCTGTTTGGAATGCCTGAGGTTAATCTAGATAAGGAGGGTTTGTTGAGTCCCTGTAAACAAATGAACTGTAGAAAGAAATGTATAACACAATTAGATGGGCAGATTCGGGGAGATTTAGTAAGAAAAACAACTGTGCATTAAGAAGTCTCCGATTGACGTACACCAGGACCAGTTTTATCAGGAGCAATTTAACCTGCCTGTTATGAAATAAGTTGCTACAGCAGCACTCCAATCATTGACTAGTTAGTCAATGATCAGAGTGCTGCTGCAGCAATTTATTTAGTGTGGATTTATGGATTACATTGTGCACAGCGTATAAGTGTGAGTGTGGCACTTCATTTAGACATTTATTTAACCTGCCTGTTGTTTTAGCATGTGGGAGAAAACAGGAGTACCCCCCATGCAGATACAGGGAGAAGTATAAACCCCTTTATCAAGGGTGCCCAAGTTGGAATCCAAATCCAATGACTTCAAGGCAGTAGGACTACTCATGGTTCTGTTGTAAATCAGTTTATAAAGAGCAGGGCACACAGGCATTTATCAAAAATCAATTAATTATTTTATTAAGTACCTAATATTAACAACTCATATAGTTCTCTTTCTTTGTGTATACATCTGTCCATAATATAATTAACCACTTAGTGATCTAGTTTGGCAAAACCGGCAACACTTAAACCTGCAGATGACACATTAATGTGAAGACCAAAGTGAGAAACAACTGCCTAGCTTTTGGTATGGTTTATTTCCAGTGGTAACTTCGATGCTTTATTGCTTTACTTATATGCCAGCACTGGACTGCCAACATTGGGAAAAAAGCGAAGCGCTAAATTACACCAGTGCAATTGGTCAACTTTTGGTGCGATTTGAACGCACTGCTGTAACAGACGTAAGATGATAAATAAGAGTGATAACCAATTATTTGATTGAATAAAGACGAATTTGATTGGTTGAAGAATAAAGTCATAAAACAGGGATGCTGGAAAGTTTAGTCGTTTTTGTTCAGGTATTGTCTTCATCAAGATTCTGCATGCAGCTATCCTAGTGCTCTGTTTACATCATAACTCTAAAGTGCAGGCTTATTATACACTGGAAGTCACTGGGTCAAGTAGTCTATTGTGCTTGCATTCAGTTCAGCCACGCTCATAGATTCCGCTAAATTCTACTCCTGCTTAATAAGGGTCAGACTTAATCCTGGATTTGATGCATCCCCTACTAATTATTGTCTAACATAAACCAATGAAATTAACTTGCTCAAATGTAGTACATACATGAGGCATACCATGACGCTGTCATTATACAGAGGAAATGCACTATTGTGTTGATTATGTCCAGAGCTTTTTAGTAAACCTTAATAACCATTCCTAAATCAATTTCTTTTTAGTGTGTGCTATGTGTAGAACCTGTTGGGGTTCCTATATTACAAGTATGCCAGAAACATGGAGAAAGGCAACAATGCTGAGCTGTGCCTTGTAACCACCTCTAGGGGTGGGGACACATACAATCTGTAAGTTAATGGTGCACATTTGAAGGTGATTAATATCTTAGCAACCAGTATGTGGGAAAAAAAATTTACCTTTTCCATTCTCTGTGTACAAATATGATTCAGCTAAGACTAATAGATTAAAGGAAATAAAACAAAATGAACTTCCATCTGTTGTATGTTGTTATGTAACAATCACCTGGGTGTTCCTGAACACCTTAGCCTGCAGCCAACCCAAATGAAATGGTGAATCATGCTTGGGCTGTGACCCAAACGCAGTAATACAAAGGAAAGGTGGTGTTGTGTTTGAGTCGCTCCAAATCATTGATGTAACTGGGTGTGAATGTGTTTGTTTTACTGATGCGTGGAATCTGTCATTTAGAAACGTGATGAATACTGAATCAATTTCAAGGTTTATTGACTTATCCCTAGGGTTTAAGCATGGGGGGTGGGTAAATTTAATCTTGTGTCAGTCATTCTATGTAAGTGAAAGCCAGCTTTTATTCTATGAATTGGCAGCTTATTGGCTATCCATGGGGCCTGCCAAACTGCCTGCATATGTGTCCAAACATTTGACACAACTTTGCCAAATCTATGTATAGGCCCCCATTATAGTACTTTCAGTGATAGTACAAGCTTGATTTAGTTAAGTTTTTGGGTGGCCAGTAGTGGTGTGCGGGTCCCGCAGGTTTTAGGCTGGTGCACACATCAATAGTGGCCAGGTCATCTAGTATGGCTAGCTTTAGTCCTACAGACAGGAATTAAAGCCCCCATACTCAGGCCACTAAACAGACAGCAGCTAATTGATATCTGACAGGACTGACTTAGGGCGCTTACACACGGGCGTTTTTACCTGCGCTCCCCTGCGTTCTGTTTTGCATGTGTCGCATGTAGGCCCCGAACGAAGGAAAAATGCAGCATGCGTTCGTGTGAGTACAGCCCCATTGAAAATAAGTGAGTGCGTCTATACCTGCGCTCCCCTGCGGCTGAACGCAGCAAAACGGAACACAGGGGGGCGCATGTAAAAACGCCTGTGTGTAAGGGCCCTAAGGGCTTGAGGGGAGGAGTGAGTTAGCAGCTTTTATCAACCTATTTATGGCCAGCTTTATTAGATTCAACCAAAGTTGCTGCATTTGACTGTGATATCATACATTTCAGAACAGGACTTTTTTGACCTGGTGGTTTGTGAGAACTGCTGTATTTCCTGTTCTTTATAAAAGTAATAAATAAGTAATAGCAGTTCTCTCTTACGTTGGAACTTTTCCTTTGCCTTCAAATACCTTGGCCATGAAATATAAATAGGTTTATCGTGCAAAGTACAGAGAAAACATGCTGCAGCTGAAGTTTGAATGTCTGAGGAAAGCCTAATTTAAATCCTTTTTGTTCTTCAAATTAATTAAATGTGCAAATATAAGGATACATTATGGACTTAATGCTGTTAAATTGCATAATATGATCGTTTACTTTACAGATTATTTTATTTTGCTAGAATTAAGTCATAATACCTGCTTATGAACGTAGAAAGGTGTCCTGTTCCAAACTTTACATTGGAACTTCCAGGCAGTTTTTACAAGCCAATTAAATGATGCTGGACACAGTGTGTTAAACATAGCCAGCTGCATGGTCCCACCATTGCTGGTTTTTGGTCATTCAGATGACTGTGTGGCCACATGGGTGTCTGGTTAGGCCTCCTGTAATTAGCTTCACAACATGTGTATTCTCAGTACAGGGCAAGTTTTCTGCAATATTAATGTAGTGCAGGTTAAAACATGAAGTTGTAATGAACTGTTCCTAACAAATGGCTGTCTCAGAGCCCGGCAGAAAGCCGTGTAGGATATTATTTACGCAAATACCACTTAAAGGAAAAGTAAATGTTTTTCTTTTTCTTTCTGTAAATTTGCTCTAAACAGCCCCCCAGATTAATGTACCCTAGTCCCTGCTGCAAGTCTGCTCTGGTTTCTGTGTTATCAGCAGCTTGTTTCCTCTTCTTCCTGGTGCAGAGTGAAGCCCAGCCCCTTAGTTTACTGAGCAGTCCATTTGCTGCTGTTCCACAATAGAGAGGAAGAGGGAGCCAGTGTGTGCATTAGTAAGCTAGTTTCCCCAAGCAAAAGGTGCTAAACACACTGGTCTCTGCTATGTCATAGTATGCAAATGATCTCCAGGACTAGTCCAAGAGATAAGGTCAGCTCAGTAAGCTAAGGGGCGGGGCTTCACTCTGCACCAGGAAGAAGGGGAAACAAGCTGCTGATAACACAGAAACCAGAGCAGACTTGCAGCAGGGACTAAGGTACATTAATCTGGGGGGCTGTTTAGAGCAAATTTACAGATAGAAAAAAAAAAGGTTTACTTGTTCTTTAAGGCCATGCAAGTGAAATGGAACAGTGAGGCTCAGCCCTGGGACAAAGACTATACTTTATTCAATGAATCAGGCTAATTATTAGTTTTTAAGTTCTGTGGCACAATTAGGACCCTTACACACGGGCGTTTTAACCTGCTCTGCCTTGCGTTCCGTTTTGCTGCGTTCAGCCGCAGGGGAGCGCAGGTATAGACGCATTCAATGCGGTCTAAGGGTAAAGGTATCAAACCACTAAAAGACATTGCTGATTATCAGTCCACTATGCTTCAATTTTTTTGTTTTTAGAGTGGCAACAAATCATTGTCAAGTAAGGGCTCTTACACACGAGCGTTTTAACCTGCGCTCCCCTGCGTTCCGTTATGCTGCGTTCAGCTGCAGGGGAGCACAGGTATAGACGCACTCAATTATTTTCAATGGGGCTGTACTCACGCGAACGCATGTAGGACTAGGACTAGTGGACTGATAATCAGCAGTGTTTGGTATATATGTCTTTTAGTGGTTTGACACCTTTACCCTGAGACGTAGAGTTCGTTTTTTCTAAACAGACCAAAGCAGCATGTCGTGTGGTGGTATAGTGCTGGCTATTCTGCTAAGAAGGAAACAAAATGGAGCAAGTGAAGTTACTATGCATTGCAAAAAGAAGAAATGCATATAAAAAGCTTAGATATATGCCACTGTATAACAGTTAGATTAAGGTGTGTTATGCAGGGCTCCTTAACTAATTTACATTTCATTTGTATTAATCTGTATTGTGTGAATAATGCAATACCATACAGGGGAAGAAAAGGAATTTTTGTTGAAGGTGAAGACACCGTTTAATTTGTAGCCTTTGGCACTATACACATTTTTAAATTGTCTTAATAGCTGACATTGTACAATACAATACTGCTTTCTCAAAGCACCAGAGCTATGGAATAAGTGTATTGTATGCAATTAGTAATAGTGTACAGTATTTATAGAAAAACTCCTGATGTGCCTCGGCCTGCTAACTGTCTTTTGCAATTTGCTGGTAGGTGCATTTCCCATATCAGGTCAGCACTAGAAAGTGACACACACACACATAAACATATATAGTTCCCCATAAAAGCAGAAGTTAAAATATTTGTTTTAATAGAGCTTGAACAAACAAACCCCCCTCCCTTCTCTAAGCAGCAGCCTTTGAGTAGCTCATCAGGGGCTACTCAGTGGACTGATAATTAGTTTTATCAGCGCCTTTAAAGTTCTTCAATCCTAACGTGAAACTGGATTCATATTGTTGTTTAGTGCCAGAAATAACTGAAATCATGGGTATTTCTTAAAGGAATTCTGTCATGATTTTTATGGTGTTAGTTTTATTTCTAAATTACTTTGCACTGCAAATAATTCACTATGCCATAAAATTTTATTCCTGGACCAACATGTAAATATTTTGCCTGATCCTGTGCTTTCAGAAAGAGTCCGTACTTTATGATGTAACTGCTTTCAGATAAGCAATTTTTTAAAGAATTTTTTGCTGTGCCACGCGTGACTCCTTTGCGCATTCGCGCTGTGTGACTCCCATGCGTGCATGCGCAGCTTCACAGATGGGTTCCAGAGGGGGGCCCTGGACAGCAGGCCCGGTGGGCCCCGGCCTCCCAGTCCAACCCTGTTGATTTGAATGTCAAAGAAATTTGAATTTGAAGGCCATAGAGAGGGAGCTATATGTCAGCCTTGTGCAAATGCCATTTTGCTGCCAGTCATTTGGCCCTGGGCCTGGTTAGTGAGAACTGCTGTATTTCCTGTTCTTTAAAAAAAAAAAAGAAAAGCAAACCATAAAGCAGTTCTCTTTTATGTTGGAATTTTTCCTTCACCTTCAAATAGCTTGGTCATGAAATCTAACTAGGTTTATAGTGCAATATACAGAAAACGTGCTGTAGCTGAAGTTTGAATAGCCTTTTTGTGCTTCAAATAAATTGTACGTGTAAATATAAGGATACATTATGGACTTAATGCTGTTAAAGTAAAATTGCATAAAATGATTCATTTACTTTAACTTGTAGTGCAGCTGTAAAGAGTGTCTGAAGATTATCACAGCACAAGTCACATGACTGGGGCACCAGGGAAACTGGCAACATGTTTAGCCCCATGTCAGATTTCAGAATTAAATATCAAGAAATCTGTTCTCTTTTGGTAAACTAATTTCAGTGCAGAATTCTGCTGAAGTAGCACTACTAACTAGGGTTGCCACCTGTCCGGTTTTGACCCGGACAGCCCGGTATTTTGAAGGGCTGCCCGGGTCAATACTTCCTGCCTGGTTTTCCAAATAAGGAAAACCGGGCGGGATTAGCTTGATTGACGCAGCGATCGGCCAATCGGCGATCGCGTCGTCATAAATCCGCCCCATGACATCACTGGCCCGCCCACCGACGTCATGGGCCCGCCCCCCTGTCCGGGTTTAGCCACAGGAAAAGGTGGCAACCCTACTACTAACTGATGTGTTTTGGAAAAAAACATGTTTTCCTGTAACAGAATCTCTTTTGATTAAAACAATAAAAAGTATGTTCAGTATAGGCCCTATTCATTGAGCTCATGTTAAAATGGGAGGTGTATGCTGTCCCTTTTAATGCAAGAATTAGGGCTAAACGTAAGAAGCATCGTGTAGCTTGATGGAATGAAACAAATTCATCTTTTAAGATATGAAAAAAATATAAATCTGTAAAACACATTGCCACAGGATCTTTTATGTAAACACGACGTGTTTAAGACCAAGTAAAGGAGAATGCATTAAAATTCATCTTCTCTACATGAAAGCTTCAAAAAAGGAAATCCATATACAAGGATACATCATAGCGCTGACATTTTAGTATATTTATCACAAACTGCTGCATTTTAGATGCTGGTTACATAGAAGAGATGTCTCCATCAGAGGAAATGATTTGTGTGTGCATTTCTGTTTGCTTGATTAGAGATTTTTCTTTCTTTCCTTGTGACACGCACATCCTGCATATTGGTTCCATAACACTGCAACAAGTAGTGGCTGGCACTAATCATTTGTGGTTTTGGCATCTAGCAAAGTCTTTAATTAGAAGAATTTGGTTTGCATTATAACTTTCCCAGTAAGCCATGTTTTGTTTTATATAATGTGTTTTTTTTTTCCATGCATGCATGCATACTTTACCCCTCTTGCTCTTGAATGTAAATAAGTGAGCAAAAAATATCCCATGATTCAGTAAAATGAAAAGAAAGCTAATGTTTTATTTAATGGTTTAAGCTATGTGTCGGTCAAAACTCTTTCTTTTAAAGTGTTGTTGTGCTAGTGCTTGGGGCTACTTAAAGAGAAAATATACCCCCGTTTTTGACATGAGCTTATTCAGTAAACCTTATGAAAAACCTGTGAAAAAGTTTGGTAACCCCTCTCAGCCTGCATTATAATTTATCCCACTTTCAACAAAAAAGATAACAGTGGTATGTCTTTTACTTCCCAGGAACATCTGAGTACTGGGGTGTTTTCTGAACAAAGATTTAGCTACGCAGTATTCAGTTGTATGAAATTAAATCAAATCAAAAGATCAAAGTATCAGTATCATGGTTTAGGGGAAGGCTACAAAAAGCTATCTCAGACGTTTAAACTGTCTGTCTCAACTGTAAGGAATGTAATCAGGAAATGGAAGGCCACAAGCATGGTTGCTGCAAAAACCCAGGTCTGGCAGGCCAAGAAAAATACAGGAGTATCATATGCGAGGGATTGTGAGAATGGTTACAGACAACCCAAAGATCACCTCCAAAAACCTGCAAGAACATCTTGCTGCAGATGGTGTTTCTGTACATTGTTCTACAATTCAGCACACTTTGCACAAAGAACATCTATATGGCAGGGAGATGAGAAAGAAGCCCTTTCGCCACAAATAGTCACTTGTATGCAAAAGCTCATTTAGACAAGCCACAGTCATTTTGGAACAAAGTGCTTTGGACTGGGGAGACAAAAAATTAGTTATTTGGTCATAACAAAAAGTGCTTTGCATTGCAGAAGAATACCATATTCCAAGAAAAACACCTAATACCTTCTGTCAAATTTGGTTGTGGTTTCATCATTCTGTGGGGCTGTTTGGCTAGTTCAGGGACTAGGACCCTTGTTAAAGTTGAGGGTTGGATGAATTCAACCCAATATCAACAAATTATTCAGGGTTAATGTTCAAGCATCAGTCACAAAGTTACGCAGAGGTTGGATATTCCAAAAAGACAATGACCCTAAACACACTTGGAAATCTACAAATGTATTTATGCAGAGGGAGAAGTACAATATTCTGGAATGGCCATCACAGTCCCCGACTTGAATATCGTCAACAATCTATGGGATGATTTGAAGCAGGCTGTGCATGCTCAACAGCCATTAAATTTAGCTGAACTGCAGAGATTTTATATGGACAAATGGTTAATAATACCACCATCCAGAAAACAGACACTCGGGTGTCTAGAGGCTGTTAGGTTTGCAAAAGGAGGCTTAACGAAGTATTGATGTAATATCTCTGTTGGGGTGCCCAAAATGTATGCATATTGCATATTTTCTGTCAATCCAATAAACTTTGTCACTGCTAAAACACTACTGTTTCCATAAGGCATGTTATATATTGAAAGGAAGTTGCTACTTTGAAAGCTCAGCCAATGATAAACAAAACTCCAAAGTATTAAGAGGGGTTCCCAAACTTTTTCATATGACTGTATGACTTCCAAAAATAAATATAAATATAAATGTGCAACATAACTGATTCCATAGAATCCACAAGGGAACCATATCCCAACATGCCTTAGGTTCTCTGTGTAGTGCAACCCCTCCTTCAGCTTGTTCTTGTGGTTTTTATCATGAGTGGTGCAGAGTCTCTGGAATTCCAATTGACTTAGTTCCAGAATCCATCACAGCAATGGAACAAGGTGAGAGAGGGTTTGCTTTATGCTGGGAGTTTAAGTGGGGATCTCATCCCTGCAAACAGACTGTCATGATTTCCACTCAAGCTGTTGAATCTGTTATATTTTTTTGGGGAAAATATATTTATATGTATTTCTGGACGTTCTTTTAGTGTTTATGCAACCTTTTTGGATAAGCCCAGGTGAATGAATTCATGTCATAAAAGAGGTGCATTTCCCTTTAAATATTGCTCCTTTTTTTATGAGCAATTTTAGACAAGTCTAAGGGGAGTAAGACTGGTAAAAGGTTTTGGGTGTCTCTATAGTTCAGCTTCAGAAACACCAGTCCTTATATGAGTTATAAGCGTTTTTATTTGCTCTTATAAATTATGGTCTTGGTCTACTGGATTAAGGTACTATTTATTATCATATAAGAAAAATTCTGTATAGCTACTCATACATAATTCAAATTAGCAGATATAATGCACTGCCTGTGCATTTGGCACTGCTAGTGGTATTGCTGTTAAAATGATTTCTGACTACCAATTGTCATTCTGTGTGGTCCACAGTTGATTTTTTGTGTGTGTGGTTTTGTACACTCTGTGTAGTTTGAGTAAAGGAAAATGAAGAGAAAAGGCTCAATTATGCTTAGATTTTGAATCAGCCCTGTCAAGTTATTGTAACCAAACGTCTAGCAATAGCTTGGACAACAAGCTAACAAATGTTAGAATTGTCCTTCCTCTTGTCATAGTTCTCTACTCCAATAAAGAAGTGTGTCCCAAGGAGACAGTGGGAGGTATACTAAGAATTACATTCTTCTGCTAAATGTTGTTTGTTAAACAATTAGAGGTAAAGCCTTTTGCTGTTCTTTTCACTGTGCCATAAGAAAAAAAATTCAGCATACCTGTTGCACGTCTTTTGCACGTCTAACAGCCTTTATTACAAATAATGCATGACCAGTCAATCCAGAATAATTTAAACGAGTCCTTTTCAGTAGGGCAAAGCTAAAGCTTTAATTGCTGCTGTCCAGTGATGATGTGATCAATGCATACCTCATTTTCAACAATTCTCCATTTTACTTGCCTGCGGCCTTTGTTATTAGGAAGGTGAAAGGAAACTGTCCAGACAGACTTCCTTTTCATCCCTGTTAACCATTAGTGGACTGCGGAAATTTTGTCCATGACCCCTGCTCCTGTCCTCTCTTGCTAGTTCACAGCTTATGTTTATCCTCTATTGTATTTCTCAAAATAGGAGTTTTATATGGAATTAGCTCACTAGTCACTTCTGTTCCTATTCTCATGCCAGGTGCCTGTCTGAAGTACATTACAAGAACAACCGACTCCCAAGAGCTTACATAAATTTCATTTCTCCACTTTTGTGTCACTCTTAAGCAATAACATGATAAACACAATTTATACATTTGGCCATTATGTGATGCTTGTACAAGAGCTTACCAGTGTGGAAGGGCATTGATCTGGTTATTTGTAAGAAAACTGTTCTTTTTCTAAAGGAAATATGTCTACTATGAAAAAGACATTTAAAATGTATGAGATTTTAATACACGGGTATTACTAGTGTATGAACTGTCAAATTTTGAACCATAGCTTAAAAAGTGTGCACATGTGTAAACTGTACTGTGGTGAACTAATTTCCTTAGATTATGTAGGAGTATATATATATTAAGTTATATTTAGGCTGGATCCAAATGAACTACTTAGAAGCTACAAGAAATGCATTACATGGGTAGCTATTGCAGCTTGCAGTCACACAAAAGAGAAATAGCAGTTAATGCCGTAGGCAGCATATTCCGAGTGTCTGCATGTATACCATAATTCAGTCGGTTAGGTAGGACCCAGTGGGCATTGGTGACACTGGACATAAGGGAATTTTGAACACAGAAGAAAAATGATTCCACAGTCAAGTTACATATTTTCTTGCCAAATTGTCCTGATAACTTTGGGGGGAAATTTTTTTTTTAATGTATATTGTTATTTGGTTTTATGTGTTAAGAAAACAATAACAATGTTGTACACTGTACAGTGTTCTAGATCATATTACAGATCCTATTGATAGTAGGGTTTACAGGTACAGGAAAGACTTGGCTATTTTTGGTTGTGGTCCACCCAAATGATGTTCTAGTTACAGAAGCCCTTATACATTTCCCATTTTACAGAATGCCCTGCCATTTGGAGCCTGAAAATCAGGGCTGTACCTCACAAAAAAACATTTGAATGGGAGGCGATATGGGATAATACCAAACGAGGTATCACTTGTGTCAGAAAACAAGATTCTAATGTTTTGGTATCACACACCAGTTAAACTTCACAGACTGTATCCAGGAACTCCCACTGATTGTTGGAGAGAATGCGGGTACCAAGGAGACTTACCCCACATATTTTGGTCCTGCCCCCACATACTAACATTCTGGGATGAAATTATTATAGCTTTATTAAACCAAGTAACCCATCAAACTCTAGACAAATGCATTCTGCACATACTATTGGGAAAACCATACAAATAACTTCCAAATAGGGTTGCCACCTGTCCGGTTTTCACCCGGACAGCCTGGTATTTTGAAGGGCTGCACGGGTCTATACTTCCTGCCCGGTTTTCCAAATAAGGAAAACCGGGCGGGATTAGCTTGATTTACGCATCGATCGGCCAATCAGTGATTGAGTCGTCATAGCTCCGCCCCATGACGTCATGGGCCCGCCCACCGACATCACTGGCCCACCCACCAATGTCATTGGCCCACCCTCCTGTCCGGGTTCAGCCACAGGAAAAGGTGGCAACCCTACTTCTAAAGCATATGCAAAAGCTAGCTAACCAAATATTATCAGCAGCCCGCATCTCAATTGCGGCTAAATGGAAGACCCCCTCCATCCCCTCCTTGCAAGTGAAACAAAGGGTCAATGGTATCAAACAATCTGAATACAATCTAGCAAGATTGCAAAATAAAATCCCCATATATCTTAAGATCTGGTCTCCATGGGAACTATTGTCAACCCCAACCCAGCCATGAGCCTCAACTGCAAGCAATGCAGTAACACCAACTAAAAAGGTATTAAATAAAAAAAAAGTGAACTAGGACCCCCCCCCCTCCCTCCTACTGGTCTGAACCACCCTTTTTTCTTAGTTGATTTTGCTATCCCCTTTTCCTCACTTTTATTAATGTTTGTCTTTATAGAAAGGAGTTAACACTGCCATATGTGTATACATATATAAATAAACATGTATAATATAGTATCCGTGTATTGGATTGGCATTGGATGCCAACATGTAAACAAGATTGTATACTGATCCATATGTAACGAATGCAACATCCATGTTAATGCTCCTTCTTTTTTGATGAAAATAAAAATATAAGTTACAAAAAAAAAAAAAAAAACACATTTGAAAGTTGGCTAATTCCATTGCTGCCGTATGCATAAAATACTTTATCCCTAGATTAGAGAAGTCTTGATTGCTCTAACCACTTTCACTGCTTTTCTCTGTTACCATGCCTGTGGTGTTCAAGTAATAGAATTCCTGATCCTCAGAAAAGAAGAGAATCTGTAATTAAAATAAAACTCCTGCTGTATAAAACAATATATACTGCACATGCTTGCCTAAATAAACCTGGCTTGCATGGAGCTAAAATGGTCATTCTTTTGCTTTCTGTACTGCTTCTAAAAAGCCTCTGGACACATTAAAACAGTTAGAATGGGATCTGAAGAAGCTTGTTATGTCCTAAATAGCTAATTCAGTAAATATTTCTGATGTCGCCATTCTCACAAACCTTTCTTAAGGCAAATTCAAACCCCAGTGACTAGATTTGCTTCTACAGTCTCACTGCAGCGTGGTGATCCTTCTTCCAGATGGTGATGAAGTGCATATTTAGCTAGCAGGTGTACATTTGACACTCTCTAGGAACAGTTGTTTCTGAGTATATATATGCGTTTATTTTCTATTCTGAGCCATCATATGGCATTATTTAAAATGCTTGTTCGGGGCTCCCCTGCCAATTATAACATGTTCTGATGTTTGTGTGGTTGGCATACAGTTATTACTGCAGTTTGGATGGACATCTCATACAATATTGTAGAACATGTAACCTTTGGATCATTCTGGTAGATTGTTTATGAATCACAACATTTTAATTTGAAAGAAAACCCAGAGGGTTGGTGCAAGCTGGTTGCAATTTAAATTTCAGTTCCCTCTTCTCGTTCTGCCTTTGTGTTGTGAGCATGACCCAAGTCAATTAGATCATTCAGCCAGTTAAACATGCACTCAAACCAAAAAATGCATGAGGGGATGTTTTAAAAAAACACGTTGAAAGCTCTCAATACATGTTTGGACTACTGATTTTCTTTTTGTCAGGAAAGAAAATAAGTCACATGATATTACTATATATGGTTTCCCATGCTTGCAAACAATGTTCTATAACATAACTTGAACTGCCCTGAATGTATGTTACTGTGCAGACTGCTACAAATAGAGGCAGCACTAAATAGCATGTATGCTGTACAGGTATGGGACCTGTTAGCTGGAAACCCATTCTCTTTTTAAAAATGATTTTCTTTTTCACTGTAATAATCAATGCCGTGTACTTGATCCAAACTAAGATGTAATGTATCCTTATTGAAAACAAAACCAGCCTATTGGGTTTTGTTTAATGTCTACATGATTTTATAGTAGACTTGAGGTATCAAGATCTATTATCTGCAAATCACCAGTTCCCGAGCATTCTGGATAACACCTGCACCTGTACACATTTAAGCATTATTAAACCATTAACTGGATTGTGTCCTATCCAATACAAACTTTTAACAAGTGTTGTATTTGAGTTTAGAGACCAGTAAGGGCAAATTTGCTACAATGTAGCTTGACATTCATATATATATATATATATATATATATATATATATATATATATATATATATATATATATATATATATATATCTGGCATTTGTTACAAGCCTCTCACAGTCCGCCCATTGTGTGTTTTGCTGGCCCCACGACAAGGTATTTTAATAATCTTGTTCCTTAATCTTCTAAATAGGATACCCAGATTATGTTCAGTTGCTTTTATGAGAACTGCTTACATTGAAAGCCACAAGGAAAATAGTGTTTTGCCCAAAATCCAACAGTGGGCAGCAATTTGTCAGTTCCTAAATACCACATAAAAGATCAGTGTGTTTGTATTGAAGCTGCTTCTGGCTGTTATTAAAGAAAGCTTTTGATGGCTTCTGTGTGTAATTATATGTTTGTGTTTTCATATCCTACCGTGATTTCATTTGTCTTGACAACTGCTGATCTTTCCTCGCCTCGTACTGTTTGATTTCTATGGTGCACTGCAGTGTTTTGTTAGCAGCGACATGGACTTGGCCATGCACAACGCAGCACGAGGTGGCTACCATGCAAGCTTCAGTTGAACCCTGGACTGAATGGCTACTTCAGCACAAATGCCTTTGCTTAACACCTTGATTGTTATTGTCCTGCATTTAATAAGCTTACTAGGCGCAAAATTAAGATGGTCATTATTTCTCGATGTTCAGTACAGTGTGCTGTGCATGTTTTTTCAGCACTCAGAAATATGAATCTATTTGCAATCCTTGCTACTGTCTAAGATAGTTCTCTTACCCCAGGGGTCTGCATGCCTTTGTTCAGATGTAGCAAAATCACTGATGCTTACAATTGTAGCCCAGCAACAACTACTGGTCCATGCACTGTTGAAATTGAAATGTCTGAGCTAACCAGTGTATTGTAAAACTATAATAGTTTTATTTTTAAAGGTGAATTCAATCCTACATTTAAAAAACCCAAAAAGCCCTACCCCCCCCTAATGCCCACCAAGACCCCTCCTCCCCCCAGCCTAACTGATACCTAGGGCATACCCCGGTAATCTCCAGAATGAGACCACCATTTTGGCTCATGAGCAGCTGGGGCAATCTTCTGCCTCTCAACAACTGTGAATGAACGAAACTCCTGAAAATTGACAAAAGACCAGTCTCATCCGTTAAGTGCATCACTTAGGCTTCGGGGAGGAGGGAAGTGGGGATGGGGGGGTAGGGTTTTTTTTTTTAAATTCTCCTTTAAGCTGTGGTTTAGTTGAAGTCGACCTGATCTTCAGTTGCTAGCAGACCATTAAGGTCATTAGGTGGAAGTGCCTCCCTATTCCAGTTTTTCTTCTTCTGTCTTTTATTCCTCCACTGACATCCAGGCTGTATTTACATAGAGGGCCTGCTCATGAACCAACATGTTTGACTTGTTTGGCTTGTTTGTGTGCACAGTGAAACCTACTATCCCAGGGGGCGGCCCTTATTTTTTAAAATGCCAATTTTCTATTCATGTTGTCCAAATATCACATACTACAAAAAAAAAAGTATATTATTATGAACATGAAATTGTCATTATTGACATGAAATAGGGTTTTACATATGAGCTGTTTTATGCAATCTTTTTATAGAGACCTACATGGTTGGGGGGTATAGTGTTCCTTTAAATGGGAGTTTTGCCATCTGATGCTATCTGTCAAAGTACAATATCGGTCTTAAACTGGCCATAGATTTTTAAAAGATCTTTTCATTATCATAAGACCAAACTTTCGTTTAAATCTACTAAAAAGACCAATTCAAGCGATATTGTCTAGTTGAAGCCAGGAAAACTGCAAGGTTCTGCCTGCTTGGCCCTTCAAGCAATTGGACAATCGATAGATTTCACTTTGACCAATTTTCTGACCAATGTCAGATGAAAAATCGTTAGAAGAACAATCGTTAGATTCCCACTAACCTCACGCTAATTTGACAGATTGGTTGGATTGCACTGAAACTGGTAGTTAACCAAAGAAAATTCTTTGCCTCTAAAGGGGCCTTTATTTCTTCAACCAACAGGAATTATTTTCACCTATGCCAGCATTTGTATATGATTACTAACTTAAATTGGATGTCACAAGTGGATTGTACAATTTTGAGGACATTGTGTTCTGGGGATAAAGCTTGCTAGTCAAAAAGACACATGGTTACCAGATCAAGTGAAAAATATGTGGACATTTGCATTTTCTGACCGCAAACCATGATTTTCCAAATGATTAGTGAACCATAGAAGCAGTTCTTGTTTTGATCTTCCCACCTATCAGGCAGACATCAGGGGACTTCACATTTGGGCCAATAACCTGATGACATAATCTGGAGGGGTCGAGGTAGCAACTTGTAAGAGGTACTATATGGCCAATTAAATACCTTCTTCAATTTCCTTGTGAAACTCTGTAGCCACACACATACATTCAGTTTCTTTGTGATAAGGTAATATATTTTGCACAAAAAGTTTCAATATTTTAATTTTTTTGTATTAGTTTTACAGTTTATTATTTGTCTGATACTACAGAAAAACAACAAAAAAAAGTGTAAAAACAAAACTGGTTTTGTTTTAAAGGGATCCTGTCATGGGCAAACATGTTTTTTTCAAAACGCATCAGTTAATAGTGCTGCTCCAGTAGACTTCTGCACTAAAATCCATTTCTCAAAAGAGCAAACAGATTTTTTTATATTCCGTTTTGAAATCTGACATGGGGCTAGCCATTTTGTTATTTTCCCAGCTGCCCCTGGTCATGTGACTTGTGCTTTCTGGCAGGCTGTTGTTTTTCCTTCTCAATGTAACTGAATAGAATGCAGTGGGGCATGGGTTTTTACTATTGAGTGCTGTTCTTAGATCTACCAGGCAGCTGTTATCTTGTGTTGGGAGCGGTTATCTGGTTACCTTCCCATTGTTCTGTTGTTATGCTGCTGGGGGGGGGGGAGAATGATATCACTCCAACTTGCAGTACAGCAGTAAAGAGTGATTGAAATTTATCAGAGCACAAGTCACATGACTTGGGACAGCTTTGAAATTGACATAATGTCTAGCCCCATGTCAGATTTCAAAATGAAATATAAAAAAAAAATCTGTTTGCTCTTGAGAAATGGATTTCAATGCAGAATTTTTCTGAAACGGCACTATTAACTGATGCATTTTGAAAAAAAATATCCTATGACAGTATCCCTTCAATAATATTCATCGTGTGTGGCCTTACACCAGTTTTTAGAGTTTTTCATTCCTGACACATTGTCAATATCTTCTGTGTGTGTGGTCACTTCTCAGTTTTCTTGTGACTATCAAGACTGTACAGCTGGGTAGCACAATGTGTTCACTATTATCATAATCACAACACCAAAGATTCTAACCTTTAGCAACGATGAAATGTAATTCCCTGCTGTTTTACAAAATCTATCATTTTTTTTGTATAATTTATTTCCTCTATGAAAAGGTATTCCTTGCCATGCTGGATTCATCTGGTTTGTTCTTGAAATTCATGGCCTTTTTTTGTGCTTTGTGTGTCGCACCGGGCACAATCATTGTTGCAGCTAAACAATTTATTTCCTTTTTAATTTTTTCGAATTTTAATGTATTTAACAAATTCAATCTGCATGATGAATTGCTTTGCAAATAAAATGCTAGTTAAAATATGCTGACTTCCCTAAATGTTTGTGCTAAGCATGCAAAACATATACAAGTGGCTATTTCCACAAACCACCCCCAATACTTCCTTGTGGTTTTCATTGGTCCAGTGACAAACTGAGTGGGCTTGTTTTACAAGGGACCACTTGACTGGCAAGTACTCCAACATGTTTGTAAATACATTTACAAACAGTTAAGAGCAGCCAGATATTTGCTCTTAGCTTGAGTACTCTTGCTTAAGGAATTCAGTTAATGTTTGGAATGATGATTGGAAACCAATTGGTTTGCTTTGGTTAAGAGTTGTTGCATCCTTGAAGCGCATGAGACAGGACTGCCAGAAGTAAAACTGTAAACAGTATTTTGAACTAATTAGGGGAAACTGTCCATATGAGGGGAGGGGAAAATGAATAAACTTGTACCCAATTTGTACTAATTACCTAGGAATTGGGTCAAGTAGTAACCTTTTTGTGGCTTCCAGATTTACCCACATCCTAGCGAGGAACAGTCATGCTTAACCCCCTTTGAAGGAGTGACTCAAATTGAACTGCAATAAACATGAGATTTATAGGCCTACAGAACTTGCACGTGACCCATGCAGAAGGTATAGTGCCTACTCTACCAGTGTCTCTTTTAAAGGGGTGGTTCAGCTTTAAGTTAACTTTAAGTATGTTATAGAATGGTAAATCCTAAAGAACTTTTCAATTGGTTTCCATTATTTTTTTATAGTAGTTATTTGCCTTTTTCTTCCTACTCTTTCCAGCTTTCAAAAATGTCTCACTGACCCCATCTAAAAAATAAATGCTCTGTAAGACTACAAATGTATTATTAGTATTACTTTTCATTACTCGTTTTTCTATTCCAGTCTCTTATTCAAATCAATGCATGGTTGCATTTGCAAATTAGAATATCACTTTATACATCATACTAAAAGTTAACTCAAAGGTGAACAGCCCCTATAAATGACATTTTGGGTCTCCCCCTGCCCTTTCTTTGTGCTCTTAAAATGTTTCTGTCCTGTTAGGCCAGGGTTCCGATACCTTTTAAACCCAAGAGCAAAATTCAGATGTAAAAAGAGTTGGGGAGTAACACAAGCTTACAAAATGTTCGTGGGTGGTGCCAAATAAGGGTTATAATTGGCTAAGCCTGGTATTCAAAAATAAGCACCTGCTTTGAGGCCACTGATCCAAGGGGTTGGGGAGCAACACGTTGCTCACAAGCTAATGGTTGGGGATCACTGTGTTAGGGCATAACAAAGATTCAGCTACTTTTCCAAACTTCTTAATTGCTACACTGAACACAGCAAAGAAAATACTTGATTTTTTAGCACTTTATATACTCTTAACATTCTATAAAAGTGTAACTCTAAATATGTCTGTGTTTTCCTAGCAAGCTGCCATAGTCAAGGGGTCACCACAGTAATGTACGTGCAGAGGCACTTCACTGTCACAAAAATATGCAATTTCATTGTTCCTTCAAACTCTGCATGAGTGAAGGTGATGTCATGATTTTGGTTTGCTTAGAAGAAAGTGATCAGTCATACTGAGATTCATGAATGACGTGACTTCTGGGCCTAGGTGAACATCAAATGGTTGACGGCAGATCTGCTCTGGGAAGTAGTGGGGCAGAGGGGAAAACTCTCTTCACTGGAACCTTGCTGCTTTGTTTTTCTTGTAAACACTGCAGAACTCCCCTACGGTTACCGTATCTGAGCAAAAACTACATCATGGAGCCATTTAGTGCTTTATTTTTCTCTGGAAAATCCCATTTGATCATAACAGCAAGGTTGTTTTTGTATGTGTTCTTTTTCATTATTAGTGTGGCAAAGACTTGAAAGATTAGAGTTTAATGTTCTTTTATATTGGAATATACAATGGCTTGGAACACAGTCATAACCCTAGGTTCACCATACCTAGCAGCCAATGGAAGATCTGGAAACATAGAGAGTTTAATACATGCCCATTTTAAGAATATGTCTGAAAAGCACACTTCCCAAAGTATTGAAACTTTTTTCTTTGACCCAGAATCTACTACTTGAGCTACTGCCACAATAGTTCTTCTCAGAATATCATTCCTAGGCTGAGGCACTTTCTGTAGAAGCCTGCTTGTCATATATAAGTAATTTGGTTGTTAGTGTTTGCTTTCTGTTGTAAAATCAATAAGCTAATTAAGTTGTTTGGCTGAAATTTTTTCTCTTTTGAAGGAAGGATACTTGAAAGTTAAATTTATAGCAAAAGTATATTCTACTTGTAATGTTTACTCTTCACCCTTCCATCAGTAATGTTCATCACACCATACCTTTAGACGATGCAATGTATGGTACAGCAGGGTATTTAAGGTATTAAAACACTGAACTTAACTCATGTCTTAATAATCTCCCTGGAAATCTTTTCCTGTTCTTTATAAACCAGTGCAAAGCCTTTAAAATCTCTGCATGTGCTGCTGCATTCTGGACTGTGAAACACATCTGTAGAGCATTCTAGGGAATTTCTGTAGGCTAAACAAATGTAAAAATGACTTTCAACAGGTAGGGTAATGTACACAACAGAAGAGGAGGCAGGGTTGTAAGTGTATAGCTTTTTTTCCCCCAGAGTGTTGACTATGAGCTCTCACTTCCTAGCTTACGCTCAGCAGAACATGAGGCACACAAATAAGTTAATTTTACTTTTCTATTCACCACCACTTGTATTCATGGTGTTTTAGTTTCAATCACCTGGTACATTCAGAATGATCTATAACTGGTCTAAATAGGTGCCACAGGTGAATATTGATGTTTATTTGTAATTCTTAGGCTAGGGACAGACAGGGAGATTCGGGGAGATTCAGTCGCCTGGCGTTTAATAGCAGGCGACAATCTCCCCGAACTTCCTTCTCCCTGTCCGTCGCTAGTTGAAATGTAAAAGCTCCGGCTCTGTGCACACGAAGTAACTTCGGGCGATTCTGGAAATCGCCGCACCGCGTGTGCACAGAGCCGGCGCTTTTACATTTCACAGAATGAAGCTTTGCCTGTTAATACCGCAAGGCTTGCCTAAAACACTACAACTTGCACTTACATGGGGCCTGTAGGTGAACTGGTACAGCCCAAATAAGAAATGGGCATATAATGTCATAAACCTGTTCTTTACAAGCCTGAAGTTTTTTTATTTCCTGTTAAACAACATATTTCAGCATCCATAAGCAGTTGTTGGTATCTTTTCATTCTTCATTCTTTAGCTGTTTACTTTGGCAATGCATGTTTCAGGTCCTCCAAGTGTTGTAGAGCATTGCACATTGAGTTTGGCAAGTTGTGAATGCTTGCTGGCCGAAGAAAGTTGTCTGGGATTTGCCTAACAGATAAATTAGCTGGAATGAAATAATTCTAATCTGAACAAACGCAATCCCTTTCTTAAATAACTTTAACCAAACTATAACCAGCATGTCCATGTTTGCATACAGGCTTGGTTGTCATGGCACGTTACAAGAATTGCTTTGCTGCCTATAATACAAGTATTATGAGTAAAATCATATGGTGGTTCCCAGAGGGTCTTTTAAATTCCTGTATGCTATAGAGAGAGCTCTATTTTTAACCTTGTTATCACAAAGGTATCCCTTATAAATTTGGTTGGTAGAATAAAGAAGCATGGATGACTAGTCATGTTCAGTGTTATTCTTCCTTCTCCATCAATAAGCCTCTTTGCATTAAGCCATCCAGATAGATGCCAGGACTTTGGGTCCCAATGTACACAGTAATTAATGTAAACTGAAATTTGGAACATGTCATACAGCTGCATTGCCCAACCACAGAAAGGCTTGGAGATTTTCAAATTATTAACAGACAGGCACTTATTACTCCTGTATTTTAAAGGGAGCTTGGACTATCTGATCCTGGTGGTATTTACATATTCTAACCGTAAGAGAAGCCATGCTGGCGTGGGTCAAGTATTTGCTCAGATTTGACAAGAAGTCTATAGCTTGACATTATACAGTCAGTGATATCCATGGTGCTCTCTGCTTATACCAAGCATTAGCACAGCAAACAACGTTCTTTATAATAGATGAACAGTCCACTGCATTAGAGTCCTGCATTTTGTTGGTTGCCCAAAGGGAAGTGATGATATTGGGCATGTACTGAAATGTTGGTGTCTGACATCACTTCCATGTTTCAATATGGCTGGTACTGGGTAAAAAAAATTGTGGCTCCACTTATTTTGGCTCTTGTAGATCTCTGCTGGATGACTAACAATTTGCTAATATGATCAGGATACTTGGTACATATAACAAATATTATTGAATACCTATTTAATGGCTGGCACCACTGCTATGGGAGTCAGGAACCACATTTTTGGTGTCTGGAGAAAACGTTTAAAAATGTACTTTTGTTTCAGTGTTCATCAGAAACCCAAATCCCAAGTTAAATCTGTGCCTGCTTCTGCAGAGAGGAATGTGTTCAGCATTTCAGTACATCTGTGTAGAACTGTGCATGACCCCTGCTGAGCTGCTGCTATTTAATACAACCATGTACAGTGAGGGTTGTTAAATCATGATTCCCTTGTTTTGCTGATGCCTGCGCCTCTCCTATTATTGGGTGTTACAAGTAGCCAGGCCTAATTGGAGTGCTGATTATGTTCATGGCTTGTTAAGCAGATTAATAAGGCCCTGAAAGTCTTGCTTTGTATCTTGTATTCTCTCCCCTACGTAATGTGTGTGTCTGCACCTGTATACACAGTGATGTGAAGAGGTTTTTCCCAACTGTGGAGCTTGTGCTGGTCAAGTGGAAAAACATACAAAGCCTAAAGATCCCTTATTCCCTCACCAAAGTTTCCAATTAAAGCTAGCTTTGCCTTGAATCTCTCAAGCCTGTAAAGGCCACAGATGTTTGCACCCTCCTGGTTTTTAAAGGTTGTTTAAAAAATAAATTTCTTAGTAATGGCATCTTTATGGTCATGCATAGTTCTTTTAATAATTTGGATGCAGATTCATTTTTTAATTTGGATGTCTTACCTGACCCTTAATGCAGCTTGTTCTAATACATCTGCTTTCATAGGGGTTATTCTGGTAAATTTAGAGTAGGTTTACAATTTATTATTTGAAGTCTCGGGGGCATTTCAAATAAATGCAAATTTGTGGGCTGCACACACATTTTCACTTAATCTAATAATCTTAATTTAAATAGAATTGGAGGTATATATGTCAAATGAATATTTGGCATCATAGATCGCCTGAAAATTAACTGCTAAAGTTTCACACCAGCAGTGATAGGCGCACTTTGTGTGTAGTAATGTGTAAACTAGTGCTGCTTGGGATGGAGGTGGAGGTTTAAAAACTATAATCTATTTTACTGTTTGCATGTAGACATCTATTTTGTTTTATGTGACTGTATCACGTGTGGGCCTGGAAAAAGGCAAGGATTGTGCAAAATATGGCATGGATGGGTAGGTGGTGTGGACAACTGTCCTGATGTTTTGCATCTGGAACAGCAAGCCCCTGGGTGTGTGATAATGTCCAGAGATCTCATTAGAACTGTTTGACAAAGTAGCCGAACAATCTTCAATGGCTGGCCGAAAAAAAAACTAAACCAAAAGTATACTATTTTGTGACAATAGGATATCTCTTGTTCTAATAAAGTTAAAAAAATTGACTATCAAAAATATATAAATCACATTACTAATTAAATGCATTTACACTGAAAAAACTGTGTTTTTCCAGGAAAGAGATGTACAAAAAAGTAGCCATATTACATTGTCTCATTGGATGGCTTCTTTATAGTGCTGACGCATTAAAGTTTCCCATCACTCTACATTTATGTTTTTTATTGCGTTTCATATTTATACGAAATTTTGTTTCATATTAATACATATTTATACAAATTATGATTTTAAACTCATAACACTATTATTGAATGAATTCATCCATGACAGCTCCAGTTAATTGACGAGCTCTACATTCCAGTTATTAAGCTGTACTTCCTTAGAATACTGGATATATGACTACTTTTCTGTTGAGAAGGAATGTAGCTGGGATTATTATGATGCTCTGCTAATAATTCATGTGACCCTGCTGCTGTGAATCTCATGGAACCGATTGTGTTGCACGCTGACAAAGTAACCTTCCGAAGTGAAATGTTCTGTGATTGTAGTTTTATTTCTAGCAGACTCTGACCTTGAAAACTGAAGCCAGAGAGTCGATCAGCATCTCTGTGTTTCTTGAGAGCAATGAAGGCATTCATGCCACTTCTAAGTAGAAACATATGTCTTGAAGCTCTTTCTTTCGTTTGGAAAGTCAAAATGCTGCTCCGACATTTAAAAAAAAAAATGGATGGACTAGAATGATTTTACATGGATAAAAGAAATTAAAGGCTAAGCACAGTTTTGCCTTTTCAGTGATGCTTGTATTACATAATTCAGGGTTATCCAAATTGCCACCCTACAATCAGCTTCTGAGTGTTCAGTAGTGTCCTTTATTCAGCATGCCACAGTTAACATCTCTGATCTCTAAGTTTAATGGTGCATTAGGCATTTTGAAATGGTGCTTGCTGTGTTATGCAGTTCCCCTTGACAGCAACAGAAAGCCATTGGTAGAACAAACAAAAAATGCACAGCAACAGGCAGCAGGGCTACAGTTTCCTAAAGGACAAACTAGAAGAATGTGCAGTTTAATTTTGAACTTTAGCTTCTGCATATTATACAGGGTGACTATCACTTTAAATCTTTCTCCTTACAATACATAAATGAGGTCATTTATATTTTGCATTAATGTTTTAGCACTCACAGGTGGGAATCACCAGTGTTATCAGCAAATTAGTAGAGCAGTGCAATACTTCGCTATTTAAAGAGGAGCCTGCTGGCTGTTTATAAAAGCAAGTTGCTGACTTGTAAATTGGAGCGGTTGCACATGATTGTGCAGTGACTCATACACAAAGGAACCTAGTGTCAAATGTGATTCACAGATACTCTGATGCAACTGCCTTTGCTCTCACATTAGCAATTAGAATTCTAAAGCCTTCCTCTGCTGGTGATGAGCTGTCCTCGACTCACCTTACTTTTTTTCTCAGAGGATTATGTCAGTTGCACTTCCAGAACATAGCCCTGAATGGTTCTGGAAAAGCAATTGTTTTGTTGAACGTCTCGCTGAAATGAACAGCATTGATATTAGGTTTAAAGTAAACCATAGAAATGCAAAAGCCGCCTTACCTTTAAAGTGATACTAACACTAAAAAATGATTTTTTGACATATGAATGTACATTAAATGTTACCTATAGGTCAGCCTATAGCCTATATCTCAGCCTGTTAGTTGCAGTTTCTAATGCTAACAGGCTCCTGCTGCACAAATATGGCAGTCCCCTCATACAGGAACATGGGGGATCAGACAGGTAATGTAAAGCATCATGCAAATACTTTATGGCAAAGTTAGAAGTAGCTTTCAAAGCCAATATTATAATAGATGTAAAAAAAAGAGTTTGATTTCAGGTGTCAGTATCTCTTTAAAGTGCTTTGGAAAATATAAGACACACAGGGGTGTAACTACAGAGGAAGCAGTTGCAAGGTTGCCAAGAAGTTTACAGGGCCCAGTGAGGTGCCAATTACTGAGCAAGTTTAATCAATTTTGTAGAACAGGTAATTTTACTGATATTTTGAGGCCCAAAATGTAATTTGCTTTGGGGGCCCAGTAACCTCTAGTTACACCACTGAGTCCACGGGAACTTTAACAGGGTCAGATGTGGTAGCTACATGTTTTATTGTTAAATAAAATTGGTTAGAGGATAGTAGCAGCTGAAACATACTGTAACCATCCATTTTTAATCCACACCTAGACTGACATGCAGGGGGCAGCTATTTTCTTACCCGAAAAGATTATACTAGTGACATCACATTCAGGGTGTTACATATGCTGTCCTTATGGACTCTGAACCTTCCATCCCATGCCCTACTTGCGGGTATAGATTTCTTGCCAGCCAAAACTGTGCAACTGAGAGGACTGAACTGTAAACGTAAACATTTTTAACATCCAAATATACATCCTTAGGGCAGAGACACCCAAGCAGATTCGGAGAGATTAGTCACCCGGCGACAAATCTCTTCTCCCCGGCCAATTAATCTCCCTGAACTACCTTTCCGCTAGCTGGAATGAAAATCGCCGGTGGGATGGCACTCTGAGCACTTCCTTTTCCGAAGTTGCCTTGCGAGGAACCTTTGGGCGGCTTCAGAAAACTAAGCAATTGAGTTGCCATCCCGCCGGCAATTTCCATTCTAGCCGGTGGGAAGGGAGTTTGCCCTTAAGGGTCATGGCAAATGGGCAGATTCGGGGGGATTAGTTGCCCCTGTGACAAATCTCCTCAAACTGCCTCCCCCCTGCCTTCCCGCCAACTTGAATGAAGTTCAAGTTCGCCAGCGGGATGGCACTCACAGCACTTAGTTTTCCGAATTCGCCTGAAGTTTCTCAGTGAGGCAAATGAAGCGCTGCGAGTGCCATACTGCTAGCGATTTTATATTTGTAAGTTAGTCAACATAATTTTTTCTAGCTGCAGCCAGCATACTCTTGCTGTTAGACAATAAAATATTAGGTTGAGTTAGCATGCTAAATAAATCCCTTTCTAGCTCTAAAATTGTGAGAAAAAATAATCCTCTTTGTTACAAATAATTATTTACTATATCAAAGAATTGTAGACAACAAAATGCTTCTCTCCCCAGAAGAGGCAAGTTTGCATAAGTAACAAAATATGATCTTTCAAGGTAAATAAGCATCCAGAAAAGGACTGATGATAAGGAAGAAGATAGACAGTCAGTATGAGAATAATAAGCTTAGGCTAGGATGCACCTAAATGCTAAGAGAGTTACAACATATAATGAAAGGAAAAGGTTTGGTATGCATTCAGGGATAGATTTCCGTGTGTGGCCGCCATCGCGCCCGGAAACTCTGCATTCCCAGTACAAACATATGTGTTCTCCAAAAGCGGAATAAGCTTCTTTCAGCCCCGGTGATAAACTTTACTTAAAGTGCATTCAGGCAACGTTTTGGGCTACACAGGCCCTTTCTCAAGCCATAATTTAACAATGTGCACACGTGTTTAAATACTTACTAAGTGGGAGGGGTTACCATTATCCCCTTCATTTTACCCATAATTCACAGTGAAACTTTTCTCCCCTCATTCCCAGTGAAACATTCAATTGCAGTATCAAAGTTAAAAATACAAAAACAGTAATTAAGTATTATGTGACTTGTATCCCTCCACAATTTAAGAACACGATGTGTATAAAGTTATTATTCGTGAAAAGGTTACTTTATTTAAAATAATGAAGTGTGAAACAATGAAGTTGTTTAAAAGTTACATAGTAATACTTAGCCTTGATTTTGCAACACTTAGAATAGTAACAATGTATTCAAGATAGGAAGTCTTACTTTACTTTGTCTCTATTAAAACCTCAACTCCAATTATCTTTGGTTCAAATATTATATTTAAGCCACAGTTAACCTTGGATTATTCTGTATCAGGAACTCCCATATCTAAAAAATGCAATAAAGAGGACATTTTTAAAGGGGGTAAAAACACGTAGAAACCAGTTAAAAACAAGCACTAAGACAAGTTATGTATGGAAAAACACTTACTCATATAAATAACATTGGTGTGTATTCTCTATTCAGGCCGCCCGGCGATAAAGTACCTAATGTATTGATCCAACGCATCTCTAATTTCTTAAGAGTATATTGCCTGTCTCCCCCACGTCTAAGTGGCTCCACATTATCAATGACCTGATAACGTAATTGTGATACTGTATGTTTCTTTTCATGAAAATGTGCAGGTATCGGTAGGTTTAACAACTTACTACGTATATTTGATTTGTGCTGCTTAATCCTTTCTTTTACTTTCTGTGTTGTTTCACCAATATACGACAGGCCACAAGGGCACTAGCTCAAATAAATCACATACCTGCATTCCCAGTGCGCCTATGTCTAAAATGCTGTTGCACACTTTCAGGATAGGCATTTTCTCTGCCTAAGTCAGAAATTGTCAGTTATATAAAAAGCAGTATTGTTATGTTTCTAGTTATGCAGGTCAGTGTTTCCATAGCTTGCTTACAAAACATTTTTCTATTAAAGCAGGTTTAGATTTCCTTTAACAAAATGGCCCTAAGCCTCTGCTAATAAAAGTAGGATTTGATGAATCCCCACCTACTGACCATAATTGTGGAATGTGCTGTTCAAATTTAAAGGCATGCTCCCACTTCCAGCTTTATCTTTCATTTAAATAGAAATTATTTTCTACTCCAATTAAAATCTTTTTCTTTCTTGGTGAGGTACATTTGCTGTCTGCAAACTTAACAACTAGGTTGTGGACATATACTTCATCACATGGCAGTTAGGGCAATGGTGGAGTTGCTGGAGAGGCGTTGCCAAATTACCTGAGTTGCAAATACCCCGCCCCCCCCACTGCAATTATAGTTACTGCAGTATTGCTCCTTTGCTCCTATTATTTCATTTGCTGTGCTGTCTAACAGCTATAATTCTGTTTGATGCCTAGCAAAAGTAATAGCTGTTAAGTGATTTTTTTAAATTCAATGCTCTGTTTAAAACAAGAACATAAAAATATACATATATATTTTTATTAAAAGAGCAGAAGTAGGAGGTTAACATATGGTGACGTTGCACACCGCCTATTTTGAGACGGCCCAATTTCAACCTAAAGCATGTCTAGCTAATGATGTCACCCTACATGCGGCTGCCTTGACTACTCTCTTGATGTCTGACAAGCAGACACTCCAAAGAACGAACTTGGCAGCATCCCAGCATATTTTTAAGACGATTCAGCTGGTGGTCAGAGCTCAGGGCCTGTCACTGTTAGGCTTTGCCAGAATTTTTTTTCTGCTGCCACTCCTAATCCAATTTTCATCTGGTGCTTGAAGTGTCGTTCAACTTCTTTTTCAATTAGAGCCATAAACTATACAAGCATGTGACTTGAAGCTTTTCAATTGGGTTTTTGTCGCATTACTTTATAAGGAATCTTATTTTTGCACTAAATGCAACACTATGAAATGGACAGAGGAACATTCTGAATTCATGTATACTTTTTAACCTACATTATAATATTTGTACCTGCATTTTTATATCTTCTGTAGAAGACCCCTTATCCGGAAAACCCCATGTCCCAAGCAGTCTGCATAATAGATCCTATACCTGTACTAATTGGAGACTGGGCCTCTATCCATTCCATGGGCATTATGACTTACCAGCGTGTTGCCTTTAGTGATACTTGAATAACTTTTAAAAAAATAAACCTTTTTCTATTGAAGTAACAAATGTTCCCATTACTTAAATAGTGATCCACTATTCTCCAAAATATCTGCAAATATCTTATTACTTGCTATAAGTTACTAGACTTAGTGCAAACATTGCAGTTCCATTAATCTCTGCTTTTCACTAATTTTTTTTTTTTCTCTGTTTTTTGTTTAGGATGACAGTGATGGTATTCCATGGTCAGAAGAAAGGGTGGTGCGGAAGGTGCTTTACTTGTCTCTCAAAGAGTTTAAGACAGCGCAAAAGAGACAAAGTAACGGGAGCTTTAAAACTCCTAATGGTAAGTATCTATATTTTTTTTGTCTTCTGGGTTTGTGAAGAACTTTATATTTGCACTTCAGGGAATGTGGCACTTGGATCATATTGGCAAACTTAAATGTGGTGATAAAACCTGCCCATTTTTTAGCTAGGCAGACTTATTAGTTGGCCCCATACATGGGCAGATATGCTGCCCACTCAGTCTGCGGGAGTATGGCCATTTTGTGCAGCGCTCGATTTCTCCTCCCTGACTATCTCCTATAAGAAAGCCAGGGAGGAGAAATTGAGCGTCGTAGGATGGATCATCGCCCTGTCACCTTTTCTGAAGCGAAAATTTGGTAAGTTATTTCTTAATAAAGACTTCAAGATTTCAAAGTTTAATTTGTCTTTGGTTTTTTTTTTCGTTGTATACTAACACATTTTTTTTTAAAAATTGACGTTACTGGTCCTTTAAGACAACAGCAGTATCCTCTTTCTGATAGATATCTGAACAAGCTTCTTTCAGATATCAAGCGGGTAGGATACTTAACCTTTAATGTGTAAAATGTTATATAATGGTTAACTAACCGTTATATTGTTTGGGGGTATAATCGGAGTATGTGTGTTTCTTGACTTAATTGCCTATAGTGGCGATACATACTATAAAACACACTATCGGACTAACACTGATTGTTTGCATAAGGCTAGGTCAGTGTGACATGGGTGAATAAGGTCAGTGTGGGGGCAACATAGGTATTTGTGAAAGAGTATCGGTGCCTGAACTATGGGTAGGCATGTTGCAATTCAGATCGACAGTGGTGATGCCAATATTTGTGGGTACAAACATGTAGGGGCCAACTGGCAGGTTCTGGATTTCGAAGTAGTATTGACTTGGGTGGCATTAATACTTGGCCCAGCTCTACAGAGTATTGTGTTAGCATGAAGTGTACTTGTCTGTATCTCTTATTGCCTGTCCTGTAACATTTGCAGTGCAAATGAGTCACCCGCTATTTTTCTTAGGTTTGAGCAAGTGTGACCTTCCTGCAGCATTCACTAATGGGAAACTCAGATAAAACTTGCTGTATGCTACAGCCATGGTGTAACTTCCTTAAGTGACTCTTTGTAACTTTAGAAAAGCTGTTCATCACTAGCCTTGTGGTGCCCTGGACATGTTTCTATGCTTGCACTTTAACAAGTTGGTTATTTATTTTTGGACAGATATTCAACTCGGTAATAAACAGTGACACAAAAAAAACTTTATAGCCAATTCCTTGTTTTTATGCAGTTCCCTGCTAGCTGGCCTAGTTTAATTGTTAGATTCTCTGCTGACCTGAAATTACCTTAGATTCCTGCTACAGCAGGGGATGAGTATTTTGGCCCAAGTTATTTGTCATCTTCTTTGGGTCCATATAAATAACAAAGTCTATGAGGCATAAATGAAAGTTAGGCCTCTGCTAACACCTATTTCCATGTATGCATGTTGCATATGCGTTATTTCAGGGGTTCTGTTTTTTTACATATACAGATTTATAAAGCTCATGTCAGCTAAACTACATTACAAAGTGGAGACACAAAAACAAACTCCCTTGTTACTATAACAAAGTTCAACACACATGTATGATTCCCAGTTTTGGATCTGCTACGACCATAAGCTAAACAGCTTTAGTAGATATTGCTCTGACTAACATATACTGTTGAGCACACCTAGGCACAAAGAGCACCCGTGGGGTATAAAGTGCAACAGTGTGATCACAACGAAGCCCTGCTTAAAAGGGTTGTTCGACTTTAAGTTAAAGGGAAACTGTCATGGGAAAACATGTTTTTTTTTTTTTTTTAATGCATCAGTTAATAGTGCTGCTCCAGTAGACTCCTGCACTGAAATCCATTTCTCAAAAGAGCAAACAGATTTTTTTATATTCAGTTTTGAAATCTGACATGGGGCTAGCCATTTTGTCAATTTCCCAGCTGCCACAGTCATGTGACTTGTGCCAGCACTTCAGGAGGGAACTACTTTCTGGCAGGCTGTTGTTTTTCTTCTCAATATAACTGAATAGTACACAGTGGGACATGGGTTTTACTATTGAGTGTTGTTCTTAGATCTACCAGGCAGCTGTTATCTTGTGTAAGGGAGCTGTTATCTGGTTACCTTCCAATTGTTCTATTGTTAGGCTGCTGGGTGGGGGAAAGGGAGGGGGTGATTTCACTCCAATTTGCAGTACAGCAGTAAAGACTGATTGAAGTTTATCAGAGCACAAGTCACATGACTTGGGGCAGCTGGGAAATTGGCAATATGTCTAGCCCCATGTCAGATTTCAAAATGAAATATAAAAAAATCTGTTTGCTCTTTTGAGAAATGGATTTCAATGCAGAATTATTTTGGAACAGCACTATTAACTGATACATTTTGAAATTTTTTTTTTTCCATGACAGGATCCCTTTAACTTTTAGTATAATGTAGAGCAGTAATCTCCAACCAGTAGCTCGCAAGCAACATGTTGCTCTCCAACCCCTTGAATGTTGCTCCCAGTGGCCTCAAAGCAGGTGCTTATTTTTGAATAACTGGCTTAGAGGCAAGTTTTGGTTGCATAAAAAAGAGATGTCCTGCCAAACATTCTCTCCTGTAGGCTGCCAGTCCATATAGGAGTTACCAAAAAGCCAATCAGAGCTCTTATTTGACATCCCCATGGACTTTTTCATGCTTGTGTTGCTCTCCAACTCTTTTTTGAATTTAAATGTGGCTCACGAGCAAAAAAGGTTGGGGACCACTGATGTAGAGAGTGATATTCTGAGACAATTTGCAATTGGTTTGAATAAGAGACTGGAATATGAATAGGAGATGGACTGAATAGAATGATAAGTAATAAAAAGTGGCAGTAACAATACATTTGTCGCCTTCCAGAGTATTTGTTTTTAGACGGTGTCAGTGACCCCCATTCGAAAGCTTCAAAGACACAGACGAAAATTGCAAATCATTAAAAAACTAAGAAAAATAAATAATGAAGACCAATTGAAAAGTTTCTTAGAATTGGTCCTTCTACAATACACTAAAAGTTAACTTGAAGGTGAACCACCCCTTTAAAGTGCTTGTTGTGACTTCCTAGCTTCCTAACTTTCACATCTGAATGACACCCAAACTAGGGGGCTTCCAACAGGACATTTCCACATAGTGCCCCCAAGGCCACTCCTCATGAATACAGCACTTCAAATGCAGGCAGAACTGAATTCACAAGACATTTATTTAGTGCATTTATGTGGTACAGTATGCAAAGCTCACTGTTTTCTTCCATTTCTTTGTGTTTTGTGTACTGCTCTGCATTTAGTAAATTAGGCCTAGAGGTTCTCACAAGTCCGTTGCAATATTGTGCTTTAGCCTTCCAGGTTTGGGCATTTAATTGTCACATGAAAAGAATGCAAATTATGAGGTAATGTAAAGGGTTATACCAGGTTTGAGAAAAAAAATCCCTGTTGAATTAGAATTATATATATTCTTTCCAGTAAGTTTTTGTTTCTACACTGTTTTCAGTTCATTTTTACATTTTAAGGTTTTAACATGGAAAATAATTTTTTTGTTGTTTTTTTTAAAAGGAAATTTAGAAATTATCTCCTGCAGTGATTTAGTCAGGACCCAAAATTGAGTCCCCTTGCTGTTTATGGTGGGTCTCCTTGCTGTTTATGGTGGGTCTCCCATCATCCCCACTTTAATAACGTGAAATGTTTTGCTACAATAGTCAATAATAAGGTAAATTACTATTCTTTTTAGCATTTCTTTATTTGGATAATTAAAATGGATCCTAATAAAAGACTGTTCATTTATGCATAATGAAATATAATTATTAGTAATTGGTAATTTTTAGTAACTTGGGACAGTTTCCAATATGTGGGAAATCCTGAGTCTCGGGCAAGATCCCTAAGTCGTTTTATGGTGGATGGACATCCTTGTGTAGAATGAAGAGTGTGAAGCGGGGGCAGAGAGACATCATTACTATAGCCGTATGGAAATTTTTGAAGACTGGCTATGGATTCCAAGATCAATGTCTGTAAAAGCCAATTTGGATTGTATGGGTCTGGGGGGAAGCACCGTAAGTAGTACAACTGTGTCTAGGTAGGACAGATATATGTTCAGGAGGGCTTGGCCTCCTTGGCCAGTGCTATTTGGGGCTGTAATTTATTCCCAGGCCACTTTTGGTGACTTGTTTCATATTAATGGGAGTGGAATTTTTTTGTTGTTGAAAGATCCCATTAGCAATATGTCTAAGGTTCTCATTTATCCAGGTCATGATATACAGTATCTAGTAGAATCAGGTCAAGGACATCTGAAAATGTAGAGTTTCCTTGGAAATGTTTCACCCTCATCCAAGTGGCTTCTTTAGAAGAACGTACAGGAATTTAGGCAGATGAATCATTTTGAAGATGTTAATACGACTCCAAAGAGTAAGAGGATGTTTGGAAGTCTTCGGTTATGGAGGCGATGATTGATGAAGGTATAATAAGGCATATTGTGTAGTATCCCAATGATTTCTGTTCCCAAGTATATAAAAGAGGATAACCATTTTAGTGGAACATTGGGGGGGGGAAGAATTCTGGTAGTTGGAAATCATGTAGTGGGAACAATAGAGATTTGTCACCGTTTATTTGAAGACATAAGAACTGACCAAAGCAATCCACTATTTGAAGTAGATTGACTAGTGATTAATTGGAATTAGCTAAATAAATCAAAAGATTGTCAGCAAAGTGGGATATCTTTTCTGCTGTAGTGCGATAGGATAGACCCTTAAATTGATCCGTTTCCCTAATCAATGTGACCTGAGGTTCAATCACCAAGGCAAACAAGGTGGGGGAAAGGGGACGGCCCTGTCTTGTTCCTCCAGCCAGTGGAAAAGAGGGAAACATGATCCGAACACATGCCATCAAGTTAATAAACAAAGGTTCAACCCTATAAATAAATCTCTCTGAGGCCAAAGAGCTGGAGGACTCCCATAATTAATCCCATTCAATTTAGTCAAAAGCTTTCTCTGAATCACGCTATGCTACAACCCTGGGGCCCCTTTTGGTGTGAGGTATGCAGATATTAGTGAATAGTCTCCTGAGGTTGACATTTGTTGATCGTCCAGGCATGAAATCAGATTTGTCAGTATATATCAAGTCCTAATATGCTTTGTTGGAGTCTGGCAGCAAGTATTTTAACTAGAAATTTTGTATGGGGCAGTAGGAAATGGATGTTTGCCTATTTGAGCCACCAGCTTTGCTTGCTCTTCTAGGCTATGGTTGCATCTACTCTGTTGTTGAAGATGGAGAGCTGGTTTTTGCGGTGGTCGGCAGTGGATGGAAGGAAAGGAGTGGTGTAAGGAGGTACTGGGCTTATTTTTGTGAGAGTTATGGCACTAGATCATATTGAGGTCCCCGGGAGTGCTGGGAAGTCCTCTTAGCTGTGTGGTTCACACCCCATTTGTCTATTTTTGTGGATTGTTGAAACAGGAAGTTTGAGTTTTGCCATTCTTTTCTTGCTTATTAAATATTTTGTGATGATTTTTGTTAAGTAGTGATGTTTAGATCTATGGTTTTAGTAAGTGACCTTGGAGGAGTGCTGAGTTTTCAAATGTCCTTTCCCTCTGATCATACAAAATACTTTATATAATAAAGAATAAAACTAGGCCAGTGGGTATACTACACTCGTTTTTGCAAACTCGATGACAGCTTTTAACGATTAGCAGGTTTCTTCCAAACAGGCTTTGCAATGATACTTGTGTAACATTGGGGATCTATTTTATGCCTGTGTTACATAAATGTTATTAGGTGTCTCAACAAAAGGAGTCAGTCATGCGTAAGAGGATTATTATCTCTGTATATCAATGAAGGATAACATTACCATGGTTGCTAAAGCTTCTCTGAGTATTGTTTCATTAAAAAAACAAAAACATTTTTTTTTCTTTAAGAAATATAAACTGCAATTCCTTTTCAGACAGCAAATATTTAGTTATTTATAGTCCTAATACTGATATTACTTTAGACTTGGTTCTCCCCTCTGTAATGTAGAAGAAGGTGGGCACTCGTTTGTTAGGTGAGGTCTCTTGGTGGTAGAATATAACGGGAACTAAAGGTCTGATTTATAAGGAAAGACAGTGAGTAATTCATTTTTCTTAAAGGCTACCAAACAAATAATGCTTCCTATCTGCCCAAAGGTGGTGAAAATGCTGTAAAGATGTTCCCTTTTAATCTGTTCCATAAATACTGTCTGTAGTATTGTTTTTCTAATTCACAAAGTTAAAGGGAAACTGTCATGGGAAAACATGTTTTCTCCTAGTCGTCTTTGGGGACACAGGGACAATGGGGTATAGCTGGTAGGTATAGGAGGCAGGACACAACCTTAATAGAAAACTGACTCCTCCTCCACTGGCTATATCCCCCAGCAGGCGGAGCTTAGGTCAGTTTGAGTTGTGTCCTCAGGAGGATAGGACTTCTAGCAAATTCCCTGCTCAGCTTTGCTGGCAACCTGGGGTTGTGTTTGTCTCGTTACCGCTGTGTAAAAGACTCTGTAGCACCCTGCAACGTGGGATCTGCCGCCGGGGTCACTGAGTGCTGTGCACAGACCACCTAGCCAACTCATCTCCTTCTCTAAGGAGACCGGGCTAGCCGGCTGGCAGAGGGGAGAGAGAGAGACACCCTCTGCATCAGCAGCTGGGACAGGTAAGCAGGGCTTTCCCCTGAATTTTCTCTATCTCTCTCTCTCCCCCTCCCCCGCATCCACTCCTCTATGCTGACATATGAGAGGTGCTTTGCACTATGTTATGTGGAACAGAGCTCTTTACTTCTTTGGAAGCATATTCTCTGGGGAGGGGTGATGTTTTCAGGGTATGCCTTGTCTCTAATGGCGCCCTCAAATAACTTACATACTGTACTCTTTTTGACCAGTATTCTATAGCCCTTCTCTGTCTCCCTCTCTTTCCGCACCAGTGTTTGTTGACACACTTTTTCCCTATTACGCATTGTCGCGCGACCTTGCACGGGAACTCTATTCTCGCACCTCGCGGGCGACTTGGCGCAGGAGTGATTGTTTCCGTTCTTCATGAAGATTCGAGCGCGACCTTGCGCGGGAGCGATTCTTTTCGCGCCCCGCGGGAATTCGCACGCGACTTTGCGCGGGAGTATCTATTCTCGCTTCTCGCGGAGTTTCGCCCGCGACTTTGCGCGGGAACGCAATATTCTCGCGAAAATTCGCACGCAACTTCATGGTCGTTTTTTGGCGCGTTTTTCAAGTCACGCGAGATCAATGGCAGCCATTTTGACTGCACCTCACTGCGCTAAAATGCCAGGGACACAGGGCAGACAGAGCTACATTAGCAGAATCTCCCCTCACTACTAGGGTGAGTAATCTGCAGGGCACTTCCTGAATCTCACTCTCTCCTTCCTGGTTTCACAGGTTAGTAGCAGAGTTTCACTGAGGGCATTTGCCTCCCCATTGACTTGACATGTCTGGGGGCCCAGTGACAGATTTTTTCCCAGAGCAGCACCTTCCACTGCTATAAAATACTTGGCTTTTGCCAAATGCGGCAAACTTTTTCCAAGAGGGCTCAATAGTACCCTATGCAGAAAGCGTGAACCGCCTAGGCCAGACCCGGAGCCTCCAGAGTTTCCTCCTCTGGTGAACCAGGCCCCTCAAGACAACCTCCCAGTCTCTAGCAGGGAGCCTTCCCCTCTTAGAAGGCAGGCTTCACCTGAATGGGCAGCTCAATTGGCTATAGGAATACCCAAGCTAGCACAGTCCCTAGACTAGCTGCTAGCCCATTTGGACAATCCTAAGCCCAAACCCTTTAAGCGCAGAGCGCCCCCTCCATCTGATGATGATAGTGACTCTAGGCGTTCTTTTTCTCCCTTCCGGAGTCAAGGCATGGTCAACCTCTCTCTGAAGGTTATCCTCTGAATCAGAATATGAAGGAGACTAATCTCTTCTTCTGAAGTAGATACACTGATTGCTTCGGTTTTGAAACCTTGCATCTACAAGAGCCTAAGGCTTCAGCTGCATTCTCTAAGCCGCTATTCAAGAGGCACAGTAAAATAGCGTCTCGGTCCCAGTTAGACTCTATCATACAGCAGAAATGGGACAAGCCAGAGAAACGTTTTCTATTCACCGTTTCTCGAAGCTCTATCCGTTTCCTACAGAACACATAGATAAATGGACGCACCTGTTTATAGGCTATCCAAAAGCACAGCCCTGCCAGTCCCAAATGCTTCCTTGTTCAAGGACTCTATGGACAAGAAGTTAGTCGGGCCACTACCTTCCCGTTTATGGCCTCAGGCTTATCCCTCAGGCCCATCCTGGCCACAGCATGGTGAGCCGTGCAATGCAATTCTGGTCAGACTCTCTCCTCACTGCTATTGCTAATGGAGCCCTTCACCAAACCAGGAAGCCAATGCCTACACTCTGAAGCGTCTCTGGATGCAACACAGGTCGTCAGCAGAGCCTCGGCACTTGCAGTAGCTGCCCGCGGCTCCCTCTGGATAAAATTATGATCGGTCGACCTTTCCTCCAAGAAATCGCTGACTCCATACCTTAAGGGCAATCTCCTCTTCGGCCTGACCTTGACAAGCTCATTATTCAAGCTACTGGTGGCAAAAGCACTCTACTACTGCAAACCAAAACACGTCCCTCCTTTCGCAAAGGAAGGTAGTTTTGTGGCTCCCAGTCCAAAACCACTAGTCCAATCCCTCCACGACAGGCCTCCAATGGGACTGCAAAGGAGGGTGTAAAGCCAAAAAGTCTGAATACCTGTTTCATAAAGAATACAGTATTTTGATATATAGGAAATTCTCATAAGGTCTTTGCCACGTCATGTAGCAACTTTCTCCTGGCCAAAATCATGCGTCAAAACATGCAATCATCACCAAAAACTCATCAATGCTTGCCTTCACCTGAAAATGTGCTTGTATAAATTGCCTTGCCTTTATTGCTTCAAACTTGTACCAACAATTGTCCTTTTAAGGAAAATTTTAAACAATTTACATAGAATATGTTAGCTGAAAAGAACCAGTTGGTCAGTCTAGTTTTCGTATCAAAAGAACTTCTTGTGTGTGCACACATGAATTCAGTTTGTTTAGACCCTTATGTGTGTTAAAATGTGTATACGCTTCCTCCAGGAAATATGAGAGAAAAATAAAATTGGACAAGTGATTGCACAGAGCTGTCATTTAGAGGCAATTTAAGAAGTAGACAAGTACCAATAGTCAAAATACGCTTTTTGCTTTTGTCCTTAGAGATCATTTATATGGTGTAGTTAATACAAGCCATAATTTTCATGTTAACCTAGCAGCACCTTCTTGTCTGTAAAAACTTCAAAAAGAAAGGGTGATTAAATGGGTTCCAATAGTGCCACAGTTTCATAATTATTCTAACAACCAACAATGGAATTCCAGCCATGCACCCTTGAAGCTATTTATTTGCAGCCCACATGTCTCTTTTTTCAAGGTATTTTATTTTACTCCAGTCTGACCTAGAAATCCAGACAAAGATTGGGTGCCATAACATCTGATAAAAAGCTGCTTTTTCAAGGGCATTAAATATAAAATGCAAGTAAAGTCTATGGGACAATGTATCTTATACCTATATTAAAAATATATTGGAATTGATACGTAACGGAGTGCAAGACGTTGTTGTAGTTCTTTATAAAGCTAATGGCACAAAGTCGTATATATTCCGGTGTAGAAAAGTATATCCACTGCCTTCCAGCCCCTATATGTGTGGGCACTTACATACATAAGATAGCCTTTCATGGCACACATAGAATGGATTTCAGAGTGAAAATACATACTACAATAGAACCACCATTTTGCATTTTTCAGGAGACCAGAAAAATGGTGTTAAATAAGGCATTTAAAAATATTAAAATGACGGTTCACTGATCCCTTGTTTATCAGCGCACATACATTCAGCAGCAAAAGGCAGTGTGCAATTAGCCTAAAAAGCCGTTTTATGCCAATAAACTTACTGTAATGCTGTGACCTTCCGGAAACTAAATGCATGAGTGATTTGGGTTTGATTATTTTAGGGATGCACTGAATCCAGAATTGATTTTGGGATTGGGCCTTTTGCAGCAGGATTTGAGCAAATCCAAGTGCTTATGAATCCTTTTATAACATAAATAAGGAAGTAAATTTTTAGCCTTTCCCAGCTGCAAATTAGGGTCCTGATTCTGTGAAGTATTGGTGCAAATCTTTCATGAAGCATTTTGGATCTGCCAGAATCCCAAAATAGTGGATTCAGTGCATCCCTAGTTTATTTACAGCCTTATTTCAGTTATCATCAGACAAATTGATCATCGCTTAATGATAAGTTTATGCCCTGTTTAATTCCCTTACAGTGGACCCATACTAACAGTGCAGATTTTCCCCGTGTTAGAAAAAGAACTTTGCATCATTTTTCCCCACAGGACATTTTGAATGGCATTAAAAGAGATTTCAGTTTAAGCTTAGTTTCTGAAAGCGTACATCTGAAGTGTCTTCTTTGTAGCACATTCATTCTTAAATGCATTTCTGTCATAGTAAAAGGCTCGTGTCATTTTTTTTTTGTCATTGAATTTGTGTATAGAAGGATGGTATCACATACCTCCCAGCTGTCCTGTATTTTGTGAGGCAGTCATGATTTTGACAGGTTCTGCATCTTACTGAAGTGTCCCGAGTTTCTATTTGCTCTCGCTGCACTGCCAGAAAAACATACAAAGTTTCTAAAACTTAATTAACGAAGACGCTTTCTGAGAGCCAAGAATTCTCAGCACCTGCAATTACATACATTTGTAACTATTTAAGATAAGAAAATATACAATTGTAACATTTAAAGAGACTTACAGCTTAAAGGGCAATTAACCTTCATAATGAAAACTGCAATAACCTAAAATATGACCCTAAAAACCCAGAAATGTGGACATGGTATTTAGGGGGTGTGGCCACAAAATGGTAATGGTAAAAAAAAAAAATCACTGCACATGTGGCAAACCTTTTTGTCCCTCTTTCTGATTTGCAAATGTTGGGAGGTATGGTATCATTCAGAGACCATGTTGTATTCCCTGCTGAATTTTTAGATAACAAACAAGTATAAACACCCCAAATCACCCCTACAATAAAATTAAATAGAAGGTGCTCAAAAGCACCCAATACAATTTTATCCAGGTAATGAAGGATCACATGGTTTTAGTTAGTTGGAGTGAGTCTGAGGTTACAAAGTAACCAGGCCCATGTTTTTTAGCAGAAATAAAAAGTTTCCTTGTAACTGCATTTTGTCAGGAATCCTGGAAATATGCTACACAATTAATAAAAATGCTGTTTCCAAGATCAAAATAGTCATGGTAAAATTGTTGCTGCATGTCTATTGAAATTTTGTCATCACTGTATGTACAATATTACTAATACTGTGGCCTTTGCAGGTCTCCTCCTTAATGGAAAAACTAAAGGATCAGTGGAATCATCAGAAACTGAGAAAGATGATACTTCACAAGGGTCTTCACACACCAACAGTGTAACTTCATCAGACTCAGAAGATGGGCCATTGAGGAAAAGGTGAGAATAAGATCTACCTAATTAATGAAGTACCCGGCTTTTTTTCTTTCATAACATAAATATTAGCTTTCTAACAAAACAGAGAAAATACAGAGGTCGAAGTGACACAGTCCTGTAATGTCACTTGTGCAGCTAGACACCTTGAAAGCTAAAATTTTTATAGGAAATTGCATGATATTTGACTGACAGCCTACAAACCGTTATGAGATGTGGAGATTGCAGTGGTTATAATGGTGAGGATGTGTCATCATTATACAAGTAATCATAGGTAGCAATGTGTAGCAGGTCACAACAATTTTTGAGGGGCCATTTATTCCTCAAGGGACTCTTGGTCGCACCAGTCCCCCCAAATTTAATCAAACTTGTCATGTGCCCCTCTAGTTTCATATTTTAGTTTAACTAGGAGAAGAGCTCCATCTACTAGGTTTATCCAGAAAGCCAGAGACGGGAGCTCCTCCCATCCAGTGCATGAGAGTTCGCAATAGAATCTTGGCCACAGCAGTGGGTAATATCTCATCTATTATTCCTAGCAAGCAGACTGCTGGGTCCACTATTTGTGGCATGCCCAGTTGAATCCATTACCTTAGACCAGAATTCCCGCACTGGAGGGGATGTGGATAAAATCTTTGTCGTCTTGACAAATTTATTTAGCTTAAAGGGCAAGGAAAGTCTAAAATAGAATAAGGCTAGAAATGCTGTATTTTGTATACTAAACATAAACATGCACTTATTGCACCACAAGCCTAATCAAACAAATGATTTATGCTTTCAAAGTTGGCCACAGGGGGCTGTCATCTTGTAACTTTGTTATACATATTTGCAAGACTAGACTACATACACATGCTCAGTGTGGTCTGGGCTTCTTAGGGATCGTCATAAATGATCAAAAAACAAAGCTGCTTGAGTTCTCCATGGTCGGTAAGTAAGGCAGGGACTCCCCCTGCTGTTCATAAAATGATTGTTTCCCTGCCAGAAGTTAGGGACTGTCTGACATTTCCTATCCACAGCACTAAATGAAGGGAGAAGTTCACTGCATACAGTCAGGTTTCTTATAAAAACGGTACACATTTTTTAATTAAAGTATATTGGAGATAGATTTCTTTTTCATTAAAGAAAGTAAAAATTGGATTTTATTTCTTTGCCTTTCCTTGCCCTTTAAGTGGCGATATATACGTTTGGTGGATGAATTTGTATTGTATGAGCCTGTCTTTTATTGAGATTAGAAATTTGTAAGCATTTTCCGTGGCTTCCTCCCATTGGTCACATTCAAGTCCTGGAATAACCTAAGTCCACTGGAGGAGATAGATCATCTTAATGAGATTGACCCTACCCCAAAGCGTAACCGGTAATTTGGCCTAACTCTTACGGGATTGGGTCAGGATATCCATTGTGGGATCTAGGTTGAGCTGCAAGAAGTGATGGAGGTCTGAAGTTACTCATATTCCCAGTTATTTAAATGATGTGACCTACTTCAACTGTGTCTGTGGGGTAGGTGGGGCTTGGGGGTGAGGGTCAATATAGAACAGCTGTGAATTCTCCCAATTGATACGGAGTCCTGAATGTTTGCCAAAGTCATGGACTGTAGTTAAAAGAATGGAGAGGGAGTCTAGTGGATCCTCAAGATATTTTAGTATGTCAACAGCAAAAAGGGACACCTTTTCTGTGACGTTAGCATATTGTAAACCTTTAATGGCTAATTAGCAGCTAATTTCAGTAGACTGCCTAGGCGCGATCATAAGATGCCACCTTTCCAACCTTTGGACAAATTTCCTGCTAGAGCTGCTTTAGCTATCTGTAAGAAAATGGAAGACGTCAGCTGCAAAATTGTAGTTCACACAATATCACAAAAAGAAATGAGTCCTGAAATATGCATGTTCAAAAAAAAATGTTTGTCTTATGTTGGAACACATAATTCCTAAGACAAGCCTAAAATCACTATGGTCATTTCCCGGCACTGGCTGGAGTGTCGCAAAGACATCCACTCTGAAACCGTGGAATTAGTTCTGCTAGTTGTTGAATCACTAGCAAAGGAGTAGGTTTGCCTGATTTCACTTGCATTAACTGGTAAAGTTTAGTGGAGTAGAATTAATAATTTTGGACACGTTTTGGGATCCTGGTTACACTGAAAGCAAACTTTAACACTACATTATTAATTTACATTCTTGAAAATTCTGTTTCCTGCTTTGTGGCAACACTTCTGGAAGGTCCTTTCCTTTGCCCCAAGCACAAAGTGAGGTCCATATGGAGCTGGTTTGCTGAAATGGCTTCAGAAGAACTCGACTGGCCTGCATAGAGCCCTGACCTCAACCCAGCTTGAATGCCTGTGGAATACATTTTAAAGCTGACTGTGAGACCAGCTTAATCCCCATCATCAGTTCCCCTATTACTAATGCTGTGGCTAAATGGAAGCAAATCCCTACAATATCTAGTGGGAAGCCAAATACACAGCTCTTTTTATTTTATAAATGATAGACTGACAAGATCCTACTATTTTTGCAAGGATGTTTTTTCCTTCCTTCCTTTCTTTTATTTTTTACTTTTATCAAGTATGCACCTTATTATTGACAATCTATACAAGAAGTGGTCAAATAAAGTTTGTAATGTTAGTCACCTTTAATAGGTGCTTGTCTTTTTATGTATTCACTTGGTTATTAATTCATTCATTTTTAAAATAGGACAGGTCAGCTGTTTTACATTTAAGAACTAGGCACTTGAGATTGCCCTTACTTAATTCATAGCTGGGCCCTGCAAACTGTCTCTAATGTAGCTGTTATAAAGATAATTTTATTCTTTATTGCAATAGCATGCAATATATTTATATATAGCTTGGAATTCTGCAGAGATGAGGATATATTAATAATTAAACCTTTTGGCTTATTGTACAGTGCTTCCATACCCCACTAAGCTATGGATTTAAGTGCAACAGGAATGTGTGAACATCATTGTTGACTGGTCTTTCATCACTGCCTCCACATAAATGGAGTAATTGATGCCATGGTGAAAATCTATGTGTGGAGACTCTTGGCTAAAACTTTGCTTTAACAGTTGGATCCAACCTAAATGACCAGTCAAAAGCTAATATTCATTCTTTGCCTGAAATCTGTCTGGGGACTCCTGGCTGCTTGGGAAAAGTGCCATGCTGAAACTTCTTTAGTCCCTGCCAAAGTTAATAGGTATTGAACTAGGAGAAGGAGTTTCACTTTACAATTAGTAGAAAAAGAATGCTGTTTCGGATCAACATTTAATTAATAAGCATTCACAGAGCATATGCATACATTAGTATGAATTAATCTTTTTCTGTTGGTATTCTCTGTTAAAAGAAATGAAGGCAGAATAAAATTGAAATTGGTAGATGTGAGGTTCATGACAAAGCCAAGCCCTTGTTCAAGCCTGATTTGTTCTGGAATGTACCTGATCCAAGAATATGTTAAACACACAGACATGTTTTGCCAACAGTTTTCCTTTTCTTGTAAATTGCATTATACTAGGGGACAAATTTACAAAATTCACATGAATGGATCGTAGTTCGATCGAATATGATTGAATTACGATTGTGCGATTTAATCGGATATTCGAATATACAAATTTGGCCTCTTCAATCATCGAATACCAAATTATCGAATAGATCGAATGATCGGATATTCGATAATTCCATCATTCGATGATCAAAGGAATTCAAATATTAAAATCCTTTGAATGCCTACTTATGCCAGATTTAACCTACCGAATCCCAATAGAAGCCTATGGGAACCCCCCATAGGCTTCTTTTGCCAAGTCCTGCTCGAATACCATTGAACACTTTGATCATTCGAATCGTACAAATTTTTTCAGAGGCTCGGAGGAAAAAGTACGTTTTGTTTTTTTTTGTGTGAAATTGAACGATCAGTATCCGATCGTACGAATTCATCGAGAAATCGAATATCGAGCAAAATGATCGAATTTCGAATAAATTCATAGGATTTTGGGTGAATTTTTGTAAATTTGCCCCTAGGTGTATTTGATGTCGAATTTACCTGGTGGGTGAGGATTGAACGGATACCTTAAAGCCACCAATATGTGTGTACAGTTGTGTTGCTGCCCTTAAAATGCAGTTGAAGGCACCTATACAGGTGAATACAGACTAAAATGTGGGACCTCTCTCTCATCTTATTCTTCAACCCTTTCCAGCACTATCATAAATTACTCTGTGTTTTATATTTTAAGAGTATAGGGCTAATTCTGGATTATATTTACATGTTACTAGAGGGATGCTGTCCATCTTGCAAGTAGTCAGTGCAACTCTTGACCGACTGGGGGCTATAAAAATCTTGTGATGACTATATCCCGCCATGAGTCTCCGCAGACCTCGTCTAGAAAGAGTGTTTTTGACCACAGAAGATGTAATTGTGCCTGTTCTAAAACAGTCATAAATATTTTTAATTCTTAATACCGTTGTCATTTCAAGATGCTCATTTAAAGAATTTTCACTCAATCAGTCTAGACCGCATTTTTATAAAGACTTCCTTTGGGACTCTGTTAGCATTACAGTAAGAGTGGTTACACCATTTAAGCATACTTCTTAAATAAATATTCATTTGACACAGCAATGTACTTTCTGACCTGTCAATCTAGAACTTAGTAGGCAATACAAGTCATAGAAACTGTTTTAATTTGGTACATAGTGTTGAACAGTATAAGGGGTTCCTCACCTATATGCAAATAAAAAAAAAAAAAAGATTTAAAAAATCAAATAGACGGCACTCTGGTTAAAAATTTATTGCAGCAACCTGCGGATAGGAAAACCTAACGTGTTTCGGGAACAACTCCCTTAATCCTAGGCTTCAATTTTCTGTGAATATCTCCTTCTAAATATGGGAATATATATGTATGTATGTATGTGTGTGTGTATATATATATATATATATATATATATATATATATATATATATATATATATATATATATATAATATTATAATACATATATGTACTCTGTGTATGATAAAATATATAGGGTTATGTACACACATGTACATGTACATATGTTCATATGTTATTTTACATGAAATGGGCAATACAGTTGACTACTATTTTGGAGAAAAACATTATTTATGAGATTGATCATGTTTATAAACAAAGCAGGCAGATTTTGAATTAGAACAATGCCGCCATCCTCATCATCACGATCATCATGTTATTGCTCAAAGGTATTTGAGGTTTTAAGTGATTATGCTTTACTGATGTTAGTAGCGGCAATTTTCAGTATCCCCCTGTGGTAAGTAATTTTTTTTGCTTTTTATAGTCTCAACAAAACACAGCAATAAATAGCATTGTGTGTCTTTGCCCTTTGGTTTATGGCCTATGTGGTGTTTTGACTGCTTTTTCTTGTAAAAGCAAAATATGGTAGCCAAAACACCCTTCCCCTCCTTGCAACCAACTTGTTGCCTATGGCAGGAGACATTTGTATATGTGGCAAAGCAGTTCCAGAAAAGGCCCTCTGTGTTCTCCTACTGCCTTTACTGTGAAATGCCTAAAACAATGTTGGGTATTTTCACCCTTCTAAGTACAAGTGTTTTGGATAATATTGTCCCCTTTAGTCTGGGAATTCACAATCACAAAAATCAGACAGGTGCCATTTTGTGGATAATGTTATTTAAGACTTTACATCATGCCAAATTCTTGGTTTTATGCCAGAATGGGGAACCTTATGCCCATTCCCATGCCCTCTCCACACAATTAGATGGTGAGGAGCGAGGGGGAATTTGAGGGCATAGTGGCTTCTAGGAAGTGCAGAATGGAAAGTATATGTCAAAGGCATAGAGGAGGGGCAGACAATTTGATTGACAGCTGAGGTTGTAAATACGTTTATAACAGTTATAGATATGGTAATAAAAAAAAGAATTTGGATTTCATGTTCATTTTGAAAAAGACTTTTATTTTACATCTTTTTATGTCTGGGTGACGTCTTCTTGTTTTGGGTTTCACAATTTTAGTCTATTTAGAGGGGATCTGCCGTGAAAATAAAAATGTAATATAAGCTTCTGCATACTGAACTGTTTCTGAAATAATGAAGTTTATCTTCACTTTTCCTCTCTCAGCATCTGTTTTTCCTCTTTCTGTCATGCAGGTGTTGGGTGTCAGATAATCATTGACCGTTTGATCCAATATATCATATGGGGGCTCCTTTTGCCTAGAAGATGTATTAGAGTTCACGCTATTAATGTCACCAGGCATCATGTGTCTCTACAATTCTGTACTGTTTCTGAAATAATGTTTATCTTCACTATTCCTCTCTCAGCATCTGTTTTTCTTCCTTCCCTCTTCATGCAGGAGTTGGGTGTCAGATAATCATTAACCGTTTGATCCAATATATCATACGGGGGCACCTTTTGCCTAGAAGAAGTAATAGAGCTCACTCTATTAATATCACCAGGCATCATGTATCTCTGCATGCAGGATTTGTGCAAAAGGCAGTTATTTTTTTAGATTTTGTTTGTGTTTGTATTGGAATTGGTTATTTGAATGAGCTCTAATACATCTGCTAGGAAAGGAAGATCCCACTATAAGATATATTGGATGTAACTGTCAATGACTATCTGACCCAATTGCTCAATGAAGACAGAATGAAGAGAAACAGATGCTGAGAGAGAGAGAGATAGTGAACACAAACTTGATTATTTACAAAATGATGCAGTATATTTAATTGATTGTACAAAGTTTTTTTTATGCGGAAGCTTATATTACATTTTTGCGATAGTTCCCTTTAAGCTTCTCACAAGTACTGTTTTTCATCCATTTTTCGTGGTAGTTTAGTTCATTCAATTTCTGGACTTTATAATAATGTGAATATAATTAGCGTCAGACTGGGGGGCCCACTGGGGATACTGCCTCGGGACCCTGCCCAAGCTGTAATGCTCCCTCGGGATCACCTCCCGCCTGAGCCGTAATCCTCCCTTGGGATCCCCTTCCGCTCGAGTTGCAACCCTCCCTCAGCAAAAATCCCCCTAGCCACAACCCTCCCTTGGGAACCCCCTTCCCTGAGCTGCAGCCTTCCCTCGGGAAACCCCCACCGCAGCCCTAATCCTCCCTCGGCAGTTACCTCAAGTTATACAGCAGATACACTCTGTAGAACATAATGTCATCTGTTATACATTATTTATCCTGTGCCATATAGCCCTTTTTCAATTTCTGCCATTCCTACATAGCAGCTTGTTTATATGAACAATAGTAGTGCAAAACAACAGTACATGACATTTTTATTACTTTAAAACACTTTTTTTTGTCTTACTGTTCCTTTAACCAGGGACACTGGAGAACAGTTGTGGGAAAGGCATACATTTTGCTGTCCTAGTACTTATAATGGATCTCCAACCTGATCTTCTGACCATTGACAATCTCCCAGCATGTAGTATAGTCAAGTCATTTTCTTGGGGCTATACACATCTGTGCGATTATTCTAGGGCTACGCTTATTTATTTATTTGAAACAATACTGTTGGCAGAAACCAGAGCTCAACAGATGTGATTTATTTACTTGTAATTGCATTGCATGACACTTTTAACACAAAGCAACAAACTTTATATTTTCATAGTGTGTTAGCTGCAAGGCAATTACTTGGGGTTTGAAGGTGGTTCTTTTATTATATAGTGTGATGCTATATAACCTTGTTTAACGGATTTTATTGTTAACATGCCTTTAAGCAATGATTTAAATAATCTGCTTAAAAAGCTTTACTTTACTAAGATATTTTTCTTTTTAGTTTGTCGGCCACTACCATAAAGTTATCTTGTGATATGATTGGTATGAAGAAAATTAAAGAGAAAAAGATTAATTTAATAAAAAGAGCCAGCACTCCTCTGCTATAGAAAAATAAAGCATACCTTCACTAAATGCGGTACCAATTATTTGTATGTTTCTAGTACTTGTAATGCTACAAATCCTGGGTTATCCTTTAAGCTTTGGCCAAACTACAAAACAGCTAAAATAGTTATACCATTTTCCCAAAATGCCTGGAACAAATGTGAAATCATAGCATTGCTGTTTCATTTAGTGTGGCTGATTGAAGACCAGGTGCTTATCATGAGAACACGAGCCGTTTCTTATATGATTCAGGCCATACAATCCTGCTGTCATCACAAGAAGGCTTGGGTCCTGGTTAATATAAGGACACAACTGTGGAAGCATTCAGATATAATAAGGCTGAAATGTTTATGCTTCAGTTACAAAGCTTACCCTGATAAATAGAATTTAAAGCTGCAGTAACCTCTTAAAGGTGGCATTTCATTGATGCATTTTCTTTAAATGGATTCGGTTGTGTTTTCCTATCATTTGTCTTTTGTTGTAATAACAATTGTTTGCTGAGTATTGGGTAAATTCTGACCATATCCTTTCCTGTCAAAAATAAAAGGGAGCATGAACGTGTAAATTAAGTGCTGGTTTGCTGTACAGGGTGAAACCATCTAGAAGAGAGCTCTAGTAACTTCCTTGAGGTATGCAAAGCAGAAGCTATTTATTGCATTTTATTGAAATAAATTAGCCTTTTTGAGAACACCCTTTTTGTGTCACACCTCATTTTTTTGTGTTACCAGTGCCTTAAATAGCACAGTGGCGCACATAAATCAAGTGGTGGCTGAGCCCGAGCATACAAATGCAGTTGAAGATGTAACTTTTAAAATGTATGCATTTTCATATTTAAAACATTAATAAGCAGAGTATTCTTTCTCTTCTAATTCAGCAACAATGTTATATGGCACATCATTTCTCACAAAGGACCTGCTCCAACACTGTCTGTCAGAACACATTTCCCCACTACTACAGTATATGTAAGGAATACACATAAATTATGTTCTTTCACAACATTTTAATGGATCTACGCAGCTTTACAGCCCAGGACTCCACTAATCAAACTGTCTCTTGTATATCTTTGTAAAAGGTTAAATCTTCTGTCTCTTAGCACTCCTATCAGTTCCCCCAATAATGGAGGAATACAGCTTTTTTCTTCAAGTGGTTGTTCACCTTTGAGTTAAAGGGATACTGTCATGTTTTTACTATTGAGTGCTGTTCTTAGATCTACCAGGCAGCTGTTCTCTCATGTTAGGGAACGGTTATCTGGTTACCTTCCCATTGTTCTGTTGCTAGGCTTCTGGGGGGGGGGAGTGAGTGATATCACTCCAACTTGCAGTACAGCAGTAAAGAGTGGTTGAAGTTTATCAGAGCGCAAGTCACATGACTTGGGGTACCTGGGAAATTGACAATATGTCTAGCCCCATGTCAGATTTCAATATGAAATATAAAAAAATCTGTTTGTTCTTTTGAGAAATGGATTTCAATGCAGAATTCTGCTGGAATAGCACTATTACCTGATGCATTTTGAGAAAAAAAATTTTCCCATGACAGTATCCCTTTAACTTTTAGTATGAGGTAGAGAGATATTCTGAGACAATTTACAATTGGTTTTAATTTTTTTTACTATTTAAGGTTTTTGAGTAATTTCGATTTTTATTCAGCAGCTCTTCAATTTGCATTATAAACAATCTGGTAGCTAGGGACCAACTTACCATAGCAACCGTGCATTGATTTGAATAAGAGACTGGAATATGAACAGGAGGACCCTACTAAAAATATGAGTAGAAAAACGTAGCAATAACAATACATTTGCAGTCTTACAGACTATTTGCTTTTTAGATGGAGTCCGCAACACCCATTTGAAAGCTGGAGAGTCAGAAGAAATAATTCTAAAAATATAAAAAAAAAAAATGAAAACCAATGGAAAAGTTAATTAGATTTGGACATTCTATTACATACTAAAAGTTAACTCAAAGGTGAACCACCCCTTTAATACCAAGTGTAATGCTTAAAGGGATTCTGTCATGGTGTTTATGTGTAGTTTTAATTTCTAAATTACACCATTTACACTGCAAACAATTCATTCAAAAAATTTCATTCCTGAACCAGCAAGTGTATTTTTTTAGTTGTAATATTGGTGTGTAGTCAGCCATCTCAGGTCATTTTGCCTGGTCATGTGCTTTCATTCAGAAAGAGCCAGCACTGCCTATGGAACTGCATTCTGACAAGCTGTTGTTTCTCCTACTAAATGTAACTGAAGGAGTCGCAGTGGGACTTGGATTTTTACAATTGAATGCTGTTACTGGGATATATTATCTGGTTCCCTCCCCATTGTACTGTGGATAGGCTGCTGGGGGTAAGGGAGGGGGTGATATCACTCCAATGTGCAGTGCAACAGTAAAGAGTGACTGAAGTTTATCAGAGCACAAGTTACATGACTGGGGGCAGCTGGGATACTGACAATATTAGCCCGATGTCAGATTTTTAAATTAAATATTAAAACATCCATTTGGGTGTAGCATTGATATCATTACCTGAAACTTATTAATTTCCCTTTAGAATAGTCAAACTGCAACATTGCTGTTTTTTTACAACTTTAACAATTACTGGTCTTGTGAAGCTTTTTTTTTTTTTTTTTAAACAAACATAAAAGCCTTAAGATAGACTTATCAAGTAAGTGTCTGTGCTCATTACCTCATTACTTGCATTTGGCTGGAATGTACTAGATTAGTTCACTGCACTTTACAATAGTCTTGTAATGTGTAGAGATATGTCTAGTGTGAGTCAAACACTTAGATTATAAACTCTTTTTTGCAAGATCCTCTACACCTCTTGTTATGGTTTTTTTTTTTTTTTTCATGCAGTGTGTATAAACCCATTTAGTGTACAATACTGTTGAACATAAGTATGTACATATTAATAACCGTCCTTATTTTATTTCTTTTAGGCCAAGGCTGCAAGCACAAAGAAAATTTGCCCAATCCCAACCAAACAGTCCGAGCACAACCCCCATTAAAATTGTGGAGCCATTGCTACCCCCTCCTGTTACTCAAATGTCAGACCTCTCCAAACGCAAGCCCAAAACTGAAGATTTCCTCACGTTTCTGTGTCTTAGAGGTAAGCTGTTGTTCTGACTCAATAAGAGAAACTGTAAATGTAATTTAATGTGGATTTGTCACATTTTAAGTAAGAAAGTGCGGGCAGTGGTATTTTCAAACAATTTACGGCTAGCTTTTATTTTGGTGAGGTTTTTTTCAGAAAGAACAGAAGGGAAAATGGAATGGCAAATAGGTGGGAATGAGAAGTGAAAATGGCAATGAATAGTGATGAGGAAGAAAGTTTCAGATTAGAGAGTTTTGTAAAGACTGGAAGAAGAGAAGAATGGGAGGGAGCCACAACTAATTAGAAAGTAGAGAACTCAAGGCAGATATGGAGGAAAGGAGGCAGAATGAAGCAAGATAGGTAATCTACAGGAGGAGGGAAAAGGAGGGGGAAATGCAGAGAGAGAGCGGGGAGCAAAGTTCAAATTCAATCTCAATTGAGATTTTGCCATAATCCCACTGCTTGACAAGGGGGGGCTTGCGTTTTACCCAATTGCAACAAAATTGTGCAAAATGAACACTATTGTTCATTGAGGTAAATTGAAGCTATCAAACTGAAAATTTTCACTGTCCAGAAGTTGTCATTTCCAGTGTTCAGTGTGAGGGTGACACATTCACCTGGTTCTCTAGAGGCAAGTGCACTAAGCCTATTGTTCCAGGGTGCTAAGCAAAAACTAGTGAAGAAGTGGTGTTAGCTTCAGGTTTTCCATGCATCAATTTATGCAAGTCACTGATTGGTTATTGCGTGGTAACCAGTCAGTGGAAAGCAAGAGAGCTGCAAAGCAGGAAGTAGTGTTCTGGCTATTATGTTAGACATTGTCACATCAGCCTGTATACATTTAAATGTTTGGCTAACTATCTATATTACAAACATTTTTTTATTTTGCATAGCGTATCTATTTAGAAAGTTTTATTTTTACACTGAACAATTCCTTTAAAGATCCCTGGTAAGGCCTCACCTTAAAGGGGTTGTTTGCCTTTCAGTTAACTTTTAATATGATGTAGAGAGCGATATTCTATATAGTTGGTGGCTGGGAGCTCCGTTGCGCTCACTCTGCTTTTCCAGTCCCTATTTCCGGAGAGAGAAGGATTCAGTGTGCAGGAGGGAGGCAGGGAGGGGGATGAACTGAGGGGGCAAATGAGGACTTGACATCAAGGGGAGTTGACTTCTTCTTTAAGAACAGAATGTAATTCAACACAGACATAATAGTCAATATGGAGGAACGCAGCAGAAAAGATCTTATAGAAAGACACAGAGCATAAAAAAAGAAGAATGTTGCATATTTTATGTATGCCTATACTGTATATTTTCCTGGGTGTCCTGGGTCACTTGTATTTTCAGTGTCAGTGCAGTAGCAGCATGCTGGTAGAACCAAATATTTCTTCCTTTATGATCTGGCAGCGTTGTACTAGCTAATGCTGGCCATACACGGGCAGATAAAGCTGCCGATATCTGTCGTTTAGACCGATTTGACAGCTTATCTACCTGTGTATGGGGTCTTCCGACGGGTCTTCCTGACCGATATCTGGACACAATATTGATCGGGAAGGTTGGATTTACTTCCAACCTACCCAACGGAAGTCCATTGCGCTCGTCGTAATCTGATTGTTCGGCCATAGGGCCAGCTTAACTGTCTGATGGAAAAGCCCCACAGTACAGTAACATAGCTGCACTTCTATGGGTGTGAGTGCAAAATTGGCCACCTTATTACAGAAGTCACAGTGCGGCCCCCCTTTCTGCTGATTGGATGACTATTTCCCTCCTAGGCAAAGGCTTCATATGCATGTGGGTAAAAGCAGAAAATTAATAAACTGGAAATATGAAATAAACATGAAAATGCTTGTATCTGCTGAAGCAAATAGTACTTTTTTTACTTGTTTGCCTGAATATTTAAAGGGCAGTAACACAGGAACTTGAAGAAAAAAAGAATACTATGCATTTAAATGTAATACTCATTTAGTCAGTACATAGTAACATAGTAAGTTAGGCTGAAAAAAGTCTCGCATCCATCAAGTTCAACCTTTTTAACTTTTTAATTTTTTTTATTTTAACTGCCTAACTGCTGGTTGATCCAGAGGAAGGCAAAATTTGCCTCAGGGGGAAAAAATTCCTTCCTGACTCCAAAAAGGCAATCGTACTAGTCCCTGGATCAACTTGTATAATGAGCTTCCATAACCCTGTATTCCCTCACTTGCTAAAAAGCCATCCAACCCCTTCTTAAAGCTATCTAATGTATCAGCCTGTACAACAGTTTCAGGGAGAGAATTCCACAACTTCACAGCTCACTGTAAAAAACCCCTTCCGAATATTTAGGTGGAACCTCTTTTTTTAAACGGAATGGGTGACCTTGTGTCAGCTGGAAAGACCTACTGGTGAATAAAGCATTAGAGAGATTATTATATGATCCCCTTATATATTTATACATAGTTATCATATCACCCCTTAAGCGCCTCTTCTCCAGCGTGTACATCCCCAAATTGGCCAGTCTTTCCTCATAGCTAAAATTTTCCATACCTTTAACCAGCTTAGTTGCCCTTCTCTGTAGTCTGTGGACCCAATACCGAGCCCTTAGGGACCCCACTAACAACCTCCAAGTATAAAACATACCATTAACAACCACCCTCTGTACCCGATCCTGTAGCCAGTTTCCTTTCCATGTGCAAACGACTTCATTAAGACCAACAGACCTTAGTTTAGAAAGCAGTCGTTTGTGGGGCACGGTATCAAACGCTTTGGCAAAATCCAAATAGATCACATCTACTGCCCCCCCACTGTCCAGCTTCTTACTTACCTCATCATAAAAAGCAATCAAATTTGTCTGGCATGACCTATCCTTCATAAAGCCATGCTGATTGCTGCTCATAATGCCGTTCACTAGGACAAAATTTTGAATGTGATCCCTTAACAAGCCTTCAAATAATTTGCCCACCACAGATGTCAAACTTATTGGCCTATAATTGCCAGGCTGAGATCGTAATCCCTTTTTAAATATGGGGATGACATATGCTTTCCTCCAATCCATAGGCACCATACCAGTTGAAAGTGAATCTGAGAAAATTAGAAATAGGGGATGGTCTAAAACTGAACTAAGATCTCTTAGAACCCGTGTATACTATCATGCCCTGACACCTTGTTTACATTAATTTTTATTAAAGCTTTATGAATCATATCCTGAGTCAGCCATTGACTAGAGTCAGTGCATCTATGAAGCAAGCCTGGGTACTCTGACTCTATTGTATACACTGAAGAAAAGAACTGATTTAGCACATTTGCCTTTTCTGTATCGGTTACAACCATACTGGTACCATTATTTAATGGAGCAACACTATCAACCTGCATCTTTTTACTATTAATATATTTTAAAAACTTTTTAGGGTTACTTTTCGCCTGTGCCAGAATTAATTCTTCATTTCCTTTCTTTGCCTTCCAGATTGCTGATTTACAACATTTATTACAAAGTTTATATTCATTAAATGCAGCGTCTGTCCCAACAGATTTGTAGTTTTTAAATGGCTTTTTCTTCTTTCCTATTAACTTCTTTACATCTGTATTAAGCCACATAGGATGATTCTTAGCGCTTTACTCCTTAAGGGAATAAACTAGAACAGTAATGATTTAATATCATTTTAAATGACAACCATTTCTGTTCTGTGGTTTTAGCTGAAAACATAATGCCCCAATCAATACTCTGAAGGGCAGCCATAAAGGCACTAAAATTAGCTTTTCCAAAATTCATGGTTTTTACAGGATAGAAAAAACTGCCAGGTTGATTCAGGTGAATAATGTTTATTTTTGGTCCTTTAACTATTAGGCCTGCATGTGACATCTGTTCTCACTGTCTACTAACACAGCAACAGGCAATAACACCTATCTGAAATGGCTCTTAATATCCCATGACGGAAGCCAGGCTCAGTTAAGAATATAAAAAAGCTTTGTGATGCAAATGCTTTAATGGGATCTGCTGCTTGCTTAGTTTGAGCTTGAAAAGCTAATTAAGTTGAACTTATTTTGTGGAAATATATCTCCTTTAATCATAGAGTTGGTACTCACTAAACAATAATCTATTGTTTGTTGTGTTAATTTCTTTACACATGGGGAAAATTCAGGCATCGTTAAACCAGAGCTGCTTCTGGCAAAAATATCTCTGGGGTATAAAGGGAACATGTTAATGTGCTGTTTTCCTGTGCCAGGCTTTACGTAGCACGTGCAGCACAATGCTTGCTTTGATGGCTTTGAAGCATGGTTTTATTTCAGAATAACCAGCAGAACTCCACAAGTTCTCATCATAGTGTCCCACAGAAGAGGCACTTGATTTATCTAACTCCTGCTATTCACCCCAAAATATGATACTGGAAGTTACTTTGTTGTTCTGTATACATGAAGGTTTATATAAGAACACGGACATGTTTTGCTCAAGCTCCATTAACCCATAGCAACCAGTTTGCATTTATAGGTTTACTTTTTTAAAGCAAACATTTTATTTGTTACTATTGGCTACTGGACTCAGGGCAGACACTAGAGGCAAATGCCTCAGGTGCAGTCGTAGAGGGTGGACAAAGTGGAAGGGGTCAGGTTAGGCAGTGTGCTGAACCTAGTACAGAGTTTGTGCTGCTCTTTCATGGATTCAAATAAATAATCACCAAAATTAATTACTACTGTGGTTGCTACCTGACTAGATTTTGCCAGCCCAGTGTGTAATGGTCTGGTGCTCCATTCCAGTGTTATTAGGTAACAAAGATAAATGCTTCAGGTGGTTATCTGTAGGTGCCTATAGATATCATTCAACAACTCAATCAATTTTAAACCATAGTTTGTCCTCCAGATATTATTGTCTCTAACTTCCAGATACAGTCCTGCACAGGTCTAATTGGGCAGATCCATGCCCAGCCCACATCCACTATGTCCTCTTCCCAGACTCCCAACTTGCACTCACAATGGGTTTACATACAACCTGACCCCCGGGGGGGCCCACATGACCTGAAGTGGTGTCACCATGGACTGGAAGTGATGTCACTCTGGAGGTAGATCAACCAGGTAAAGGGCATCAGTAGTCGTTGGAGGAAGAAAAGTCTCACACCCCTAGCTGACCCGGATACCCAGGCAGGGTTCTTGTGAAATGCTTCCTGGTTAAAGCTTCAGCATAGACAGGGCTTGCTACGCTTTTTTTTTATTATTATAAATGCTGCCAAATTGTTCCCTATACCCTGGAGTGGAAAAGCATTTTGTTGATGGAGGATCAAGCATAACTGAGCAACATGATATTGTTCAAAACCTGAAAACTTTTAGAAATACAGCTCAGCGCAGGATCACATTGTCCTTATGACAAGACTGTGTTTAATAACTTACAGAGCAGTGATTGATGGCTCAATGAAGTGGAAAGCACAGAGATTTAGCTATTCTTACATATATTCTTAGCTTCTGGAAGATTTCCATTGTTTTGATTTACATCAAGCAGACCGATATTACTATACTACATTACTATATTACTAATACTACAGCCTACAGAAGGAACAATAGTGTGATTCATCTTGAACATCAGGAAAAACAGCATATAGGAAAGGCAGGTAAAGGGAAAGTAGCCCTAGCAGACATATTGCTCTTTAAGGCGCCTATTTTCTATTTCAAACATTTGTTTCCCCTCATAATCCTATGTAGAGTTTTAAAAGAATATCTACATAAACTGTGGAGCAGGGGTGATTGGCAGTAAAACACCCCAAATTGAAGTAGAAGTCATTTTTATCAAAGAACTTGAGTTAGTTTGAATCCAGCAGAACATACAAGTAGAAAAGTGCTGTCATTGTTGGGGAATCCCAGGAAGCAGTACAGCATCTTGGGAGTATACTTGACAGCCCAAAGGTATAATAAATAATTGGTTGAAACAGATGTTAACTTTGGGTTGCTTCTTTCTTTTGAATTCAATTTGCTTTGAGATTGTGCATCAGAGATATTTATTTTTATACACCACATCAGCAGCCGCACCGTAGCGGAGTGCATGTAAATTCATCCTTAAATAATATATAGTAGTAGTCTGTGTATGTCATTGCCTTGTTAAAGTTTTTCTACTAATTGCAAAATGCATTGTTTATTGTACAATGTAGTGTACAAAGCAAAGGGCCTCCATTGGGGAGGGGCAGCTGAAGCTGGTGTAAGTATACAACAGGATCTGGGTCCCAGTGGGGCTCTGGTTAGGGGCCCACTTGGACAGGCTAGGCAATATCTGGGTTCTGGTTGTGTTTACATAGCGCCGGTTTACCTGGTCTTAGAGCATGCAAATATTTAGCTTTATGAGGCCCCAACATTTTTGTTAGAGACCCTGGGCCTACTTACTCTTTACTTTCTACTGGTGTGCCATAGGGAGTGTGGCTGCCAACAGAAGTAACGCACTGGCAGTGTGGCTGACAACAGATTGTGGTGCCATTATTGCTTTGGATATCTCACATCAGAATGCTCCATGTGTCATTACAGTTTAAGAGCTACATTTCTCATCAAGCACTCCAGTTATTTTACTAGCTGCTGGCAACTGTTGCTTTCTCTTTGTAGTCTCTTCAGACCATGCTGAAGGACCCACAAGTGGTTGGTTGCCTTGAAATGGAAAGCCTGCCAGCTGCTGAACCACTTTGGGTCTGTGGGAGGTCTCCTGGCCTCCTCCTTGTGTGGCCAAATCATAAACAAACTAGCAGATAGCAAGATTATTCCAAAATCGGTGTGTAGGTGTCTAGAATCTGGAACGTTTGGAAAGGTATAATTCATTGGCATCTGAAATGCTCTTCCACTGTAATTTATTGTACCTGAGAAATGTGCATTAATTAAAAAGTATTGTGGTATTAGAGCAAGTGCCTTGTCTGAAGCTACTTTTGTACTCAACGTCCATCAAAATTTTTGTAGGAGAAAAACAAATCCGCGTACTCCAGTTTTTGCTGAATGTGCATTCTAAATGAGTGAGTTCTGTTAGATTAAAGTTTCTATAATGGCCAAAGTCTGAATTATGGCCAGAGGAAATATTTGTTTTTTTTTCTAAGTAAAGCAAACACTACAGAGATTGCCAGTGTACAGCGTACAGAGCAAAAATAGAATGCTGTTTGGCAGAGCACTGATGTTTTCTGGTGCTTGCAGTGAATCCAGCAGTAATGTCCACCGCTTCAGTTACTTATTACATTTACAAAATGTCTTAAAATTAATCTGCAATTAACAGTATTTGTAATAACAGAATTGTGACTGCTGTTATGAAAGTTCATAGTTCAGATGTTGCTAGATTTATAAGTGTAAACACTTCTTCCCCCCCCCCCCCCCCC
>CM044441.1:91079626-91132601 GCA_024363595.1 Xenopus borealis
CCCCCCCCCCGCCCATGGCCCTGTTTTATAAATGCCCCTGTATTTTTTCAAAATGTTTATATTTCAAATGATGATGACTAATTTTTAACATCGGTATTCCTTAGTATTCAATACAAGCCCATCCTAACCATGCTTGTGAAACAAATTCTGCTTATTTGCTAGTAAAGAAACTGATGCATTTAAACAGTGAAGAGTTCAGCCCAGTTAAAGAATGACTTCATTCTGCCTTAAGCTTGTCATAGATGCAGAGATCCGCTCGTTTGGGGATCTTTCCCCGATATGCTACTAAGTGGCTGGGCTATAGGGCCCTATGGCCGAACGATCGGATTATTATAAGCGCAATGGACTTCCGACGGGTTGGTCGGAAGAAAATCCAACCTTCCCGATCGATATTGTGTCCAGATATCAGTCGGGAAGACCCCATACAAGGGGAGATAAGCTGTCAAATCGGTCTAAACGACCGATATGGGTAGCTTTATCTGCTCGTGTATGGCCAGCTTAAGTCCATTTTCATTTTCAGTTAACCCCAAGGCTCTACATAGCATACTTTATCTTTTGAATTATTGCAGCCTGGCCTTGTAATATTTAAGTTTTAGTACTGTGACATGTGTCTGTTCATAATCACCATAATCGGGCACCTCACTTTTCATTCAATAACATTGAGTGGTGAAAAAAGGGATATTTTGACCGCCTCTATTGTTCACTGGATGGCAGCAGTGGTCAAATGTCCTGCATGCTTTGGCCTTGGCAGTTGCTGTTATTTTTCCTGTTGCTATTAATCATTTTCATCTTTGAGCAAGCATTCTGCCTTACCTGACTAACTTGTTGTTACAACTTATTACCAAGAGAAAAACAAACAAAAATCTAGAAGATGGTAGGCACTATCTCAGACACTGACAAACTGTTACCATATGTCCCTTGATTATAGTTTTCTTCGGTGAACTATGTTTTTAAAATCTTAAGCTATTGCTGGCTTAAAAAGTAATCGGTAACAAAGGTATATTAATACAGATATAAGGATAAGGAATATTAATTCATATATACCCTCACCATTTTTTCAATACAGTTTGAGGTTTTCATTTCCTTTTTCTGCAAATCACATTGCATATATCAGCATAAGACTGTAACATATTTCTACCCCATGGGTAATAAGCATATATATCTACATTAATAATATACATAGGCAAAAATCTAGTAGCACACTGCAATTTGTGAAAAAGTGTTTTGCATTTTATTTAGACCATGTACATACAAGAAAAAGGGCAACGTTTCTGCACCCCCTGAGCCCTTTATCAATCAATCCTTGATAAATAGCTCAGGGGGCCCAATACGCTGCCCTTTTCCTGTTTGTACTTGGACTCAATACAATGCGATACACTTTTCCCAGAATTGCAGGCGCTACTGGATTTTCTCCTTTGTATCAGTTGACCCAAAGCAGATGAGTATTTTTCAGGGTTAGCACCTGGCACCTTCACCATGTAAATTTCAAGGGGGTTGAGCTCTCCATATTGCAAATATTTAGAAATACATTATATACCTTAGACCAAAGGTGTATGGCTTGGGGACAGGTCCACCCGATATGTCCCATAGTGCCTAAAAGTATGGCAAACGCAGAAGCCATTGTTATTGGCTCTTGAGACAAATTTTGCATTTCTGGCTGGGGTCAGGTACCTTCTAAAAGGTACTTGATAGTTCTGCTAGAAGCAGGCTACATTGATAGAGCTAGGTTTCAGATTTGCCCAAAGTTGAAGCAACTGCTCCTCTTCTGTTACCCAATACTTGTTCCAGGCTTTGATATAGGATAAGTTAGTAACAGTCTTAGGGTAAGGCCACACGGGGAGATTTTGGGGAGATCTGTCGCCTGGGGACTAATCGCCACGACGAATCTCCCCAAATAGCTTGGTAGCAATGCGTACCAGGCTACACGTAAAGTCGCCTGCGCCTATTCACACCCGGCAACGCGATTTTAAAAGTCACTCAAAATTGCCTGGCTGTAAATATATAAATTAGATTGCCCTGCAAGAAGGTTTCCCATTCAAGAACCATTGTTCAAAGAAGGTGGCTGTTGCTGAGGACTAGAAAACTACCAATATGTGCTTAGAAAATGAGAAGCCTAGTATCTTTTTAGGCAAATTATATTTGGCTATATCCCTGTGTAATAATCGGCATTCATTAACAATATTTGCACAACTTTCACAGCAACAGAATGTATGAAACATATCACTATATGGAAAAATTCATACAGCCAACGTTTTTGACATTCAGCTGTGAATGATAGAGTAATACGATAGTGGAGGGTTCTTTTCAGTGTGACTTTTGTGTGAACTGTTGCATAGTAAACTGAAACATCATCACAAAACAAGCCTGACTCTGTAAGTGATAAACTGTCCCCATTTTATATACTTCCTACATGAGCTTAATTGTGTGTCTGCCAGATATTAACGCACTAGGTGAGTGCCAAATCTTGATGGTTGGCTGTGGTACAGCCATAACCCTGGATTCACAGAGACATGCAGCAATCAGAAGAAAGCCAATCCCTGACTTACATGAATGAAATATTGACAGAGTACAAAAAGCCATTCACAGGCAAGACTTGCATCCATCTAGGGTATCCTGATTGCCTGTGCAAGCAATTCCCGGCACAGAGAAGGACAGTGAGAGGGTCACCAGGGATATTTGTTGCATTCGTTCTCTTTATTAACTGAGCAACCAGCAAAAAAATTGATCTCTCCTTCTCTTTACAACCTGAAACGTTATAAAAAATATAGCTAGTCCCATGCCAAATTTGTCAAAGTATCTTATGCCAGTTAGAAGCTATCTTTTCTTTTTTTATTTATTTTTTGCCTGAGTTTGTCTTTGATTCCATTGCTTTTTTTTGTAAAAACATTTGGTGGAAAAGAAAATATTTCCATGTTTATTTATTTTGAATTCAGGTTTATGCATAGGTGTATAATCTATAAAGGTTCTTGCATGTGCTCTTTTGTGGTCTACAGCAATCGTATTTCTATTAGAGCCAAGTCATGACTATGATGAATCACGTTTTATGGAAATTGTAATCTGTAGGATGGCTGTAGTAATGGCCTTTTATTTATGCAATATGTAGGTTCTCCTGCTTTGCCCAGCAACATGGTGTGTTTTGGAACCTCTCAAGATGAAGAGGAAATTGAAGATGATGATGCAGAGTTTGAGGACATAAAAACAACCAACACTAACACTTCATCATCATGCCATTCAACACCGCGTAAAACAAAAACACAAAAGCAAGTAACGAATGGACACGGTGAGTCTTCTAGTCTTCTTCATATTTATGTCCTACCATGCATGTCTGTTGCTTCTTAATGCCATAGAGATTTTTTTTTAATTCCAGAATTGGATGTTTTTAGTTTTAAACTACTAAGACACTTTTCAACATCCAATAGTAATGTACTGTGTATATCACTTCATCAGTATGAGAATTGCTGACCCTGCTTTTTGAAAGAGATACAAATTGTTTGCTGAATTAGAAAAAAAATAATTGGTCTCATAAGCCCAGCAATTGACCAACTGGGCTCCTTTTCTTCAATCAGTCTGTGGTTCAGAAAGTGACTCCTGGCAGATGCTCCAATATCCTATATTTGTAATGGGAATTAAGCACTGTATTCATGGTGAAATACAGGTCTTCTGTACAGACAGAAGTGGCAAAAAAATGGTGGGCTAAATTGTGGTCTCTGGTTTTATTTACAAAGGGCAAAAAAGGTTGAATTCTTCCTTGTTACTGCATTTACACAGTTGTCATAGCTTCAGGAGTCATTCTTCTGCCTCACTGATAGGGCAGCGATATCACTGTAATTTTATTTGGGAGTGATGTGTTTGTCACTTAAAGGGTACCTGAAAGTGCAAAGCATTTTCTGGGGTATAAGATGTTTGAGAGAACGAACGCTTATATACTTAATGCATATATTGGAGATCACATGTGATTGAGTTATATGTGTATAACATGTGGGTGTGTGTTATTTCCCTTTTCCGATTTTTAAAAACGGTGCGAACGTGTAGTTTCGGGTTTACAGACATTAGTTCACAAACTTTCATTTCCCGATTTGATACTTCTTCTGTTTTTCTGAGAAGCTGTACTGTTTTATAATGGTTTAGATTAAATACTAAAGACATTGAGACATTCGGTGCCTTTAAGCTACTAAAATTTTAAATATATTTAAGCAAAGCCATCCCTGACATGGTTGGCCAGTTTAAATATATTGCAATATATGGACACACATTTTTTTAGTAGCCTAAGGCACAAAGAGGGGAATGTAATAAGATTTGCAAAAGAGAACAAAATTGCGAATAAAAATTCACTTGCCCTGTAATATTCTTCATTAAGCTTTTATTGCATTGCGAATCTTAATTGTGCATTTGAACCATTCACACACCTGCTTGAAGGTGGCGTAAACTTTTATAAGCTTAATAACTTTTTCAGTAAGAAGTTTTATTACGTACACTGGCGTAAACTATAACATTTGCAATTGCTAGCCTAGTGTCGAGTGAGGTGCAAAGTGTTCACAAATGCAAAATTGTTCACTCAATTGCAAACATTTATTCATATTGCAAACAAATTGGTTCAATTTCTGCATTAGTGACCAATATTACACCCCCCTTCCCCCCCATTATGTCTAAAAGTGGCCAAGTCGGCAGCTTATTGGCCTGTGTATGGGGCACACCGACGGGCATCCTCGATCGATATCTGGCCGAAAGTTTGGACAGGACTAAGAATCCCGTCAGATCACAGCCGCATCTGTTCGTTGATGCTGTCTCGCGATCTGAACACCCGTATCTGCTCCGTTCTGATCCGATCCTTGGGCCCTAGGTCCCACAATCGGATCAGTCCGATGTTTCCCACCTCAAGGTGGGCATATTGGTGCGAGATCCATTTATTTCGCAACATCGCCAAACGAGCGGGTCTCTCCGTGTATGGCCACCTTAATTGTCTTAATACATTGGTAATGGTTTGAGTACAGAGCATTTTTGTAAACAAACACTCTTATATTTGTCTGTAAACATATAATCATCTATATAGGTTGCGTGATCTATACAAGATTTCCAATAAATATGATAAAAAAATTGTCACTCAAAGGAATCAGCATTTTAAAAATAATATATATAGCACACATGATTGGTATTACACATTCCTCTGTTTTGATGTATTCAGTAACTGAGAGAACAGAATTCTTGGGAATAGTTCAGGATTCTTCAGTTCAACTCTTAGTGACAAAAGTAAAGGGGTGTTCATACCAGACATGTTACTTTGAATATTTGAATTGTTCCTGGTACCTTCAGGGGTGTAAGTGGTACAGTAATATTAACTTTCAAGGAATTTTGTCTTTTTTAAAGGAGAACTGTCATCCATTTAAAAAATAAACTCAGTCTTTGTATGGGGGTGGTGTCCTGTAAAAGCTGCAGCAGAGTAGCTGGCCCTGTATACAGCGACTTAATCACCTAATCTGCTTATTTCCCTCTACACTTGAGACCTGGGGTTTTCTTGATAAGATATATTTCCGTAATTTGGATCCACATACTTTGTCTACTAAAAAAATAATATAAACAGACTACAGTTGTTTTGCCTTCGTTTAAAAAAAAAAAAAATCTATTATAAAAAAATATATTTCTTAGTTGGGATCAAGTACAAGGTCCTGTTTTATTATTACAGAGAAGAAGGAAATCAATTTGAAAGATGTAAATTATTTGATTAAAACTACGTTTATGGGAAGTAACCGTCCTGCTATTCTGAGCTTTCTGGGTAACAGATCCCATACATGTATTAGTGTTTATTATAAATAAACATTAATGCCATGCATGTTATATAAATGAGCTCAGCATTTACTGAACCTTTGCAAAAGGCTTTGTCAAGCATTGTGTTCTTGACATTGGAAAGATCCTAATTAGTCTGTGGGAATAGACATAAGAAAATGCCCTTGTATTACACACTTTGCTGCAAAATGCATGAGATGCAGTTATAAGGCATGGCAAGCAATCAAAAACAAATTTGGCAGGCACATTGTGGGAATTTAATGCAGGAAAAGGAGTTGATGATTTCTCATTTGTGGTTAAGTGAATATGGTGTGTGAGTTGTTTGACCACGTCAAGAACTCCATCCAAATGCTTTTGTACACATCATTGACACACAGAATGACCTTCTTAGAATTTCTTTTCCCATAATCCAAATATAGCTGTTTTTATTGTCCTTTGTCACATTTAATCACCCTGTTTCACAGAGGCTCCATGAGATGTTTAAATTACCTGTTCTGCTTCATTTTGAAATGGGTATTGACCAATCCTAAAGTATTTTTTAAGTTATAGCGGAAGGTAAAAAGGAAGGAAAATCAGAAATACAATGTGGTTATTGATTGGTACATTCTGAGCTGAGAACATATTAATCCCTTTCAACTTGTCTCTTTTTCAAAAATATATACCTGCGCAGCAAAATGCAATTACTTTATTATATGATTTAGTGAGTGAGAAGTCCAGATGCAATAGCTAACCAGACAGATTCAGCAACTTAAAAACATTGAACTACTTAAATGATATACATTATTTAGAAATACAGTACAGGTATACGATCTATTATCATGGATTCTTGGGACCTGGAGTTTATTTGGATAAGGAATCTTTTTGTAATTTGGATCACCATGTCATAAGTATGTTAAAAAATACACATTGAATAAACCCAATAGGGTTGTTTTTCTTCCAATATGGATTCATGCAACATCAACTCCAGGTATGGTATCCGTTAGCTGGAAACCTGTTATTTGGAAAGCTCTGAATTATGGAGAGGCCGTCTTTAGTGGACTCCACTTTATCCAAATAATCCAGTTGTATTAAAATGATTTCCTTTTTCTCTGTAATAATAAAACAGTACCTTGTACTAGACTTAAGGAATGATGATCCAGATTACAGAAAGATCCAGTATCCAGAAAAACCCAGATCCTGAGCATTCTGAATAACCTTTACCATACCTGTACAAGGTACTCTTTTATTACTATAGAGAAAAAAGCAAATAATGAAACAAATTAGAACAATTTGCTTATAATGCAGGCTATGGGAGATGGCCTTCCATAAATTGAAGAGTTCTGCATAACAGGTTTCTGGAAAAGGAATCCTATGCCTGTAGTTTAGAAGTTCCAGACATGGATAAGAAGGAAAAATGACAATTTCACCAAAAACTGCTCTATAGTCCGTAAAAGCACAAAAAAATACACAATGCCCCCCCACAAGTAACTTTACAGAAAGCCTTTACAATGTTGTCTAATGCTGCTAAATAAACATGTCTTAATGGTTTCCAGACTATAATTTACTTTATGGATATGACCATGTACAACTTGCTGGGTGACCTAGCCAGTGCTCCAAATGTAAACGCTAAAGCTTATACTTCTTTAAATATTGCCCAGTTGATAGCCTTAGTTATGGTTTTTGTAAAGTCTTTGAACCAGTGAGCAGCAGCATAGCATCCTCCAGGTTTTAGTAGGAAATTGTGCCTGGCCCTGGAAAGCCACTTTGAATAAACTTTTTCCTCTAATGGTGTTTGCAGTGCTCCCTCTTTGTAGTTTCTACCTGTGTCATGCCATTCTTACTTACTACAGGTAAATTTGTCTGCTAAACCTGTATTTATATGAACCCAACTAATACCCATAACCTCCCAGAAGTATCTGATAGTTAACAATTCCACTATCACCCCCATCTCCCCAGGCCCAGTGCCTTGTGGTTATACTAGATTCAGCCCTCTCATCATATCTATTCACATATTAAATTACCTAAGGAACATACCCAGAATATGATCATTTATCACCCAAGATTACACCAAAATTCTTATTCACTCTCTCATCATATCAAGTCTGTAACTCTTTTAATTGGCCTTCCCCGTCAGAGACTGTCACCTGTTCAGTCCATAATGAACACTGCTGCCAGTCTTATACACTTCGGCAACCACTCCTCCTCTGTCAATCCTTGCACTGGCTTCCACTACCATTCAGAATAAAATTCAAATTAATGACCCTGTTGTTCAAAGCATTTCATAACTCTGCCCTTCCCTACATCTCTTAACATCTCTTAAAACACACTTATTTAGAGAAGCCTACCCTCACTCTGTTTATCAACCAAATATAATACCGTATGCTACATCTCTCACTTTGCTCATTTCTGATCTTGCCCACTCCTACACCTTGTGTCTCATTCCCTTCCGATTGTAAGCTCTTTTGTACACAGCCTTCCTTACCTTTTGTACCGGTCCTGGTTGTTATGTATGCAACTCAAACTCAAATGCAAAATGAACTGGCTTGTTACCAACTCCTAGCTATAGCAGTTTCTTATTGATTTCAATATGGTTGCAAAGCAGCAGGTTCATTTGATACACGTGTTAAAAGAATTTCAAAGCTGCTGCTCAGCTTAAATGCATACCCGATGATTTGATTTTGTTTCATATTTCAACTATGCACATGGAAAAATCCCAGCAGCTAAATATGGAGTATGAGTGTCGTTGCAGTTCATTAGTCACTTTGTCACACTGGGATGTTCATCTCCCAAAACAGAGTCGTTTGACAGGTGTGCATCATTACTTTGGGGTGAATCCCTTTCATTATACGGAATGAGCTCCTCAACTCCTCAAAGCTTCCTCTTTGTAGCAAATGTTATAAAACATCTAGTTTCTTTGTAGATTAGCGCACCCTGTAAAATATATTTTGTATTACCTCCCACATCTTGCGCATAATTAAAGCATCAATTGTGAGTAATGAGGTTTGTGCCAAACAAATTAATTGAGATGGCTAACATCAGCAGAGCACAATCAGAGAATGGAGAATTTGAATTAGATTATTCCCCATAGTATATATGATATATTTCACACTATATTTGATTCAGTCCTTCATATTAAACTGGAAACCCTGGTTTATACCCTTGCCCTTTCCTTCTGATCTTATGCTAGACACAGTCACACCAAACATGATTGTAAGCCCATGGGGTTTGATTTTAATGTAGCTGCTTAATAGAGCAACAATACCAGATCAGTTGCACTGTGTTGCTGGGCAGATAATTGCTCATGTGCACTGCATGCTATTTATGGAGTGTCTGAATCCAGTAAAGGTAAGGTTGCTTTGTTTTACCATCTTTTTTACTGCCATCATAACAATATGACTGCTTATGTTCAGGAGTAATTATCTTCATTTTCCAGTCCCTGACTATACCCCTAAAGTCTTTTTTACATTATATGTGATTGAAGAGATTTACATAAAACCATATTATAAGCATTATTCCTATTTTATTGTGATCTGCTTAGCTCATGCAAGGTTCTGAAATGTAATTTTTCACATTATTTAACTGTTTGTTTACAGGGTTTTTTTTTTAATGGGGTACAAGGGTTGCTGTGCTCACCAGGCAGTGGAACACAGCATAATGGTTCTTCACTGGCGTATAAACTACAGTGGAGAAAATTACCTGTCTGCCATTTCTTTTAGGGCTATGTCCCAGAGCAAAAAAAGCAGAGACCGAAAACCAGAAACTGTGACATAGTATAACACAGTCTCAGTGGTTATGGTAAACACACGCTCTAACCTCAATGCCTGTTTTGTCTGTGCTTTGAGACAGAAATCACCTGTGTTTGCCATAACCACAGCAATACAATATATATTTTTTCAAATGTAGTGCCTGACACAGTGGTGTATCAATTGTGCTGTCTGCTGTGCACCAGACCCCCCCCCCCCTGCAATTACCGGCCCTCCCTCCAATTGCAAGCCCATCCGCCCATCCATTTCCCCCTGCTCCACCTTGTCACACACATAAGAGGTTAGGTAAGAGAATGGCCGAGGGGGGGGGGGGGGCTAAAGCTGTAGACCCTACTGTTCACCCCCAGCTTCTGAGGGGTCTGCTTCCTCTGTAGTTATGGCCTGACAATTTGTCTTGGAGTGTGTATCCCACCAAACTTTTTCAGGAAAAGCTGTTGCACAAAAACGACATGAAAACTCGTGATTTTAATAATAAACTATATTCCTTTTTAATTGTGCAATCCCTTTCACATCACAGCATTACATGTATCATATCAACCAAATTATTAGCATGTAAAAAGTGTACATTTTTCTGTTGGAAATAAAATGACTGTTTTTTGTAATGAAAAAAATTAAGAGTTTAGGTTTCCATTGGGTATTTGCCATTTATTTTTCATATTTGCCTGCCTCAGTTCTGTAAAAACTTTTATCAACCATGCAATCAACTCCGTTAATCCACAAAGCCTATTTGCAAGTTTTAATTATATTCCCTCACCCTTCATTGCTCTTCCATGACTGCCTAACTACTTGCTTTATTAACATCATCTTCAAAGCACCTACCATCCCTTCAAGAGCTATCTGCTGTGTTTTTTACTCAAAGCCTTCATGTCGATGTTCTTAAAGGGGACCCGTCACCCAAAAGAAATATTAAAAATCCTATTTTATCACAGTAGTCAAGCAAAATGAACTTTATTTACACTATATAAATTATTTAATTCCTGTTTCCGTCAGTCTGGGAATTCAAAATTATAACAAGCAGGCAGGAGCCATTTTGTTATTAAGGCAAGTCTTGCATCATCTCAAACTCTTGTTTGTGCACCAGAATTGGGGACACAGAAAAAGTTTGTCAGCACGGTCATAATGTATATATATGTGGCTTTATAGGGCAATTTGTACTGCATATCAATTTAAACTGGTATGAATAAACTGCATCAACAAAATAACTAGTTTAATTGAGCTTTTGGGCACCATAGTTACATGAGCATTAGACAACAGTACTGGCCAAAGGGAGCAGAGGTAGAAGTACAGTTTGGAGAACGGCATAGCAGGGATGTTAATAACCTGGAGCAGAGTAGAGCAAGGTAGAGAGAGCACATTCACATAAATCTAGAGAGAATGAGTATTCTACACCCGCTAGAATACTGTGTAAAATGTAAATAAAAAGAGAATGGTTTGATTTGCAAACCCTTATATAGTAGGGATATATAGTGGCTAGTACAAAGACAACATAGCAAATGTTGAAACTAAGAAGTTGTATTGTTTTCTAACTTGAGATCTGATAAGGGTATTCTTTTTCAAAGTTTGTTTGCTTTTGTTTCATGTTCCTCTCAGCATGCAGCTTAAGGCAAATAGCTTGTTCAGTCTACTTTATAGTGGTATAATGTTGGATAGATAAATGTACCTGCTACATAACTGCAACTTTGCAGAAGGCTGCTGCACAATTCTTCAGCTGTGATAGTGTTAATGTGGCCGTATAAAACCACTAAAATCTGACCTTTGATAAATAGACCTCTTATGGTAAGGTCACACTGGGAGATTCGGGACGATTTAGTCGCCCAGCAACGCCTCTACTTTGGGGCGACTAATCTCCCTGAACTGCTTCCACCTGCTAGAATGAAAAATCGCCTGCGGCATGGCACTTCGTCACGAGGAACCTTCGGGTGACTTAGGAAGATAAAGTGCCGTGCCGCAGGTGATTTTTCATTCTAGCAGGTGGAAGACTGGGGGAAGCAGTTAGGGGAGATTAGTCACCCCCAAAGAAGAGGCGATTAGTCGCACGATCGTATATATAATATATATAGATATAATATTTTAATAAATGTATCAGCCAATAGAAAAGTTTCAAAGAATATAGAACTGTATAACATAATAAAAGGTGAACTACCTTTTAAGCACATGCATAGAATGGCGGGCAGGATACTAGGCCACTGCTGCACATTCGTATGCACAAAGGCAAACAGGTCTAATTTCAGTGGATGGGAAAAACAGCTCCAGAATGACTGAGGTGAAACAGATGGTTACATAGAGCTGCAGTGCGTAGAAACTTACATCAGCCCTGGACAGTATTTCACATATGTAGGGAAATATGGTTTTGAGGCTTTGGTTTCCCTTTAAGTTATATACATTTTCCCTAAATGGCTAAAACAGGAGAAATAGTCAAAGAGAAATACATTGTATACTGAGTATGTGATATAGAAACCTTGCTTAATAAAGGCAACTTTTCATTTCAACGTCAACATTTGTCTAAAATAGCTTTCAACACAAACACATCTAAATCAAGATGTCACTATATTAATGTTCCATCAACATAACAAGGTGTGAAACAACCCAGAGTCTGACTTTACAGCTGTCTAAAGGTTCCCTGACAGACAACATTATGGTGCTTCATGACCTTTGGTTTCCAATTAACCTAATGCATGCTGGATTTTCTGTTATGGGATCATTGTGTTAGTTACAGTTTTCAGGATGTTATGCTTGATATACTGTATTTATATGTACATGTTATGGTCGGTTCTCTTTGCTGTATGGCTGCATAAATAGCCTACTTGACTTGATCTTTGACTTATTTTGTTTTAAATAAAATGACTTAAAGACTTAAACCTTAATTGCTAGGAATGTTGATAGAATTTCTGTGGAGGACAATACCACTTATTAACCTTCTTGTAAAAAGAGGGAATATTCCATTGGCTCAGCAGTGATTATGTTGGTTTTATTGTATTGGGAATGGGCTGGCAGGGCTGAAAGATCTGCAGTGGATTATGTTTTGATTTGGCTGATAATAAATGTCAGGCATGATGAGTAAAACAAATTGTCTTTTCTTCTCATGCAGTTTTTAATGGGTCTTGCAAATCATCAAAGGAGAAAGAGACTCCCCAGAGACACAAAAGCAAAGAGGCCACACCAGGGAAGGAAAGGAACAGAGAACTTAACGCTGAAAGCCGGAGAGAGTCTGCTGCTAACCACCAACCTGCTTCCAACATGGGCTCCTCTGCCAAAGGGCTCACTCTTAATAACCATCACAGTCATCTTCGATCGGCTCAGGACTTAAGGAAACAGGTGAGAGCAGCTGGTATAAAACAACTATACTGTACTAAGAAACTGTACTCTTAATTTGTGTGGTTACTGTTTAAAAAAAAAAAACAAAAACTTGTTTTGCCTTTCCACATTTTGAGTTTTTAGAATGTTACGAGCTAAAGGAATAATGAGCAATGCAGAGATGTAATTATGGTTTAACACTCTTAGGGGGGAATTCACAAAAGTGTCGGTAAAATAAGTAACACAGAAGTAGCGGTCGACAAATTTGTAAAATGTCGTACAAACAGTAAATTCACAAAGGCAGATGTTACCATCTCTGAATGTCTCGTAAGTCCGACAATTTTCTAAAATGTCGTTTATCTTTTCATCATACAGATGACACATTACACAACATTTTAAACACATTTTAAAGACATTTGTTCCTTCCCGACACTTTTGTGAATTCCCCCCTTAGAGACTGAGCGTATTGATTAAACATGAAGTCAAAAATGTGTGCTATGAACATGGTTCTTGTTCCTCCTTCTTTCCATAATTTACATATGCAATTTGGGGGTTGGATTCGGTTTGGTATTCAGCCAAAATTTTCACAAAGGATTCGAGATTCGCCTGAATCCTAAAATAGTGGATTTGGTGCAGCCCTAATAAAAGCTTCCGTTTACAAAAAAAGGAATAATAATAGAAGGAAGAATGTATGTATTGCGACAATATTCAATGATCCCACGCTCAAGGCCAAACTTCAACTGTTGTGATTTAAGAATAAATAGGTGATTGTCTTGCTATGGACCCTCAAAGCAATAATTTTAATTCATTTGAGATATGGTGGCTCTGTTTGAAAACTAAGGTGCACCAGTGTCATCTGTATAAACAACCTGGAACAAATCTGCCATTATAAATAGTCAGAAATCACCCCTACCCATGTGCAAACTGGTACTGCACCCAAAAGGCTAAAGGATGTTCTTTCTTTAAAAGGCTCCTATTTCATGTATTTTTATTGTTATAGGATATGTTTCTAAAATGAGAGAATTCGTCAAGGGTCTGCATCATTTTTCAAGGTTCTGGGTGTTTGTTTACCAACAGATGTAAATTGGTATTAAAGTGTTTACTAATCAGGGAAATATCTTTGAAGTAGGCATTTGCTTCACGATTAATCATCTGCCTTATAGGATTCGCGAATTCTCATTAGGGAAAATTGCCCTTCTCTAATCCCTCACAATGTCATCCACTGGCAACTTTACTTTTAGAAATCTGTACTGCTCATCAAGCATCATGGTGACAGGAAATGAAGACAAAATTATAAAGCCAAATTTATTTTTGGAGAATAATTTCTGCTTATCTGTGGTACTTTTTTTTTTTTTTTTGCAGTTAAGACTTTACATAGCTTTTGGCTAGTAAATAAGTAGCAGTGCATGTTGGCTATTAAAGCAGAGACTGTCTGGTATCCATTAATGTTGGAGACAGACGTTTATAATTACAAGCTGCAAGACTGCTGAGTACTTCCTTAGTGACAAGCCTGTGCAGCCTGATCCTTTGGAATATAATCCTCCATTTTATCCTTTACGTGCCTTGTTATATGGTTTTTGATCGCACACATTTTTATTTTGAGCTTTAATTGAAATGTTTAAATGAAATGTGCTAATTCCTGGAATGGCTGGCAGGGTGGCTCAGCAGGGCATATGCCTTTCTTTTAGTGGTCTGAATAATTGCTAGCAAGGTTTGGTTTTAGATGAAGAATGTTAGTTTATGGATGTGCTTTTGCCCAACCAATATCTTGCCAAAAATCTATCCAGCAAGTCTTCATAGGCCCACATTAGGATCTCTTCATTAGTCTATGGGCCAAACCAACAGATCAGCCTGCTTTGGTCTAGACCAGTGATCCCCCAACCAGTAGCTTGCGAGCAACATGTTGCTCTCCAACCCCTTGGATGTTGCTCCCAGTGGCCTCAAAGTAGGTGCTTATTTTTGAATTACTGGCAATTAGAGGCAAGTTTTGGTTGCATAAAACACAGATGTCCTGCCAAACATTCTCTCCTGTAGGCTGCCAGTCCATATAGGGGTTACCAAAAAGCCAATCAGAGCTCTTATTTGACATCCACACGGACTTTTTCATGCTTGTGTTGCTCTCCAACTCTTTTAAATTTAAATGTGGCTCACGAGCAAAAAAGGTTGGGGACCCCTGGTCTAGACTCTAGCACATGGGTGGACCAATTGAGTAAAGAATTGCTCATTTGACAACCTGTCCAAATGAGTGGATCTTTTAAGCTTTATCCAACTTAACCCAGAAAATCTGTTCTCGGAATGTATGTTTCTGGATATTTATTCCAGAAATAATGTAAAGTCATTTAAATCTATGTCTTCTAGTTAAAAACATAGTTAATGTTCAACCCGTCTTGAGATGTTTAGTGTAAAGAGGGACAAAGTAATTAAATCCTAGCCCATCCAGTGTTGGAATCCCTGCTGTGCTGCCACTATCCAGTAACATCCAAAGGTCAACATGCTAACGTGTTTTGTAATAAAGAAATGTATCACATGATTTAAATCACTTATGTAGTACTTATAAGGGAAACAAACATGTTGTTAAAGGGATACTGTCATGAGAAAACATGTTTTTTTCAAAACACATCCGTTAATGAATCCGTTTTGATATCTGACATGGGGCTAGACATAATGTCAGTTTCCCAGCTGCCTCCAGTCACGTGACTTGTGCTCTGATAAACTTCAGTTATTCTTTACTGCTGTACTGCAAATTTGAGTGATATCATCCCCCACCCCCTCTCCCTCCCTCAGCAGCCTAACAACAGAAGAACAGCACTCAATAGTAAAAAGCCAAGTCCCACTGAGACACATTCAGTTACTTGGAGTTGGAGAAACAACAGCTTACCAGGAATTAAATTTTACACGGTAGAGTGAATTATTTGCAGTGTAGGCAGTGCAATTTATAAATAAAAACTACCACCATAAAAATCATGACAGAATCCCTTTAAAGTTTTGCATGTGCTGTTCTCAATATAAACAAGATATTATATAGCCTGCCGTGTGTTGTTTTTAAAAAGATTTATCCTTCCTGATGTTTGCCAAAGCAGATTACAATGAGGTAGCATGTAAATCAATAGAAAATTAATATATGTCAGGGTCTGTGCTGGCAAAGAACCTTTTAATCCTGCATATTTAACAGTAAGTTATTTTGTGTAAGTGTACAGATGTACCTCTTCCGACTTCTGCCTCATTTGCTAAATAAATATGCATCATTAGAAACATACCTTTAAAAAAAATGCATCATTAGTATAATCCTTAGAAGAGAAAATAGCCTGCAAAATGTTTTGTTGCCGATAGAATGTGTTTGGTTTAACATATAAAAAAATCAGGTAAATGTCTGGAGAAGTAGCATCAACAAATGACCCTCAGCTTGTAAGCTGGAACTCCAAGCACATGCTAAGGCATAATGGATATCCGTTTAAAAACATAGACCTTACATTGTCTAGACTCCTCAGGCTTATGAAAACAGTACACTTTAATCTTTTTGTAAATCCTATTCTATATTCTAGAACTGCACACTGACTTTTCTTTTTTTTAATTACCAATTTAACCCAGGTTTCCAAGGTGAATGGAATAACCCGATTATCATCATTGGGTTCTAACTCAGTTGGTGCCAAAAAGACCAGAGAAGGGAGACCTACACCCTCCAAAACTGTGAAGTATACCGCAACGGTGACTAAGGGGACTGTCACATACACCAAAGCCAAGAAAGAACTGGATAAGGCAACCAAACAAAATCACAATAAGCCCAGTTCATCTGTTCACCACACAATCTCAGGGACCACAGAAAGCAGCAATGCAAAAACTCGTAAACAGGTGCTATCTCTTTCTACATCCAAGCCCAACTGTGCCGCTGTTCTTAACTGTGTAAAGGTGAATGGCAAACTTAACAAAAAAACATGCATTAGGGAGGAAGGGAGGCAACTAAGAGAGGGACTGCGTAACTCAAAAAGGCGTCTTGAGGAGGAAAACCTTCCTGCCAAGGCACAGCCATTGCTAAAGAAAATTAAAGTATCCGCCTGCTTGCCAGAGGTCAGAAGCAAAAGGCTAGCAGCGGAGAAACAGGTGCTGAATGGACACTTAAAAAATGAAGTGCCAGAGAAGATGCTGGAAAGAAATAGGCTGAAGCGGGCCTCAGCAGCCAGGAGCTCACCAGTTCCACAACCTTGTGGTAAGGCAGAAGATACTGGCTGTGAAAATCGCTCTACCTCGCACACTGATTCCCCACAAAAATCTCTGGAATCTGCAAAGCCGGAGAAAAGCGCTGGGAGGGCCAGGTGCACAGCCATGTGTGAGATCCCGGTCCTCCGCCCATCTGCCAAGGAGTTTCATGACCCCTTGATTTATATTGAATCCATCCGAGCCCGAGTGGAGAAGTATGGGATGTGCACTGTGATCCCACCTGCCGACTGGAGACCAGAGTGCAAACTGAATGAAGAGATGCGATTTGTTACACAGATTCAACACATCCACAAGCTTGGGCGGCGTTGGGGTCCAAATGTACAGCGCCTGGCCTGCATTAAGAAGCACCTCAAATCTCAGGGCATCACATTGGATGAACTCCCTCTCATAGGTAAGGGCATCACTCTGATGGGTATGCATGTGTCTGCATTTCTCTTGAAAGAGACCCAATTAATTATTTTTTGTCAGATAAATATTTCTCTTGACTGACCCATAATTAATAATTTGTCAGGTACAGCATTAAGTGTAGCAGGACTGTTATATTTTAATTAAACACATTAAAAAAAAAAAGAAACACTCACCCTTAGAAACATACTGATATAAACATATATTTATACAGAATAACAAGAATAATTTCTAAAATTCGTCATCAGATGTATTATTTTATTGAATATAATGACTATTGTGTGTTTTATGTAGCAGTAAATGGATAAGATGTTGGGGGGGAAAGGGAGGGAGGTTGACCCTTCCAATACACCCCAAAAATGAGTGTTTCTTTTTCCCTCTGTTCGTAACCATTCTCTCTTACATAACTGAAGGTTTACAGCTTAGTATTGCAGGCTGTGCTTACAATGAAATTGATTTTAATGAACTGCGAAGGAGTTGGTGAGGTTCATGATTATAAGGAATGTCAATTGCAAGAACATTTTATGAGTCTTTACCCCTCAAGGCAGCATTATCCTTGTGTCTATATTGCTGCTTAGACTCACTGCAAACTATCTCATCATATGGAGGACCACTGTTTTCATCTGTTTTGAGCACCTACGTGTTACTGGATATTGTGCAGTTTTTTATTTATATTTATTTATTTTGCTCATTCAATTCTCATACTTATTGTGTTGCATCTACTTGGCGTTATTGCACATTCTAATGCTTTTTTGTCTATTTTTTTTCTTGGCCCCATTTTCTGTTTTTAACTTTAACTGTGTGTATAACCTTCTATATTTGCATGCAAAATTCTTCATGATCACTATTGCATTTGATGACTTGCTCGAGATGGCTTCACTTGCATTGAGTGTCAAGGGCAGCACCCAATTTTTAAAGGGTTATTTCAGTGATAGGCCCGTCATTGTATGGGCAGACCACTTAAAGCTCTCACTTTTAGGCAATTTTGAAATTGTTTGGTTTAATTATTCAATGCAGCCTTCGAAGAGTCCAAACTTTTTAAAATAGTTCTAGTAAATCTTTTGACATTCCTTTTATTATTAATATTATTATTTAGAAATTTATGGAAGCCTATTCAGTGCTGGAGGGAATGTGAGACCATTGAGAATGCTGAGGATGCTTGTACTCCGATATCTGCCTTTTATTTTTGGGGGACTGTGCCCAAAGCACAGCATATGATGATCAGCCAATAGCTGCTTTGAGTCATCATTTTTTTATTATTAAAGAACAAATCTTTCTTTTTCACCTCTTCCAAAGATGTCCCTTCAAGCTAAAAAGTATTTTTTGCTGATCTATCTTTCCTTCCATTTTGTTCGTGGTGAATGACATACATCCACAGTGTACAATAGTCACACCATTTCTTACTTGTACGATGTGCAGTGAATGCAATTGTGTGTCAGCACACACAAACACCTTGGCAACATATTTTGTGACCATCTCTAAGCTCGCAAAACAGAACTTATGTTCTGTTGGATTTGTGAAGCTGTCACTGATGTCTTTGATGTACAATCAATGCACAGTGGGGCTATTTCTTGGACATCTGGTGTGTTTGTGACTTTCAGTATGTTCAAAAAGTTGAGAGTAAATTAAAGCAGCAGTAAAGGTTGTTTTTTTATATTCAGTAATTAATTAAATAAAATAGTTAACATTAATTCCAAAAAATAAAAGTTTATTAAAGTAATTAAAATATAATGTACTGTTTCACTGCACTATTAAAACAGTTGTATGTGCTTCAAAAACACTACTATAGTAAATAGAAACAAGCTGGTGCGTAGCCATTGGGGCTGCTATTCAAGGCTCAGGTTACATAACAGATAACCGATGCTTTTTGTAAAATACAATTGTATTCCATTACAGAGCTTATCTCGTATCTGCTAAGTTTCCTGTGCCTTTTCTCCTTTTTCAGCTTAAATGGCAGCCCTATGGCGACACAATAACCTATTTATATAAACTCTAGTAGTCTTTCTAAAGCAAACACATAACTTTCACCAATGTGGAACGGTACATTACATTTAGTAAAATATTTTTTGTGTTATTGTTCGTTTAACAGTCCTGTTCATTGTAACTAAACAGTATTGATGGAATTATGATCCTTCAGCTAGCCTACCGAGACTTCCAAGATCAACATAACTGCTGTTTTAAAGTTAAAAAAAACCCACAAGTTCTTGCTGCTAAAGTTCTCTTGCTGACACCAACATGCATATGTATTAATATATATGTATGTGTATTGAGTGTGTTTCAGGGTTGTCACAAGTCATTTTTGCATATTGGTAAATTAAATATAAAAAATTAACATTGAAAAAAAGCACGGAAAGAAGATCATACAGAGAACTTGATTTATGAATTGAGAAATTCCCTTGTAGATGTATAGAGTTAAACCAGTGTCTGCCAAATTATTTCTTAAATGAAGAGCCAGAGATGTTTTCACTGGCTTAATTTCCACTTGTGACAACCCTTACTACATTTGTGGAACTCCTGGAAGAAGATGCAAATGTTTTAAAAACTTCCTTAAAAACTGATCTCTCTCTGTTTCTCTGGGCGGTATGCCTACCAGGCATTGAGGCATCTTTCACTGCGCAAGGTCCTGAGAGAAGACAGGTCCTCTGGATCGCTACGGCTCTCCTTTTTTAGGGACTACTTAGCAGGCTTTTGAAAATATTTTCAAGGCTTCATGTATACATCCCCAACACTCCGACACAGTGGCAGAATGGGGCTGTGTTCTATGAACCCCATCTTCTTGGGATTAGGCAAATAGAGAAGTTAAGCCATCCCTTTACCAATCAGATCTCTAGATTGATTTCTGAGTAACGTATCTTGATCTCTGCCGCATAACGGTGTGAGGAGGATACTCAAGACAACCTCTGGGAAACCCAGTTGTCCTTCACAGTCTAGCTACAAGCCAAGGTACAACTTCTTCCATATTTTAGTCAAGACCCTGTTGGCCCTGGTGGTAAGTCAGAATGTATTTTTTTTTATAGAAATGCTGGGCATGTAAGCAATGCTGCACTTCCTTTTGTGTATATGTTTGCATTCTAAAACATATGGCTCATGGTTACTGTAGCTCACTTTCATATCTCTGGTTTTCTCTGAGCTTTGTATTTATCCATGACAATTTAGCTCTTATGCAAAGTATTCTGATCATTGTACTTGAGGGTGTCCAAATGTGTGAAATAACTAAACCTAGATTGCCACTCATGAGTGGCTTGCATACATGTTTTGATGTGATATAAAAATTGCTTTATCCACAGCACAGTGTAATGGATTTGGTGCCTTGTTTAAATCTGCTCTTGGTGAAAGTGCTTTCTTAAAGTAAAACTATACCCCCCGAACAATGTAGATCTCTATAAACAGATATTGCATAAAACAACTCATATGTAAAACCCTGCTTCATGTAAATAAACCATTTTCATAATAATATACTTTTTTTAGTAGCATGTGCCATTGGGTAATCATAAATAGCAAATAGCCATTTTAAAAAATAAGGACAGCCTCCTGGGATCCTAGGCTTCAACGGTGCACACAAACATACCAAACAAACTATAAAGTTAGGTCACATGAGCCAATTAACAGACAGAGTTCTGTCTTTTGCTTCAACACTTCTTCCTGTTAGAGTTTAAATATTTCTGGTCAGGTGATCTCTGAGGCAGCACACAGACCATCATGAAATGGTGGTTCAAGGCAAGAGATGTAAAAGGGCAATATTTACTTTAATATATATATACCAGGTAGGTAAGATTCTTTAATATGTCACTTGATTTGATATAAAGTATCTGTTGCTCAAAAATTTTCAGGGTATAGTTTTCCTTTAAGCTATTATTTTAAGTACTTTCAAATAAAAAAATATGGTTATGTGTTTTTATGTGTTTTTTTTTTATATAGCATAGCCGCTTCATAAGGAAGGGAATTGAAATAACTGCATATACCTTTCCCAAATAATCTTATTTGTCAAGGATAGGTTAGGTAAATTGCACTTCACTGTGTCTACTTCTCTTTGTTAAACTTTTTCTTTTTCTCACAACCTCTCTTTAGGAGGCTGTGAGCTAGATTTGGCACAGTTTTTCCAACTTATCAATGAAATGGGCGGCATGCAACAAGTGACTGACCTCAAGAAATGGAACAAACTGGCTGACATGCTACGCATTCCGAAAACTGCACAGGATCGTCTGGCAAAGCTGCAAGAGGCCTATTGTCAGTACCTGCTCTCCTATGACTCCCTTTCCCCGGAGGAGCACAAAAAGCTGGAGAAGGAAGTTCTGCAGGAGAAAGAAAATCTGGAAAAAAAGAAAGGTCCACTTGAGGGTCACTCAGACAATGCCTATAAGTTACATTTGCTCCCCAGATACGAGCCCAAAAATGGACTCATAAATGGAGTGGTGCATCGCAATGGTCTCAGAGGCAAACTGAAAGAAATGGATGTTCTGGTGAAAAATGGCAGACGAAGACTGTTTACTCAAGAAAAAGAGAGTGCAGAGGAAGAGCCAGAAGACAAGAGTTTATTTGGTGAACTGCATAAATGTATCTACAAGGTATGTATGCATGCACACGTTTGTTGCTATAATTTTCAACGCTGCTGGAATCCTAATTGCTCCTGTGGATTAAAATGTGTTTATACTTGTAAAACATATATATGAAGAAATGAAGAAGAAATATGCAAGATTAAGCACAAATGTAGCACATTGCCAAGTTCCCAAATATTATTTTGTTTTCAAGAAGTAATGAATCTGTGGGGGATGGTAACCACTCCAAGTGGAGGGAATGCAACAAGTTAAAAGCAGAGGAGTAGCATGATCTCAGGGAAATTGCATCCTTGTAAAAGGCAAGGGATCTGAGGGGATAAGAATATATGGGATTGTGAAATGAGAATGGAGGAGAGTAGGGTAAAGACCATGACAAAAAAAATGCTTACCAGTGAAGATTTTACCATTGATAAAGTATGATTATTTAGAATGCTTTAGGCCTATGACAGAAGGCGGATATGTGACTTCTGCAGTGCTGTCAGAAGGTCAAACTTCCTTTCATTACTTGTGCTGGAGAACTGTGACAATCAGAAAGCTCCATATCATTTGTCACCACATTCTACTGAAAAGAATAGCTAGCTCGTATGCATACGTAGGGTTGCCACCTGGCCGGTATTTTTCATGGTTGATCCCAATCTTATTAATAGGAAAAAAAGATAAATATATAGGAAGGCCAGTATTTTTTTCAAGAAAGGGTGGCAACCCTATGCATACGGCAGACTCAGACGCTGAAAGTTGGCACCACTTGGAAACACTCCCTTCAGTGTCTGCCTGTCACTATTCTTTCAGTTTTTTCAGTGGAAAAAAGAAGCGTTGAAGCCACAATAAAAAACACTTAATACAGTATATTATAAAAGAATAAACATTTGATAAGCAGTGAGAATAGTTTGAAGCCCTATATTAATAGGCTTATATGCAGAGGTGGTGAAATGAAAATAGTGTACACAACTGTACAGGTGAAAAAAGAAATCCCCACAAAGCACTAAAATAATTCAAATCCAATAGAAAGCAACCCATACAAAATATATGATTGCACAGTAAGATCAGTGATCAAAATCATAGTTCCTCATATCTGCTGTATTTGCGTGTATAGCAACATTATGCTCATGATAGATTTCTCTGTGTAATAAAAAAATATGCATAGCTATTTTTCATTTATATTTTAGATATTAATGGTTTTATGCAGTGTAAGTCTAATCACCTATAGCAATCAATCCACAGGAATAATTTACTAGTTATCTGTTTAACCCAAAAGCATCTATTACTGTGAGTTATTGCACCTGGGTAATTGTTGTCTTTTGCTACATAAGCCGATTACAGTCCTATATCTAGTTGTAGAAATAAAATAATACTTATTATTCTTTGTCCAAGGTCAGTGAGTAAGCTCTGAAAATTGTCCACTCATTTCCTATATGCCATTGCAGCACAACCACTTGTGCATAATAATCTCACCCATTTATTGACAGAGAGAATTAGACCTCAGATTTATTATGAGACATCTGTCCTGCTGCACAAGTATGTATTTAATGCTGGGATACTTTTTAGTCACTACAAATTAGAGTGCACTATATACAAAATGCATGTACATATAAATATACCCATACTGGTATCGATTATGCAGATGTGAAGCTTACTGCTACATGTTTGGGGGTGGTGAGAAAAGGACTTAGTTGTGGTTTCTAAGTTCATTCTGTCTGTTCTATTTCCTGCGCAGGGAAGGTCTGTCTCTCTCACCACATTCTACAGGACAGCAAGGAACGTCATGAACATGTGCTTCAATAAGGAGCCCACCGTATGTGAGGTTGAGGTGAGTGTGGCTCTAAGAATGGAGGGGAGTAGAATGTTCCAGGAAGAAAATTGATACAATCACAATTTACCACGATTTACTGATCTGTATGACTCACATACTGCACGCAAGGGGGTGTGAGCAGTAAAGCAGAGCCTACTCATGTCTCACAAGTCACAAAGTTACAATGAAGACTCTGGGGGCAATATGATAAAGATATGAGCAAGAAACAGCAGGATGTACACACTACACTACCCAGGGTTTAACTGCTTGAAACCCTCTAGACATGATTCAGCTACAGCCTCCACAATCCACTGCCTTCCTTAGGTTATTGCTGGGATTTGAACTTGATGATATTCAGAGGAATACAAGTTGCCCTAACCTCTCAGAATATTACATGTTATGATGAAGTGCAAAGCTGTCCAACCTGAGGCCTTTTACAGTGGATGCAGTTTTCTTTCAGCATCCTGGAAATTACAGACTGCATTTGCAAATTGCATTAAAACATTGTTATTAAATTCTCTGTATTTTCAATGTTACAATTTGCATTTTATTACAGATATACACAGACCCATGATATGTGTGCTCCAGATGCTTTTTGAAATGCTTCTGAATCCAAAATGCGCAATTCTTTTCAGATTCAATGCATGCTCTAATTGCAATTATGCATGCACCCTTCACATTTGCATCCATGCTCACTTATACATGCATTGTGGAATATATCCGTTCCTATATACATCTTTCAGAATTCTCAACTAACAGCTTAGTGGGAACTGTTGCTATGCCCAATTAAAATGCCACAGATTTGACATCCCAACTTATACATATATCTGAAGGGCTAGCGTTTTTAAGGTGCAGTTCTGTCATTCGCTTTTTCATTGATAATTGGTTTGAGAATGAAATCTGTTCATGGAAAAACAAAACAGTACAACGTTAGCACATATTTTAAATGTGTTTACCTTGTCAAAAGTACAGAGCTGCCTAAGAAATATATTGTAGATGTATAGCTTTGTTATTGTGGCTTCTACACTTCTTTTTTGTTAGGCTATAATTTTGCTGCACTGCAGAAACATTTTATGATTTGAGATTACACTGGCTATACTGAACATTCACAGTTCTGTGGGTAAAATTGCCCACTCCTTTATGTCTAGTTTAGAGGAGTGGTGCTGTGCTAGCAGGGAAGGGAAGAATTTAATGTGTACTTTCTGTACAGCCTTCTTTTCAAGAATACAAAGATAAATTGCAAAATGCAAATAGTTTTTTCTCCTCTTTACATATTAAATAACCACTTCAGCCTCCCGTTCTTGGTGCTGATTACAGTAAACGTGACCACTCCCACTTTCATATCGCTTTGAAGGCCACTCTCATTTCTAGCTTGTCATTATTTAGCCCTGTTAAAAGTTATAACGAAGGAGTTTGTAGCCAGATTACCAGTGGGACAATGGCTGCTTAGAGAAGACTACAATTACAAGAAGGGCCAGTAATGCTGTCAAAAATATGTGTGTTTGGGGGAAGGGGGGGGGTGGATATTTGGATAAGAAATGGAAAAGAATACTTTTCGCTCTTAATATTCTTCTTGGGCGTATCCATAGAGAAAATTTAAAAAATGGTATGGTGATCCTTTAAAGTATGTACATAATAAAGCAAATAAGATATCACCTCTGTAAATATTAAGCATTCTTATTTTCCTTTATTTACAACTACTGAATGTTGAATTGCCATTCATTTGTTTTCCTTGCAGCAAGAATATTGGCATATAGTGGAACAGAAGAAATGCCATGTAGCTGTGCACTGTGGAAAGGTTGACACAAAGACTCATGGAAGTGGATTTCCTGTGAGTAAAACAGAACCCTTTTCAAGGTAAATTTATTCTTTCAACCGTCTATGGCTTGCACTGCCCTACACAATGTTTGCAAGCTGTAATTGATTTGTCTTTTCTTGTAGGCATGGGTGGAATCTCACTGTCCTTCCTAATAATTCAGGATCCATCTTGAGACACCTTGGTGCTGTACCTGGTAAGATCAATTTTAATATAGTAAGACTTCTTTTTACTGGGGAGGGATTTCTTTTAGTTCTAATTTGGCAACATTTTGAGGGGAGCTGCAGCTTCTTTATTTCTGATCTGGGCTCTTATACACATTTTTACAAGTGTTCCCCAAGCCCTCATTAGGTCTTACACTCAATTATTTTTCCAGTTATACTTAGGAGTCTGTTTTATGGACATTTTAGCCAAAGAACATTTTGTCTGTGTTGTTTTGGCTGGCTGAATAAGGATGGTCTTCTTTGCTCTTGTAGTCATTGAATCTCTCAATGTAATACCCTGCAGTGGGGTTTCCAGGAAGGACATTTTGTGATTAATCAGCATTCTAATGTTTTTCATGCAACTTTATAGATAACAGCTTGCAGTTGCAATTTTTGTGAACTTGGATCTTAAACTATGATATATATTGCTATAAGTCAGCTTCCAAGTTAACTAGAATTGTCTTTTCAAGTAGATATCCTACATATATGTGGGTAAATCAAAGAACATAATCCTTTTGGTAGAACCGAACGTTAAGAATTTGTGCATTTTGCACTTAAAGGGATACTTTCATGGAAAAAAAAAATTCAAAATGCATCAGTTAATAGTGCTGTTCCAGAAGAATTCTGCACCAAAATCCATTTCTCAAAAGAGCAAACAGATTTTTTTTATATTTCATTTTGAAATCTGACATGGGGCTGGACATTTTGTCAATATGCCAGCTGCCCCAAGTTATGTGACTTGTGCTCTGATAAACATCAATCACTCTTTACTGCTGTACTGCAAGTTGGAGTGATATCACCCCCTCCCTTTCCCCCCACCCAGCAGCCTAACAAAAGAACAATGGGAAGGTAACCAGATAACGGCTCCCTAACACAAGATAACGGCTGTCTTGTAGATCTTGTAGATCTAAGAACAGCATTCAATAGTAAACCCATGTCCCACTGTGTACTATTTAGTTACATTGAGAAGGAAAAACAACAGCGTGCCAGAAAGCAGTTCCCTCCTAAACTTCTGGCACAAGTCACATGACCAGGGGCAGCTGGGAAATTGACAAAATTCCTAGCCCCATGTCAGATTTCAAAACTGAATATAAAAAAATCTGTTTGCTCTTTTGAGAAATGGATTTCAGTGCAAAAGTCTACTAGAGCAGCACTATTAACTGATGTGTTTAAAAAAAAAAAATTCCCTTTAAAGTATTTCTGGTTGAATTAACTGACTATATTTAATGAATGCTGCAGCAACAAGAATTCCACCAGTGAAAATTATTGGGAATGCCAGCACTGTTTTCCAAACAACTCATCTATGATCTGTATTATAAATCAGGCATATGGGTATATGAATGCACTCCGATACTTGGCTATGCAGCAATACGTGCCAATATTGGCCACCTTCAGTGCAACTAACTGCTGCAGAGATTGCTGACTGCAATAGCAGGTTGTAACTGTAATAAAACACAAAAATGTGTTACCTCAGCATAAATATATACCAAACTAATAAAAAAAAGTTTTTCATATCTATGTATGATGGATATCTATAAATATGTTGTACTTTATTGCATATTTTCTATGTACTGTGCTACAGGAGCATGCATATCTTACCTTATGAAGCAATATCACATTTTTTAATTATTCATGTAAAGAGTATATTGGATGTAAATATATATGCATTCCTGCTGCTTTTTTTTTTTTTTTTGGCTTAATGGTAAAATACTAAATACTGCATGGATCCACCCGTCTGTTTTATATTCAACACATGCTGAAATAAATTGCTGTTGCGTTTTTTTCATTTTTGGGGGGCCTGCATAGAAATTTTCTGTTCTTGCAAAGATTAGTTTCTGCAAATGCAGATAATTTGAATGTTTCATAGGATGAGATGCTTCTTTCCACCTAATTTTCTATAATGATGACTCCAAGGTTATGGCTGCTTCACACCACCCACTAAATTAATCAGTGGAAGCCAAAGGCCTTGGCACTTTAGGCTAATCTTTTTATTGTACAAAGAGGTTTGTGGTGCAATGTGTGCCTGACAAATTACATTTCTGTATCTTGGTATATTTCTTGACATAATGATTCTCTCTCTTTTAGGAGTGACTATTCCTTGGCTTAATATTGGCATGGTTTTTTCTACCTCATGCTGGTCTCGGGACCAAAATCACCTTCCTTATATTGACTACTTACACACTGGTGCTGATTGCATTTGGTAAGCATTGGTTTTTTTTGGGGGGGGGGGGGGGGGGGGGGAGGATTGTCAGGCTAAAAAATTTTCTTTGCCAAAAGTAATTTTCCTGTTCAGAGTCCAGTGCTGGTCTTAGGCAAGTGTCACTTAAAAAATGTATCATTCCCCGGCAAACTCTTCAGCTGAGACCAGTGCTGGGCAGTGTCGGCGGGGCATCACATTGTGCCTGCCCCACGAGCAAATAAGGACGCGCATGCGTCCGCCTCTCTCACATCTACCTTCGACTATAGGGTCTGGCTTACATGAGGATCCAGCTTCTTTTCCAAGAAAAAATACAATGGGAAACTGTTGTGTGTCCAGTCCTAAGTGTTAGTGTGCAGCAGCTCTAATGTTATCAGTATGCAGTGAGGTATAGGATGGCAGCTAATGAGCTAAAATCCTTATAATGTTGCTCCAATTAGCTTGGAAGATGTAGTTCATGAGTAGCTGTAGTACTATCCATAGTGTATAATTGAAAAAAAATTATTAAAAAAAAAAATTGTTTAAAACCTCTGCCTTGTGTGGTGATTGCTTAGCACCAGACACTTGGCTGAATCCATGTTACTCTGTATAACAATGCATTTGTCTGCTACAGGTATTGCATTCCTGCTGAGGAAGAGAGCAAACTTGACAAAGTGGTACACACTCTACTACAAGCCAATGGTACTCCTGGTCTGCAAATGCTTGAAAGTAATGTAATGGTAAGATACTCCTGTACCTGTGTGTGTTCCTGCACAGCCACGCATAACAAGCCACCACCAAAACAGTCCCCTTTCTTTCTGATGATACACTTTAAGTTAAATAATAGCTGCAGTACAGGTATAAGGTGTACAAGCTTTTCCTGTGTGGAAGTGTATACTAAGATAGATACTCTGCAGTTTGACCTCAGGGAATGATGGATAGCTGCTGCTTTGTCTGATTTAGTTGATCAGCCAAAACAAAAGGATCACTAGTCAGAACTGCAATCCCATCAGTTTTGTTTTGGCCTGTGGGTCCTGTACAAATACCAGCAAGGGTCATATGTCACCTGGTCTTCCTCTTCAGCTCTGTGGAGCTTGCATTAGATTTTCATGGTTTAAAATGCTTGATCCCAAGCCTCATACATTAATCAGTGTGTGTTTAAGTTTAAGGGAGAGATGCAACTTTTTCATTAGTGGTGGAAGATGTTGTCACTTCTGCGTCAGGGTCCCCATACACACCTGTATGTCAGGAGCCATTATGTATACAGTCTTTTTCTCTAGTGTCCTGTCATTATAAAACTGAAACATCATTCACCAACGCTTCACAGAATCTTTGGAGGGTATGTAATAAAAGGCACTGATTTTGTCCAGGTGCAATAACCTATAGCAACCAATCAGGAGGTAGATTTTTCTGGTCAGCTGTAACCCATACCAAACATCCTATTGGTTGGTATGGGTTACTTCTACTGGGCAAACTTAGTGCTTTTTATTAAATGTGGAGGGTAGAGTTTTGCATGTTATTTTACCTGTACCCTTAACAGATATATATATATATATATATATATATATATATATATATATATATATATATATAAATAATTTGCTACATTCAGCTGATGATGATTTTCAAAGTATTTTATCTTCCATCTAGATCTCCCCAGAGGTGCTTTGCAAAGAGGGGATCAAGGTGCACCGTACTGTACAGAAGAGCGGACAGTTTGTCGTCTGCTTCCCAGGATCCTTTGTGTCAAAAGTGTGCTGTGGCTACAGTGTTTCTGAAACTGTGCACTTTGCTACCACCCAGTGGACAAGTATGGGCTTTAAAACTGCCAAGGTAAGAATGTCTGAAAGGCTCTTGTATTTCCCTCCTTGCCATTGGATTTAAGACGATTGAACATTACAAAATACATAATGCATCTTTTTGTATGGTTGATTATCAGTGATTAGATAACATTTTGCCTCTAGCTTAGTTCTGTTCTTTGTACACATTTTACAAGTTCCAGTTGCATGACTGTTGTAAGCTTTATCTCTAATGATCAGTCACTGTAGGAAAGAGGAGAGCATGTTATCTCAATATCTCTGGGGTTTCCTTTTAATTAAGTCACCATATTGGGGTCTACCTCCAGTGTTCCAATGCTATAAAAAGAATAACTTGATTGCTTTACACAAAACAGTTTCTTAGCTATTGCTGATACCTTAGACCACAGAATGGTCGAAGTGAGCCCTTTTTCTAGCGTACATGGTAAAATCCACTTGTTTGACTTTTATCGGCTCATTTACGGTTACATTCATGCTTGACTTCAGAAGCACTGTGGGAGCCAGAGAAATAAAGTGAGTAAAATTAAGAAAGCTCCACCAAGCCAGATTATGGAAGGATAATGTATGGAAGAATAATGTATGGAAGGATAATGATGTCTTCTCCCACAGTGACGCTTCAGTTCGCGTCTGAACTTGCCTCTGCGTCTCTGAATTTGATGCCGACCCCCCAGCCCCCTCCCGACATTTCACTGTAGATTATAATGCATAATGTACCCCATACTTAAATTTCTAAAGATATCAGAAGTCACCTCAGAGTTATGTGACCTGTATAAAAGCACTCTGCCTGCGGCCTCATGCTTTTATATGGTCACCTAACTCCTTGGTGACTTATAATATCTTTATAAATTACAGTAAGGTGTACATTATCCATTATATATTGATATATTTGCAAACATTGAAAAAGGACCTAAGCAAGACCCCTAATGTTGGGGGAATAAAGTGCTTTGAGAAATATGGATATTTGGAGTGCAGACCACCTTCCTCCTCTTGAAAGGGGCTTATAAAAACAAATTAATTTAAAACTAGTTGTTGAGATCACAAATGAATGGCCTTAAATTACTGTTACTTGTGTTTTGGTGTAACAAACTCTGTTGAGATCATGGCAGCATTTACAGGAAAAACATTAAGGCCATGCTCACTGGTGAACTCCATCTGCCCAGGTATGGGGGGGGCACTGGCTGAATTGGACTACATAGCTACACTTCGCCATAGTAATTTTCATCACAAAAGTGCAGTTTTGCAATTCATGTAAGAGCCACGTTGCAGTAAAAAAACTGAGCTCCCTACAAGCCAAGTATACAGTTGTGCTCATAAGTTTACATACCCTGGCAGAATTTATGATTTCTTAACCATTTTTCAGAGAATATGAATGATAACACAAAAGCTTTTCGTTCACTCATGGTTAGTGGTTGGCTGAAGCCATTTATTGTCAAACAACTATGTTTACTCTTTTTAAATCATAATCACTACACAAACTACCAAAATGACCCTGATCAAAGATTTACATACCCAGGTGATTTGGCCTAATAACATGCACACAACTAGACACAAAAGGTTTAGAATGGCTATTAAAGGTAACCATCTTCACCTCTGTTTGCTTGTAATTAGTGGGTGTGTATAGAAGGTCAGGACTCCTGACAGACCCTTGCATCTTTCACCCAGTGCATCTAGTGATCTCAATCAGCAGTGTTCAAACTCTAATTAAGAAGTGGAAATTTGTTGAAACCAAACCACAGTCAGGAAGACCAACTAACATTTCAGCCACATCTGACAGAAAAATTGTTCGGGATGCAAGGCAAAACCCACAAATAACTTCAGGTGAAATAAAAAAAAATACTGGAGAAAACTTTGCACTCATGAGCCCGGAAGCTGTGCATGGGATGTACTTAGACATTCCAACATGACAATGATCCAAAACACAAGGCCAAGTTGACCTGTCATTGGCTACAGCAAAATAAAGTGAAGGTTCTGGAGTGGCCATTTCAATATCATTGAGCCACTCTGGGGCGACCTCAAATATGCAGTTCATGCAAGACGGCCCAAGAACTTACGGAACTGGAGGCTTTTTTTCCAGGACGAATGTGCAGCTTTACCATCTGAGAAGATAAAGAGCCTCATCCACAACTACCCTACCAAAAAAACTTCAAGTTGTCATTGATGTTAAAGGGGGCAGTACATGGTATTAAGAACTGGGGTATGCAAACTTTTGATCAGGGTCATTTGGGTAGTTTGTGTAGTGATTATGATTTAAAAAGAGTAAACACAGTTGTTTGACAATAAATGGCTTCAGCCAACCACTAACCATGAGTGAAAGAAATTTTTTAATGTTACCCAAGACCATTTTGTGTCCAAGACCATTTACACCCTTATAGACCCCTAATTTTCCCTAAACCTTTCCACCATTAGGGGAAAAAGTTCCAAACCTAAACTGGACCAGGTCTTTGTTAAACATGGACAGCTGGGAGGTATGAAAGGAAATGTGCAGATAATAGTAATTATATTAATACCTATGCTATGCTATGTTAATATCCAAAATGAAAACCTTCATGTATTATTTACCCAGGAGATGAAACGTCGGCACATAGCAAAGCCATTCTCCATGGAAAAATTACTGTATCAGATTGCAACAGCGGAAGCAAAGAAAGAAAACAGCCCGACTCTGAGTGTAATTTCCACTCTACTCCGTGAGCTCAGGTAATGGGAGGAATACATCTCTGCATCTGTACCCAGATAAACTTTCTCTCACCTTTTGCTGGCTCAGATGTGGTAAAGGGGTAGCACAAAAGTCATCTGTCTTCTCAAGCAAATGATTTATCTGCTTCCAGCCTATACATTTAGGGGCATATTTATTATGCTGTGTAAAACAAATTCGCTGAAAAAATGGTGTAAAAACAAAATAAATGGGTGTGTGTAATTTTATGCCAAGCAAATGCCAGATTTTCTGCCGTTATTTTTAAATTGCTTCCTACGGAAGTCACTCTTGAGAAAAAATGTTTTACACCAGTTTTTACACTGGAAACCTGGCAATGTGTGATGTATTGTCCCACTGTTTTTTACACAGCATTATAATTATGCCTTTGTTTGTGCCTTACCTCTGAGAGCCAGCAGGGGGTGCTTTCTCTGTGTATGAGAGAAAGAAATGGAAATAAACCAATAGAATGCTCTTAATGCCTAAGATGCTCACACATACTGCTGTGCAATGATAAGCTTATGAAAAGGGATGTGGTACACATGGCATTCTGATAACTGCTACTAGTAATAATTCTGCTCATTCCTATAGATTTCACTTTCCCTTTATGGCTATTGGAAGCTTTGTGGATAGCTCCAGAGAATGGTTTTTGCCTGAAAAATGTGCTCAGCAAACCATGACATTTACACTCAGCCACTGGTAGCTGCAATCAAAACGCCTAGTATACCTTTGCCCTGAGGCTTGCTTTTTTTAGCGATTGTAATATGGTGCATTTTCTTTAGTATTAATGCATAACCTCAAAACAGGCTGGGTGACCAGAATTGATCCCCCCAGCAAAAAATTTAGTTTATTATCTCTGGGAGGTTTTGGTGTAAGGCATATCTGTAAACCAGAGCTTACACCTAGAAATAACAGGCCATTATGCCTCGTCACTAACTGCACATTTGCATTCGAAGAAAAGGCTATATGGCTCCATTGTGTTCTTTAAAAGGTATTTGAAATGAAAAAAAAAAATCTGCTTTATTTGAAAGTGTATTTACCTTGTGTGGATTACAAGATGCAGTGTTTTCCCCAGCACAAAAATATGCCCTCAGGCAGGATGAAAAAGGAACCCACTGGGGGATTTTAAAGCACCATGTACCTTAGTCTACCCCAGTCTCATCCACCATAACAAATACGGCTTGCAAAATCACCTACCAATGGATATCTTCTATTACAGCAAGCTTTAAGAAGCTGGGTGGTTTATAAAATAAACCTGGTGGAACAATGGGCTAAAACAGCCTGGAGAAAACACTGAGCTTGTATAGGTTACTGTGCACAAGCAACAGTCCATCTTTACGTATTTGCACATCTATTTCGGAGTGATTATATACTGACTGCATTTGTAGACAGAGACCTTTTTATTCTCTACAAGCAATAATAGTAACAGAAGCAGTGTTGGACTGGCCTACCAGAATATGTCAGCTCATCCTTATTCCCACCGTGAATTTTTATAAAAACCTATACCATGTGGTCGTATCTACTGCTTTGAGAATGGGCCCAAGATGTCCGTTTCTCTTAGGACCCAGGCCAAAACTGGGAAGCAAAATGCATTCTCGCTGGGGAAAATGCTGCTGCCATTATCTATGGAGAATTTTAAAGGCAAATTATACTCTATGATCAAATAAGTAGAGAAGTTTGTACTCTGTGCACAATACACTATACCCTCCTATTTTAAAGGAAATAAATAAAAGGTAAATCTACTTGTAAAGTAAGTATATATTCTTTTCAAAGACTTCTACTCAACACATTACTGGGTGAGAGTATACAAGTAGGTCTGTATTCAGACCGGTGTTGAGGCAAATAAAAGTAGCACTTGGCAACAGATACTTAAATTTCTTGCTTTTGCTATTTTCTATTGGTTCTATACTGGTCTTTATGACATTCCTTCAGCCCCACAAAATTCAGAATGTGGACCAATGTTGGATACAAGGGGCATAATTATAGAATGGTCAAAAAGCAGAGTGTGCCAGAGTTCAACAGAAAGAGATTTCACAGACGTCTATTCACTTTTATGGGATGTTTGATGACTTATATTTCAGAGGGTGAAAATACTCTTGTTCTTACCCTTTGATTAATATTCCCCTGAAAACCCCTACATATTGTGAATAGAGAGCTGGGGAGTTCCCCTCTGGTGAACTTTTGTGAACTCTCTTTTTTTACCGTCTGATAAATACTGTCTAATGAAAGTGTGCCTCAATAACGGTGTGTAGCAGCAGCTGGGTCTGTTGTCTCTCTTGTCACACACCTGCCCTCAGCTGTTTCCAAAACCAAGAACAGCTTTTTTTTTTTTTCTTTTTTTTTTTTTTAAGGCAATAGATGAGCCTTTCTCATAGTCTTGGTTGCACAGCAAAACATCCATTAATTCACTAGCAGGAGGTTGCCTGTGTAATAATGTGTTTTTCTATCTTCTATGTAGCGTCTGTTCCAAGCGATGCCAGTTGATGCGCATTGATCGTAACTATATAAGTGATCAAAACTATGAACATTGCCTAAATGAGTCCCACGTGTTATATTGCCATTCCAACACACATTTTTTTGTTCTCCCAATGAAAAATAATGCAAAAAATGTTTTTTCAAACAGCAAAAGTGAAGAAAAGCCTTTCTTATTGTCACATCGCCCTAATAACAAAGCTGCACAAGGGCACTTTGTAATGAGGACGAAGTGATGGCCCCCACGGTTTCTCACTCAGTTATTTGTTGGACAGGGACACAGAACTATGGCAGCGGCAGCAACTGTTTGAGGCGGGTCTACACTCTTCGGCGCGTTATGGCAGTCATGATATCAGCAGCTCGTCGCTAAACGGAAAGAAAAGGCCTCGAAAATGGCTGCAATTAGAGAGTTCAGAGAGAAGGTGTCAGATTTGCCAGCACCTGTGTTACCTGTCCATGGTGAGTGAATGACTTGTCGCAGCAGGAATTGCACCAGCACTCTATCTCTTTATATCTCAGTACATGACATCTGCTCATACATCAAACAATTTAAGAAGCCAGCTATGATTACACAGATTTCCTTGTGCTTGACTGTCTTTCCCCTTGTCCCATCCTACATGATAACACACCTGCCCACTTCTCCCTTCCTCTTTGACTGGAGACTCCTTTCTTGGCACTTTCCTCATTCTATAGAAATAGAGGGTCTGATTAAACATTGCCTCTCCCAAACAAACTTTTTTTGGGCATATCATGGTGGCAGAGGTCAAAACTTCTCACAACCTGCTTGTATACGTATACAGTATGAAATCACTTTACTGCTAAACATAAAAAAATGGAGCAACAAAGTAGTGGATAGAAACAATGTTGTTCACCTATTTGTAAACTCAGTGATTGAGTTCATATTTTAAATTCCATGTTTTCAGGTTGTTCAGGAAAATGAGAATGTTGTGTTTTGCTTGGAGTGTGCACTGCGACATGTGGAGATACAGAAATCCTCTCGTGGATTGAAGCTGATGTATCGTTATGATGAGGTGAGAGGATATATATTATATATCCTATGTCATGCTTTGGGTCTTTTGTTAGAAATGTGTATTTTTATTTTATTTTGAGGGCACACCTCATTATTGGAGCACAGTTAATTTTTACAGACCACTGTAGGGATGCAGTTCCCTTTCAGATCAGTATGAACATATATGCTGTAAAACACATGTTTCATGTGCACTGGCCATTCCACTTATTCTTAGATGTTTGGTTTTCATATGGTGAAATTGCTGAGATACACTGAATGTTTATGTAATGATCCTAGCCCGTCTCTCAGGAATTACAAAGTGTCCTGCCTACATGGCTGGCCTTAGACCTGCGGTACTGATGGATAAGGTGACAGTAGGCAGCAAGTCAATCTGTTCCCTTGCGGGTACAGCCTTTCCACTTGATCCGAGTAACCTTTTGTATTAGAATGTGACACTAAACACTGGAGTTCTATAGAAAGCCCTGTTACTGTCATACTGTGGCACAACAGGATGTTCTCTCACACTTCAGTATCAAAGGGTTATGTCCAAGGTGCTAATCCCAGGGTGCCAGTCAGAGACCTTGCTCTCTTTTATATATCTGCGTAAAAGCCCAGGCCTAGGGCAGCAGGAACTCTAGCCGAGTATCTAAATATACTTAGTTGAGTTCTAGGTTTAGGAAAGCAAAAGGTATATATACGCCACTAGACCACTATGCTGAGAGCAAATAGTAGTGCTAGGGTCACCAGGGAGTGCCGCTCAGATGCAACTTATTTTCTGACTTTTCTCCAGAAAAAACCCAGCTCAGAACACAATATCTTCAAACTGGGATAGAGACATCTGCCAATGACTTATATATGACCTCGACAGGTGTACACTTGATAAAGGGCCTAGCCCGAAACATGTAGTGTTCTTCATATTCCCAAATAAATAATTTGCAGTCATAGATCACTGCTGTTTGTCCTGCACATTTACCTTTTTTCTGACAAGTATGAAATGGACAGTTATCTACCCCTCTTGCACTTTTTTGTGTGAATTCTATGGCCACATGAGGAGATTATAAACTTCTGCCAGTTTCTATTTACTGGCATAAGGGGAGAAAAAAACATAAGGGGAGAAAAAAGCACAAGGAGCACCCTGTTAACTGATCCCAAATGCTCTGCACGTCTGTAGCTGCTGCGTAAAACATCCCAACCAATGTAATATGTTTGAAACGGAGCATCATCTGGAGTCAAACATTTAAAATTCTATATTTTATTTCATCCATTAAAAGCAGTATCCCAAATGTAAAGGCAGAGTAATATCTGTAATGCTCACAGTCATTAGCTTGACGCGTTTCATAGCCACTTCCTCAAAAGCTTTAATAATATAGACCCAAGCAGAAGTTTTAAATCAGGAAAAATACTAAAAACATTAATACAGGTAGCCAAATAAATACCCCTTTAGATAGACAATTAAAGTACTGTGCCCTTAAATTTTAACCAAGGGCACAGTGTGGTTGTGGCAGATGTAAGGCTTGTAATGTATTATCTATTTCTGAGGAATTTACCAGCTCCCATACTAATAGAAGTTATAAAATCCCTCTACTTTCATTGTCTATCTAAAGGGGTCATTTATTTGGCTACCTGTATATGTGGGGCAGACTATGCGCCCCATGGGAGTGAGAATTTTAGAGAACCTTTCTGCAGCGGAGCAAGATGATACCAAATCGGCAATAGCGAACCATATAGCTATGACACACTGTGACCATCATAAATTTAGCGACAGACAGGGAGAAGGAAGTTCGGGGAGATTGTCGCCTGCTATTAAATGCCAGGCGACAGAATCTCCCTGTCTGTCCCTAGCCTAAACCAAGAAATAAGGAAGGGAGATATGGGTAGAAGACTTTCAGCCAGAGAGGTTTATTGGATTTATCACTTAAAAACAACTGAGGAATTTGAAGTCTCTTGTTTCTTTTGATTTGGTTGGTAATGCTGCTTATCTTTGAAATTGGATCACTATTACACTGAAACTTTTTTTTATAGCTTGTATTTATAGTTCCATTGTATATCTTTTACTGAGATACATGCATTTGATACTTTCTCTAAGCCTTAAATCATGGCTGATGCCATATAACGGTTAATGTTTTTAGGGTAGGGTATTTTTCCTGATTTAAAAGTTCTGCTTGGGTCTATATTATTAAGCGTCAAGCTAATGACTGCGAGCATTCCAGACATTACTCTGCCTTTACATTTGGGATACCGCTTTTAATGGATGAAATAAAATATTGAATTTTAAATGTTTGACTCCAGATGGTGCTCTGCTTCAAACATAGTCTATTTACTGGCTTTTCTGTATGGCATTGATACAAAGCCCTCCCGATACTGAGCAATGTCTTCTATTTTTGTTTAGGAGCAGATCAAAAGTCTAGTCAATCAGATCTGTGGGAAAGCCTCTGGTAAAAACATAAATGAGAACTTCCCGATGAACTGTACACCAAAAAGAGGACCAAGAAAGCGAGCCACACTCGATGTGCCATCATCCAGAGTCTCATCATCTACTTTGTACAAAAGTGCTTCAAGTTCATCCTGAAGATGCCAACACACTCATTTCTCAAATCCTGAAATATATCTATTTTTTTTAAACTATACCCTAGTTTGGAGTACTTGCTGTAGAATACAGGCTGTCTTTGCACTAGCTCTAAGAAGATTTTTTTTTCTTCTGGTTTTAGACAAGTATCTTTGTTTTAGCATTAAATTGTTGATTTTTTTTTTTCTTCCCCCACCCCAGTTTTTGGGTTTTGTATTGAAAACTGCAGTTGGAATTTTAAAGCTGCAGTATAGTTGCTGTTTTATGGCAGCCTGAGGGGGCGCTCTATTTTTCAAGCTGCCCTAGGGACTGTACAATAAAGAAAAAAAAAAGCCTTTCTTGAGAATGGAGCTTGTAATAAAAAAAGGCTTTTTAAACCATTTTTGATAAGTTTGACGTGTTTTTTGTATTTCTTTATCCAGTCAAGGGAGCAGTTTTTTTTCTAGAAAGAAAGAAGTCAAAACTTGAACGTACCTGCTTTTACTTGGCCGTGTTTCATTCTGTCATGTGCAAGATGAGTTTTGTATTTTTTTTTTTTTAAATTGGGGATTCAAATATATATATTAAAAAAAAAAATCAAAAACAAACAAAAAATGTATGGATGGTGTGGCAGCTGACGATGGACTTTGTGAATATCCGGAGGCAAAAATGCTGAGCTCTGAGAAAGTTTCTTTTACCAGCACATCTCTATGCATCTGTTAAAGGAGAAGTAGGATATTACCATTGGACTCAAGCTCTGCCTGCCTGGTACAAGTCATGTAAAGGTGGAGTGCATTATATAAACTGTGCCTGATTTCATAAGGAATCCATTCTGTTATTTTTGGTGCTGTTGTCTACTTTATCAAAAAGAAGAAAGAAAAAAAAAAACCTTCAATAGCATCCTTTTGAAAAAGAAAAGGAATTTAAAATATATATAAAGTGGTTGAAGCCAGAAGTGCTTCTTTGTCATAGATGTGCAATCTCTCTAACATTCCATTTTCATTCCACTGCTGTCTCAACACATCACACAATCAGCATTAATATAAATATATATATATTTTTGTTGTAAAAAAAAAAAAAAACGCCCTCTCTGTTGTAGATACTAGCAATGTATACCTGCGGCAGAGATGGAATTGCTTTGGTGAGCACCATTATAGAGCCACTAGGTCTGAATTTTGTTTCCTTGTTGTGAATGTGAAAATTAATTTTCCTGAATTTTTTTCCCCCCCTCTTTTTCTTTTTTTTCTTTTGTGTTCTGCGTTTTTGGAAGAGAATAGTAAAAAAAAAAAAATCTAATCAAGAGCCCTGCTTGTTTGTATATATGCCTGTAAATTGTTTTAAATACTTGAGCCTTCTTTTGGGGATTGGGGTGGATAGGGGACGGTGAGAAGACAAGATGAAGAAAAAGCCTTACATTTCAGTTTCTTCATCGGATGGTTTGGATGCTTACAGGGTTCTTCTTGTAACATATATATATAAGTGCTGCTTACATCACTGAACAACGTATAATGATTCACAATGGAGTAACGTCTGCCCCCTTGTTCTGCTTGCTTGTGGGACATACGGGATTTAGAAAACAAAGGGAAATTATTTTCACAAATCCGCTCTGTTTTACAATAGAAAGAAAAGGCAAAAGCAACCTGTAGCTGCCCATATTGCACTGAACTTGCCAGTGGTAACTATTGCGGGAGAATCTTTAATACAGTTTAGCTGTTGTTGCGGAAGACTCTTTTTGTTTTTACTTTTCCCCCGCTATTTTTTTTTTTTTTTTTACTATTTAACAATTACATACGAGTCCTGTTTCTGATGTGGTTGTCCAGTTTTTTTATGGCCTTGCTGTGTACATTTCTCCCTCTTGACAGTAAATTCCATGACTGCGGCTTACAGGTTGCCATTTAATTTATTAGCACTGCTCTCTTTTCCTTGTGAGAGATTCCATGTTGTTTATTGACAGTTTTGTTTACTTTTCCGGTTTGTACATCAAGGTTTAATAATAAATAAATAAAAACTATCTTTTTTTGGAATTCTGACTTTTATTTTTGGTTTTTCCAGCTGCAAAAGCTGAACAGTTTTTCTTTCTGAAAATAAAATACAAGGATACTGGTGAACTGCCATAGACTAAATATCACAGCCAACGTACTACTTTAGGTTCTTCTAGCAATATATCACTTTAAATTAGGCTTTTCCAAGACTTCTCCTGCCTGCAGCAGTTCCCTGAGACACCACTTTACTTCACTCCAGAAAGTGCCCTTGATGAACTTAGGAATGGGCTCTAGACATCTGCCTCTAAGGGCTGCAATAATAAAAATCACTCATGCATTTCTATATTGAAAGACAAGCTTATCCATTCTCGGCACTTACTGCTTTAGTATTTCCCAGGCTCTTGAGCATTTGGTAGTAGGGATGGACAGAGACTGGTGAAAAGACACATTAGAAAACATCCTTGCACTTCTGTCTCAGGGCATCCATGGAGGGAATAAGTGCATTGCTAGAAAAATAGAGAAATATAGGAAGGAATGCAATAACATTGAGAGGGATGTGATTAAAATGCAGGACACTGGTTCAATAACAAAATGGAAAGTAAAATGCTGTAACTCCCCAGTCCTGCTGACTGAGGCATTTGTAACTATTGGTGCTTAATCCTATAATAATGCTTTTGTAACCATCTAATTGGGTTGCAAAATGCAGTTGGACTTGACAATATGGGAGACGACTCCCAGGAGTCTCATGGTGCTAAATGTACAGCCTTCGTTTCCCTGGTCTACTTTTGGCCAAGTGGTGCTTCCGGTTTGAATATTTGCCAGTACTATATTTTATGACGTGTAAACAGGAGAATGAAGTGAAGAAAGTAATGATCATGTCACATTACAAGCACTATTGCTGTCAGGGAAAGGATCTGGAATACCTTTGTGTTAGTGCAAAAGTCGTAGAGTTGCTGTTGCAGTTATGGCAGATTTGTGCGAAATAGATGGGGCAATTTTGCTTCTTGGACTGCCAGATAGAGATAAGTTATAATTGTAATATCCTCTATTTCAGCTACTATGCCCTTTAGACAACTGCTACCACTGTTCTGTGTGATTCACTGTGTGCACCATAGAACTGGCACAGATAAAAGCCATAACTATTCCTCTGGTTACACGTTGTGAACCTCTGCTATCAATAGGAAACCTGGCTTCATTAAGTGAATGACTTGTGCAAATGTTCAAAAACTTGCTCACTGTTTGCAATTATTTAAGCTTTGGTATTTATTTATAATTTCCATTCTCTCTGGTTTCATAAGTTGGCTCCAATTGGGGGGCTGCTCCTGTTGTGTAACCGCACAAATCCGCTTTTCATTTTAGGAAGGAATGATCTCGGCTTGACCCAAGCTCTTGTGTAATGCACCACTGCTTTACAGAATGTGAATATGTAGGCATATTATATCCAGTGAGTAATACATATGTGTCTATGTCGATATGATACATGCTTGGAAAGTGTTGTATGATCAGGGATCATTTTTGTCTCTTTTATGCTCTGTTTACATCATTTTCGCCTTCACCTTTTAGTACAAACAGTATTTAATCCTAAATTATTTTGGGTGTGTATGTTTCCCTTAATGCCACACATCACATACAGTTCAACTTTGTCACATCATCAGTTGAAATGGTCGATGGTTACAAACCTTACCAGACTGCTAACATAGCTTCTACCTTGGAAATCCTTCATCTGTTTAACCAGTCACACTCCATTTCACCCTTTATTAATTTACTTTTTTAGCAAGTCATGGTTATTTTAACCAATGAGAATTTTAAAAAATCTGTCAATTAGCCATATTGTTTCAATTTAATGTAATGCGTGATTGTTCATTTCAGTTGCAAAACAAATGTTGTTTGGACAATCAGAAGCCTCTTACTATTCAACCAATAAAAAAAATGTAAGTCTGAAAGCTCAACGGTCTTGCTTGGTTATTTCATGGCCGCGCTCCAGGGGGTCACACCTTCATTAACAGGGAACTGGATACTCCTAAAGGTGGTCATAGACACACACACAATATCATACGTAGCAAACTTTTGTACGATATTCGTTATGTGTACGGTGGGAGACAAGTAGGGTTGCCACCTTTTCTTGAAAAAAATACCAGCCTTCATATATATTTGTATTATTTTCCTATTAATAACATTGGGATCAACCATCAAAAATACCAGCCACGCCGGCAAAATACCGGCCGTTTGGCAACCCTAGAGACGAGACGACTGATATCATGAGCAGACTTGGATATTGGTCGGCTCGTTGATCGGCTGGCCAGAAAATTTTGATCGGGAACCTTTGAAGGCACCTGTGCATCTTTGTCAGTGCTGAATCGTCACATACAGGCAGAATTCTATTGTTTCTAACTGTATATCTGACAATTCAGCTCTACACGTATCTGTTGAAATGAAGATCTTTCCTGGAAAGATTGAACATTTTAAGGTGGTGATAGATACTACAATTACAAAGTAGTTCATACCAACAGATCTCCCATCTCTGGCACAAATGTACAGTATAGTTCAGTCCGTGCTGACATTTTGTAAGTACAATTCCATGTGGTCTTATTTTCAGTGTTGAAAGGTGGTTAGAAGGGATTGTTATCTGGGGAGCCTAAATATTCACCCCACTGACTCCATAAATTGTTGCTGAGTAATACAACTAAGTGCACATTCAATTAAAAGACTTCCAACCATTACAGGTAAAATTATACTTGGAATGGATGCCCCCGTGTCTCCTGGAATAATGTACTTGTTAATAAAGAATGAATGATTTTATTGGGATGCTCCCTTTATATATATATATATATATATATTTATTTATTATATTTTATATAATAGAGACGCCAAATCACCACAAGATGCACCTAATTACTGCAAGAAATTTGCCGAAATCCCAAACTGAATTCAAGCCCTAATTTACATATTTAAATCTGAGCAAAATTTTTTAAAAATGACTGATTGTGAACAAAAAATTCAGAATGTTAAAAGTTACATGATTTAAAGGGCAAGGAAAGTGTAAAATAGAATAAGGCTAGAAATGGTGTATTTTGTATACTAAACATAAACATGAATTTACTGCACCACAAATCTAATCAACCAAATTATTTATGCTTTCAAAGTTGGCCACAGGGGGCTGTTATCTTATAACTTTGTTAAACATCTCTGCAAGACTAAGACTGTGCACATGCTCAGTGTGATCTTGGCTTCTTAGGGATTGTAATAAATGATCAAAAAACAAAGCTGCTCGAGTTCTGCATGGCTGGTAAGTACGGCAGGGGTCCCCCTGCTGTTCATAAGTATGATTGTTTCCCTGCCAGAAGTTAGGGACCGTCTGACAATTCCTATCCACAGCAGTAAAAGAAGGGAGAATTTCACTGCATACAGTCAGGTTTCTTATAAAAACGGTACACATTTTTTAATTAAAGTATATTGGAGATTTCTTTTTCATTAAAGAAAGTAAAAATGGGATTTTATTTATTTGCCTTTCCTTACCCTTTAAATGGGTTTGGATTCTACTGAACATAATTCAAATCATGAAAATTGTGCCTCCCTAATACATAGTTATATCTCTCCATAGTAACAGGGTGCATAACTGTATATTTATCAACACTGAATCTCATTTGCCACTTAGCCGCCCATATTGGCAGTGATGATAATGCTATAGTGATCGCTATTTGCAATGCCAGTCTTTAGAACATATTCTTGAATGTAATCCCTCTGCAAACCTTAAAGGGATACTGTCATGGGAAAAATGCATCAGTTAATAGTTTTGCTCCAGCAGAATTGTGCACTAAAAACCTTTTCTCAAAAGGATAAACAGATTTTTTAATATTTCATTTTGAAATCTGACATGGGGCTAGACATATTGTAAGTTTCCCAGCTGCCCCCAGTCATTTGACCGCTGTCCTGCAAGTTGGAGTGATATCACCCCCCTCCCTTTCCACCCCCAGCAGCCTAACAACAGAACAATGGGAAGGTAACCAGATAACAGCTCCCTAACACAAGATAACAGCTGCCTGGTAGATCTAAGAACAACACTCAATAGTAAAATCCCATGTCCCCCTGTGTACTATTCAGTTAAATTGAGAAGGAAAAACAACAACCTGCCAGAAAGCAGTTCCATCCTAAAGTGCTGGCTCTTTCTGAAAGCACATGACCAGGCAAAATGACCTGAGATGTCTGCCTACACACCAATATTACAACTTTAAAAATGTACTTGCTGGTTCAGGAATGAAATTTTATATTGTAGGGGGAATTATTTGCAGTGTAAACAGTGTAATTTAGAAATAAACATGACATAATAAAAATCATGACAATATAAGATAAATTTCTTACAACAAATGACACATTTTGAGGCCTATCATTACCAAGTTGTAAACTCTTTTTAAATATTGGAATTAAATCAGATGTCCTTCAAGCTATTGGTAAGATACCATATGAAAAGGAGTCTGATAAAAGAAGTGCCCTGTCCAAAGCTAAGTTAAATTAAATACTCAAAGTTATATACCTAGGCCTGGCCCCTTGTTCACATTTTATTACTAGGGATGTCGCGGACATCGGCTGTTCGCGATCGCCGGAAGTTCGCGAACGTCGCGCGACGTTCGCCATTTTGGGTTCGCTTTAGTTGGCGCTTTTTTTTTGCCCTCTCACCCCAGACCAGCAGATACATGGCAGCCAATCAAGAAGCTCTCCCTCCTGGACCACCCCCACACCCCCTGGACCACTCCCCTTCCCTATAAAAACCGAAGCCCTGCAGCGTTTTTTCATTCTGCCTGTGTGTGCTTGGAAGAGCTAGTGTAGGGAGAGAGCTGTTAGTGATTTGAGGGGCAGTGGATAGTAAGTTTGCTGGCTAGTAATCTACTGTTCTTCAAACAACTGCCATCTAGCTGTGTGAGCTTGTTCACATTCTGTCTAAATATCCATAATATTACCGTCTCCAGAAAAAGCACCTGAGTGACTTTTTTCAAGCAGCCATAATATATTTTACGTAATCCGTATCCACCGCTGTAGTAGTGTATACGTTGACCTTGTAGCCATTATTTGCCCTGTAGGCATTTTTTGCCCAGTGTGTTCTTCAAACAACTGCCATCTAGCTTTGTGAGCTTGTTCACATTCTGTCTAAATATCAATAATATTACAGTCTCCACAACCACCTGAGTGACGTTTTTCAAGCAGCAATAATATATTTTACGTAATCCGTATCCACCGCTGTAGTAGTGTATACGTTGACCTTGTAGGCATTGTTTGCCCAGTCTTTAACCAAGTGCCACGTAGCTGTGTGAGCTTTTTCACATTCCGTGTCCAGAAACATCACCTGAGTGACGTAGTGTGATTTCTGCCCTTTACAGCACAAAACGCAGCGCTGTGTCAACAATGTATTTTTTAGAAACATTTTTGCCCTTGATCCCCCTCTGGCATGCCACTGTCCAGGTCGTTGCACCCTTTAAACAACTTTAAAATCATTTTTCTGGCCAGAAATGTCTTTTTTAGCTTTTAAAGTTCGCCTTCCCTTTGAAGTCTATGGGGTTCGCGAAGTTCGCGAACCGTTCGCATTTTTGTACGGAAGTTCGCGAACATGTTCGCGAACATTTTTTCCGACGTTCGCTACATCCCTATTTATTACCAACCTGTCCTGTTCCAGTCTCTGAAAACTTCTTTGAGCTGAGCCATGTGTATATTTACACAGTCCTTGTAACTCCTTAATTCCTATCATGTACATTGAGGAAGAGAACTGATTAAATGCACTTGTGTTTTAAATCCCCTGTAACCAAAATATCTGCATTTTTTTTAATGGAGCCAAACTTTCAGGCCACATTTTTTATCCACTGATGTCTTTAAAAAAAAGTAGGATTAGTCTTTCAAGTGAAGCAATCTTTCTCTTCTTCTATTGTTGCCTCCTTGTTTGCTACTTTACAACACTCTTTGAACTATTTCCTGACATTCTGAGCCTTTGTTGACCCAATGTATGTTTTTTTTCATGTCTGTTTTTCCAACAAACGTTATATAAAATATCATGTTTTCTGTTACCCAGGAGTTCTAGTACTTAAGCATAGCATAACATTTTTAACTATTTGTGAAATGGAGTTGTCGTGCATCAAATATAGATAAATATAGATAAATATACTTAGATTATGGGGGTTAAATTTCAATTCTAAAATTCAAATTTGAATTATGCTCTGCAAAAAAAATCGTAGAGCTAGAATGTAGAAGTCAATAAGAGCCATTTATGGCAATTTTGTCAATGTAAAGACCTATTGAAAATGATAGAAATAAATAAATAAGCAAGCACAAACTGACCTTCTGCTCTTTGCTTGCACGGGAAGCTCTGTAGCAGACTCCAACAATAAACTTGCCTGCTGCGATACAATGTTGTGAAAAGTTCAACATTAATGGCTTCAGCCATCCCATTCTTATCCCACAACTTCTTCCATTTTACTGGGTTTAATTAAGATTTATGTAACCCCCCCCCCCCAATAAAATGTAATCAGTGAGTAGCCTTTTCCTTTTTTGAAACAAGGAATATCTTGCTATAGTTAATGCGCAGTCAAATCACTTATTCAGTCCAATGCTATCAACTCAAAGTGCTCCCATTTTTAACACCCCAGCCTATATTCTTATTGGTGCTAATGTGTATCACAACTACTGGTTGTTCCCCAGCCCCTATAAATAATCTGTCCACACTCTCCACCACATTCAGCACACCAAGACTGACCAGAATTCTTCAAGTTACATTTTCCCATGGCAACCAAAAAAAAACCCATATTATGTACCCCTAGGGTATGAAAAGCGTAGGGCCTTTTACTTTATTCATTTTGGATGTCGATTTTTTTTTGCTTGCCATTTTCTTTTTGCTTTCAAAAAGTGAACTCTGAAATGCTACTGTACCTGCTGGAATAGGAGACTAGACTTGTAGCAAACATTTTCATATATTTTATTATATTACCCCTAAATCTGCTACAGTTAGAGTTTAAATATTTCTGGTCAGGTGATCTCTGAGGCAGCACACAGACCATCATGAAATGGTGGATCAAGGCAAGAGACATAAAAGGGCAATATTTACTTAAATATATATAACAGGTAGGTAAGATTCTTTATTATGTCACTTGATTTGATATAAACTGTTGCTCAAAAATTCATTTTCGGGGTATAGTTTTCCTTTAAACTTATTTACATTTTTTTGACCCTGCACCCGCATTTGCTTAAGACTGGATTAGAGTGCAAGCGCTTAGTTCAATTATATATATATATATATATCCCCATATCTAATTAAAGTTCTCCTTTATTGCTTTCAGTCCGTTGATGGGATCTGTTATCCAGAATACTCGGGACCTGGGGTTTTCCAGATAAGGGATCTTCCTGTTATTTCTGTTTAGGGGCAGATTTACTAAATTCACATGAAGGATTCGAAGTTCGATTGAATTTTCAAAAAGATTCAAATTTGAATTTTCAAATGTTTTTGAAGACCACTTCAACCAGTGAATTTGGAAAATTCGATCAAAACGAATTTGATTTGAATATTCGACTGTCGAAGTACTTCCCCTTTAAATTTTTATTCGACCACCTAGTTAACCAGATCAAAGTTACTGAATCGGGTGTCATTATTTTTGATCAAATAAAAAATATTCCATTGATCGAATATTTCCTATTCGATCATTCAACCAATCGAATTGCGGTAAAATCCTTCGATAGTCGAATTCGAAGGATTTTACTTCCCTGCTTATACACATGGTCGAATTTCGAATTTCGAATTTTTTTCAATTTGAAATTCGACCCTTAGTAAATATGCCCCTTAGTGTACTTAAACTTAATTTAAACATTAAATAAACTCATTAGGCTGGCTTTGCTTCTAATTAGGATTAGTTATGTTGTAGTTTGGATCAAGTACAAGGTACTGTTTTATTATTACAGAGAAAAATGAAATCAATGTTAAAAATCTGAATTATTTGATTAAAATGGAGTTTATGGGAGAATGCCTTCAGAACTTTCTGGATAACAGTTTTCCAGATGACTAATCCCATATATTCTTACCTGTGGATGTGGCACATTGCCATTCCTAGATAGTAGGAATTAGCACCTGAGTAATGGAACCTCGCTTTCAGTTTGTGTTGCTGTTATTATTTTTCCAAGAAAAACTGTGTTATAAATTATTCCTAACCAATTTAGGTCACTCCATTCTATAGGATGTTGGTGGAATAGCCTAGATATCTGTGTTCTGTTATATTATGCTTAACTGGGAAGAGAAGAAATGAATTCAAATTTAGCTTTTCATATTCCTGTCTCACTGATGCAGAAGGGCCCTTGAGCTAATTTACTTCATTCCTTATATGAACTGAATCCAAACTGTTAGGGGCTCCTTCATTAACTCTGTTTATTCAAGAGAATGACAGCAGCGTATTGGGTGCCAGCTGTATGCGCTGTACCATTAGTAGCAGAGATGGTCATCATGGAATTGTCCTATAAGTAGTATAGATTCACAGGAGGAAAAGATCATTCCTCAGGATTCACCAAATCCGTGCCAAAAGTAAATCTATTGGTTAAGTTCAGCTAAGCACTAAATATTCGGCCTACAGAAAAGCACGAGTAGGCAGAACAAGCAGTGCAGACAGAAGTCCGTAGACATTCCCACTTAGGGCTAAACTCCACGGGAGATTTTGTAGGATGGTGTCGGGTCAACAGACTGAAAGTGGGAAGAACATTTGCCATCCAACACAACACAACCTGTCCATGGGAATGCTGCAAGCAGGATCTTCATACGACAAGATAAAAGTGATGGTGTTGGAAAGACATTTTTTTCTCCTTGAAATACATTGACTGTTGGATATAGATGCATGTAGATGGAAAATCCTCCATGTAGTTTACACAGCTCTGGGCAAGGTGCAGTACTCAACCTGGCTGATGAATAAGGGTGCATATACACACGTGCAAATAGGTGCAAGCACACAGTCCATCACGGGCAGACAGAGAAGAGAGAGGGGACCGGACTAAGGGTAGGAGGCAGAAAAGGCACGTGCCTTGCAACCCCCCAGCTTTGTGTCCTAGGCACGTGCCTACTCTGCCTACCCCTAGTTCCGGCCCTGAGTTTACACATCACATTTTTTGAATTAGAGCCGTTATATTGTGACCCATGCAACTACATCCAACTTGTAGTAAGTGTTTTGTCAATCCATCACCGTACTGCAAAATCTATTTTGTAGTTTATCCCTTAGGTGCAAAAGGTTTAATAAGTGGAATACCCTCCCTGAATCTGTTTCACTGGCTGATACATTTGTTGTAACAAAGTTTAAATGCCCCCCTCTGAAAAAAAACTAGAGATCGTTTCAGATGGATATTTGCACCTTCAGACTGAATTTGAGAAACAGACTCTGTTGTCATTCTCAACTTTGTATAAACAAATACAGGTACAGTACCATGCTTGGGTAAATAGGCCAACACAAACAGGACCACAGTCCATAGATGTTGCCCAATGTTTTATTAAAACATTCCAACACCCTTTAACATGGTGCAATGAACGCATTCCGTGCCTACATGTGGCACTTAATCATAGCCTATGCTAATGTGTGTTTATTTGATTAAGTGGTCCATGTTGGCATTAAACACCTAAGGCTTTATTTGCACCATGTTAAAGAGTGTTGAAACTTTTTCATAAAACACTGAACAGCAGCTACTGACTGTGGCCTTGTTAGTGTCGGCCTGTTTACCCCAAAATTGTACATTATTTCTCCTGGAGCAGAGAGTCTGGAGCATGGTCACCTGGATATCTCCCACCCCACCCCCTGCAGGTATAAAGTATACTTTTGAATTGTTTAAAGAACCTTCCTTTACTTTTCTTTTAATTCTTATAAATACAGGTACAGTCTCTAGTTTTTGACTCTTGATTCTTTGAAATATGTGTCCCTGATAAAAGTGAGGAACTGCAGAGGAGCATTTCAGTGTTCTCTTAGCCATGAATGAGTTCTTAAGTTTCAATCCTATACATACCTATGCTTAGAGCACAGCTTTACACGTGGGCATTTGTTCAGTAGGGTAGGTGTGGCCCTTTGCAAACTGGTTGGCTTAATAGCCCAGTGGCAGTGGAATTTATTTGCAAATGTTTTTAGCTTTTAATTAAGCTGATGCTTCCTCACAGCTATGATTTCAATAATTGTAACACTATTGTGCACTCCTCTGATCTTCTGCTTTGCAGAGCTTTTCCCACAGTGATTTTTCTAAGATAATGTAGAGAGAACCTTGTGCCATTCCTGTACAATAGGATCACTGGCTGTCCCATCAAACAACCCCAAAGTTCTTTCTCTCCCTAACAACCCCAGAGCTTCTTCCTCCCTTCCTATAATTGAATGTAGTTTATGAAGAAAAGAAATACACAAACCTGTTGGAGCATAAAGAAACCTGTATGAGGGTTTGGCTTTTGTTGATTGGACAAAACCAGTCTACTGAGTACCATTACACACTCCTTACTCAGCACTGCTTTTGGATGAGCTGCTTTGGCTGCAGACCCAGACTATCCCTGTCACAGAAAACTGACCCATGTGGCTGCTGTAGTGAGAGTTTCCTGGACACTACACAGTGTAGCCCTTGGCAAGAACTAAAATTGCTTTCACACAATCTACCTTTACATACAACAAAGCCATACACAAATAAAGTAAGAAGCGTGGTTTACGGCAAAGGTCATTTGTATTTAATGGCAAGATATTCTTAGCCATTTCTATATATTATTCAATACAGGCTCATTATTAAAGGCTCAATAAAGCTGGCCATAGACGCAAAGATCCGATCGTAAGATGATTCCAACGATCGGATCTTTGCAACTCCCGACCTGTCACTAACCTTCAGATAACTATAAGTAGTAAAAAGCACAGATAGCTGACGTTCTGCCCCTGACAAGGATCGTACGAAAGCAGTACGATTAAAAACCTAGTGAGGGTCTCCCACTGAAAATTGTACGATCTGCAATAGACACAAAGATATTATCGCCAGCCGACAAAAATTTTCTAACCTGGCCGATCGAACAAACGACCGATCGGCATGGCACGACAAAAGTCGGAACACTCCACACACGATCCGAAAATCGTACGAATCGAGGATTCGTACGATCGGATCGTTGCGTCTATGGCCAGCTTAAACCTACAAATCATAAGACTGACTTATTCCGTGGTTTAAAAATGTCTTCAGAACCGATGAAGTGTTGATATTAATGTTTTGCAAAGTACAGATATGGGATATATTATCCAGAAGGCGTAGGACCCGGGGATTTCCGGATAAGGGATTTTTCCATAATTTGGATCTCTATACATTAAGACTGCTAAATAATCATTTAAAGGACAAAAAAAAAATCCCATTTTATCTTTCTTTAAAGGGATACTGTTATGGGGAAAAAAAAATTTCAAAAAGCAAACAGATTTTTTTATATTTAATTTTTAAATCTGACATGGGGCTAGACGTATTGTCAATTTCCCAGCTGCCCCGGTCATGTGACTTGTGTTCTGATAAACTTCAATCACTCTTTACTGCTGTACTGTAAGTTGGAGTGATATCACCCCCTCCCTTTCCACCACCCAGCAGCCTAACAACAGAACAATGGGAAGGAAACCAGATAACAGCTCCCTAACACAAGATAACAGCTGCCTGGTAGATCTAAGAACAGCACTCAATAGTAAAAACCCATGTCGCACTTAGGGTTGCCACCTTTTGCTGTGGCTGAACCCGGACAGGGGGGCGGGCCCGTGATGTCATGGGGCAGAGCTATGACGATGTGATCGCTGATTGGCTGATCGCTGCGTCAATCAAGCTTATCCAGCCCGGTTTTCCTTATTTGGAAAACCAGGCAGGAAGTATTGACCCGGGCAGCCCTTCAAAATACCGGTCTGTCTGGGTCAAAACCGGACAGGTGGCAACCCTAGTCCACTGCATTCTATTCAGTTACATTGAGAAGGATAAACAACAGCCTGCCAGAAAGCAGTTCCCTCCTAAAGTGCTGGCACAAGTCACATGACCAGGGGCAGCTGGGAAATTGACAAAATGGCTAGCCCCATGTCAGATTTCAAAACTGAATATAAAAAAATCTGTTTGCTCTTTTGAGAAATGGATTTCAGTGCAGAAGTCTACTGGAGCAGCACTATTACCTGATGTGTTTTGAAAAAAACATGTTTTCCCAAGACAGAATCCCTTTAATGAAAAAGAAATCTCTCTCTAATATACTTTGATTAAAAAATGTGAACCGTTTTTATAAGAAACCTGACTGTATGAAGTGAAATTCTCCCTTCATTTACTGCTGTGGATAGGAATTCTCAGACATTCCCTAACTGCTGTGCAGGGAAACAATCATACTTACGACCAGCAGGGGGCGCAGCTTTGTTTCCATATAGAGCAGTTGGCGACTGTCTAGATATTTGTATTGGATTTTTGCCTTTACATCCCCTTTAGGGCTCATCCAGACGAGAAGATTCGTGGAGATTAGTCGCC